>CM060085.1:21219845-21549845 GCA_030533445.1 Cyprinodon diabolis
GCAGAGCGGGATTCTGATTCCTCTGGTTCGGTTCGGCTCCTCTCTGACCGAGACGGGGTTCTGGTCGGGCTCCTCTCTGACCCAGACTGGGTTCTGGTCGGGCTCCTCTCTGACCCAGACGGGGTTCTGGTCGGGCTCTCGGAGGCCATCTGTTGGACTAACACGGCGCCCCCTGCTGCCAGGGCGGCGGCTCCGGCGATCAGACCCAGATCCGACGCCTCCTTCCTTCCCGTTTCCTTCTTGCTCGCTGCTTCTTTCCTGTTCCTCTCGTTTTTGGACCTTTTGGCAGAATCCGGGTCGGGTCTGGTTCTGGGTCCCTTGTTCTGTGCAGCGATTGGCTGAGAGCTCTCTGTGGTCAGACTGAGGTCCGTCAAAGAACCAGCCGACGGTTTCCCTTTATCTCTAATGGATCTGGACTCTTTTCCCGCTCTAACGGATCCGGAACCTTTCTTCCTGGGTTCTGGAAGTCGTTTCTGGCGTTTGGACGTCGCTTTGCCGGCTTCACGCCCCCTCTGAGCATCCCTGTTATCGGTTCTCCTGCTCTGCTCCACACCCAGCAGGAGATTCTCTTTGTTCCGACCCGTTTTCTCCTTCCGGCCGGACGAGGAGCGAGCGTCCCCGCCCTTAGGGAGCCCGGCGGGTCCTTTCCGGCGAGCTGACCCGGCGCCTCTCTGATGAGACGGAGGCTTGGCGGAGGAGCCCCTCCCCTCAGAGAGCTTTTTCCGACTCTGCTCTCTGATTGGCCGAGGCTTCCTCTGTCCGGCACAGAAGGCAGCAGAGGACGGAAAAAAAGGAGGAGTTAGAGGAGAGAAGAAGAGGCAGGAAAGAAGAAAAGAGGCTGCAGGTTGTTTCTGGTCCTTTCAAAATAAAATCCACTTTTTATAAAGACAGGAGGAAACCAGAAACAAGCTCAGCCTGATGAAGGACAGAAAGGTTCCCAGAACAGCCGGAGGATCCTGAGGCGGACCTACCTTCTCCAGAGGAGACAGAGTGAGGCTTTGATCAGCAGGATCCATCTTCATCACATGCGTCTGTCAAACAAAGCGAGAGTCTGATGAGCGGGAAGCTTCGGCCGATCTTCAGCAGGAGCAGCTCACACGCTTCTCACCATGTTCAGGAAGTCGCAGGTTTCTCCCAAACCTCTAACGCTGTCTGTGTCCGTCAGGCTCTCCGCCACGCTGCCGGCCCGGCACGCCGTCTGCTCTGAGGAACATCGCACAACTCACCAAAACGCACCACAACCGTCATCATTTAGCTTTAATCACTTATTGGCTGCGAGAAATTAAAACTGATCCAAATAGACTCAGATTTATTTGTTAAAATTAGCTATAATTCTAACCATAAAAAAAAAACTTAAATATAAATTAATCACTGAATAATGATGAAAATATAAAAAACTTTGAATCTAAAATATTTCAGTTACCCTATTTAACATTTTATGGAAAGATTAAAAATGTTTAGACTGGATTTGTAAGTTAAAATTTATTAAATAACAAAAAAGTTGTTTTATATTCATCCAAATAAAAAAATAAATAAAACAAAACTATGCGTATGAATTAAAAAAACCTAAGGAAGTGTATTTCATTCACCAAAGATAAGAGTTCATAATTACAAGATCTTATCTTGAAATTATGAGATCTTTTATTTTAATTATGAGATCTTTTCTCGTAATTAAGAGATAATTATGAGATAATTATCTCATAATTACGAGATAAGCTGTATGATGTTTTTTGTCTTTGGTGAATGCAACATGCTTTTATAAAAAACAGCGGGTTGAATAAAATGTTGACCAATTCCTTAAATTATGACATTAACATTTATTTTTAAAAATAAATGTTTATATGAATATGATACCATTTAAATGAATGCGAAAACAAAAAATGAACAAAAAATTTATTATATTAATTTAAAAAATGAAGACAGTTTATCTCATAATTACGAGATCAGTATCTAGCAATTCTAAGATCTTTCATGTTTAGGAGACCAGGAAGGATAGTCGTTGCTGAGCTATACAACATGAGAAGTTAACAATGAGTGGGTTGTCGGATTTAATCTGCTTTTATTTGCTTTTAGGTGTGTGACCAAGGGGGGGATTTACCATAAGGAAAAACTAGGCAATAACCTTAGCCTCGTGAGACCATCCTGATCTCGCGAACTTTCAAGGTTTCGCTCGCTAATCAGTCTGGAGACTCTCCGTTAAAGAAAATTTGGAGCCGTTCACCAAACGAACGTCCAATCAGCGTTGGCTTTGAGGCGGGTTGAGGTGTGACGCAACGAGAAGCGCGACAGTTCAGTCTAAAGAACATGGCGGCTTCAGCCGATGAAACTAGCGTTAGCGTGGCTATCGAGCAAGTTTTATCGGAATTACAGAGTATTTCTTCACTGAAAGAAGAGCAAAACACTGCTCTGGAGGCTTTTCTCAGAGGAAAAGATGTTTTTGCTCTTCTCCCGACTGGTTTCAGCAAGAGTTTGATCTATCAATTGGCTCCTCTTCGTCGTCGGTCTGTTAGTACGTCATATGCTTCGTTGATCTGATTGGTTTTTTTGGCCCGTCTATCACCAACATAGGCCAATCAGCTAACCAGTATTTTCGCCCCTTCCCAAAATTACTTCAACGGGAAGTTTCCAGATGGATATGCAGAGCAATAACCTAGTGTTGGGATCTGGAGCTGTACCACCTTCCTCCAGCAGAGTGCGCCGTGGTTCTCCAAGGGCTGGAGTCTTCCAGCACACCTGAGGCGCATCTCCTCATCAGAGACCTGCCCCATATAACCAGCTGCCAGACCTTGCTTCGACGCCGCAGTGTTGACCTAGTTTGGTTAGCGACCTGAGCCTAGAACCTAGAATCTTTGCTGTCCCTTGAGTGAGATCTTGATCCTAATTCTTCCTTGTTTTTGCCTCACAGGAAACCTGTCTCTACCTGAGGCTCTGGATGAGCTTAACCTGCCGAGATTGCCCTCGTGAGCCAAACCTGAAGATTCCTTTGTGGACTCCCCTGCTGCTCTTGGCTAAGAGCCTGAAACTCAGATCAAGGTCTGCCTTCAAAGTCAGAAGCAAGACGCTGCAGCAACTCTTGGACTCTGCTGAACAAACAGTCTCTGGACCCAACAGTTCCTTCTCTCTCAAAGAGAAGCCTGGACACCCTCAAGGTATCCTGCTGAGTAAACAAGGACTCATAAAACTCATCAGTCCGTTGTCTAATCAAACTATCATCTCTGCAGACTCCAGTGTTCCATCCCTGACCAGTTCCAGTTCCAGTTTATGATCTTGTGTTTTGTGCAAACCAAATAAACTCTGTTAAACCTTTTACCCAGCCTCCGTTGTGTTCTGCATATGGGCTTGAAGCTTTAGACCCATCATGACACCTAGGGCCCCAAGATCCCCATAAAACATGTATGTATGTTTACATGTATGATTAATACAGCTATTCCTTATTTCTGCACATTAATTATGTTTTTAACTAAAATACCATCGGAACGCTGATAATATTAAGTGTGCCCCCCCCCCTGCAGTGTCCGCCATATTGGATCAGTCCATTTGCTGCACATGTTCAGAAAGGTCCAAACAGACAGCAGCAAACCATTTGAAAACAAACCATGCAAAGAGCAGTGTTGCCAACTTAGCGCTTTAGTCGCTATATTTAGCCACTTTTCAGACCCCTCTAGCACTTTGATTTCTAAAAAGCTCCTAGCGCCAAATCTAGAGACTTTTTTCTGCTACTGGAGACTTTGGAGACAACATCTAAAAGCAGCGAACTCTGCTCTCCAGAGCAAGTAGATTGGTAACCCCGCCTCCTGCTCTCCTGTATCTTGTCTGCTGTCATGATTCATGCAGCTATTATTTCATCCAAATGAAAAATGGAGAACAGATAAGCAGATCATGGCTTGTCTACAGTGAAAAGAAGGACTGGGTTATTTACTTTGGCCGTCGCCTTATTACGAGATAATTATGAGATAAGCTGTCTGATTTTTTTTTTCCTTTGGTGAATGCAACACGCTTCAGTATATAAGCAAAAAATACTAATATAAAATAAAATACAGCTAGAAATATAATCCTATTCTTCATTAATATTTCAGCTATATTTGTATTTTAATTTTGTATAAAAAAAGGATTTTCAATATCAAAAATCCTAACTGAAAAACCAAAAGTTCAGAACTAATAAATAATCTATTTTTAATCAACTTTCAGATCAGGAGGATGAAACTAGATAAAATCTGTAGAACAGATTAAATCTCTAATCTGATCTGTAGTTTCTTTCTAATCCAGATGAGGCGAGTCAATAGTGACCCATTGGTTCTAACAGCAGGAGGTGTGGGAGGGGCTAGGTACCCTGAGGGGCGGAGCCTGAGTTCGGCTGTCGGTTGGACCCTTTCAGAACCTTCCTGTGCCTCAGCTCTGGTGGAGGCAGCCTGGGCGGGACGGGCAGGAAGCCGGCGGGCAGCGTGCCCATCGTGGTTCCAAACTGGTCCGGGGATCGTTCCTGAAGGCCAGAAAAACAGGTTCCATCAGTTGGTTCTGGTTCTGACCCGATCAGCTTCAGGCCTCAGAACCCACCCTCTCTCTGCGGCGAACCCGGGCCGACAGGCTCCGCTGCAGAGACGGGACGGCGGCGTCCCCCAGCAGCTCCACGTAGGGCCTCTCCAGGACGTCCTCCGTGACATCATCGTCCTCCAGAAGGACGTCGGCGGCAGACGGGTCTCTGGGCCGGGCCAGAACCACCATGTGGCAGCCTCCGCACACCGCCTGGACAGGAACACGGGTCAGCGGCGTCGCCTCGGCGAAGAACGGCCGGACCGGAACCAGAACTCACCGCCTGGACGTGGTACTTCAGGAAGCGAGGACACAGGGTGGGTTTGAACTGGTTGGTGAAGTTCTCCTCCCCCAGGCCCAGTTTGCCATGACGACCGTCTCCGAAGGTGTACAGCAGCCCCCCCTCTGAGGAAAGAGTCGGGTTTCAGAGCTCGGACACCGACCGCTCGGTTCTGATCGGGCGGGGCGGCGCTCACCTGTGACCACGGCCGTGTGGTTCTCGCCGCAGGACACCCGGAGCGCCCGGCCCTTCTGGAAGTGCTCCACGGGGCGGGGCAGCCGCGACTCGAAGATGAACGTCCCGTGACCCAGCTGCCCGAACTGGCCCAGTCCAAACGAGTAGACGTCGTCCTCTGAAGGGCGGGAGAACATCGGCTAACGGGTCATCAAATAAAAAACACCACTTCCTGTTTCTGCTCTAAAAACATTTCAGTCATGGTTCAGCAAATATCTGGAATTATTAAAGAACTTAGTGGGAAAGGAAATAAATCTAAAATTAACTTATTAATGTTTCATTTAAGCGACACTCCTCTACCAGGAGATCTGGAGGAGGAAGAGGATGAGGCAAGAACAAAAGTAAGGGGAAAGGAAGCAAAGGAGGAGATATGGAAGAAGAGGAGGAGGAAGGATCAAGTCAGGAGACGCAGAGTAAAGGAGCAGAGAGTGATGAAGAAGGAGGAAGGTCAAAAATGAGGAAGAGGAAGATGAAAGGAAGATAAATTCGGGAGAGGAAGAGGAGAGAGAGAGGAGTGGAGAGAAGCAGAGTGATAACAAGGAGGAGGAGTAGGAAGAGGAGGAGGCTGAAAGCCAAGAGGAGGAAAAGGGTAAAGAAGAGAGTGAAAGTAAGGGGGAGGAGGACGAAGGTGAACAAAACAAGGATGAGGAGGAAGAAAAAGATGAAGAGCAGGAAGAAAGTAAGGAGGAGGGGAGGAGTGAGACTGAAGATGGTGATGAAGACCAGAATGAGAGAAGAAGAAGAGGAGGCCAGAGCAGTAGAGAAAAGCAGAGTAACAAAATGGAGGAGAACTAATCTTATTTAGTTAAAATAAATAAATTAATGCGTAATCTATTTAATCTAAATGTAAAGAAATCTAAACTTAAAGAGGACGAGATGAAATCAGGGAACCAAACATGTAGTTGCACTCTAAGGTCCGGTCCGTACCGGTCAGAGCCACGGTGTGTCCCCCGCCGCACGCCACCTGCTTCACCGCCTCCTTGATGCTCTTCACCCTCTGAGGAACTCTGTGTCCGGGCAGCTGCTCCGTCCCCAGGCCCAGCTTGCCGCTGTCCCGCTCCCCGAACGTGAACAGAGCTCCGTCGGCTGCAGAGAGAAGGACCACGAGTCAAAGCTCTGCTGCGTTTCCATCCATCAGCGGGATCTAAGCTTCAAGGCCGCCGTTAAAACGAGAGATAGAAATATACTGATTAGAGATGCACCGCGTATGAACGACTCGTTTCATTACGGGGGGTTCAATTCTATTCAGTTTATTTCTATAGCTCCAATTCACATCATGTCATCTCAGGTCACTTTCCAGATCACCAGATCATCCAGTCAGATTGATTCAAAGTTTTCTAAGGAAAACCAGCTGATTGCATCGACTCATTGACTCTTCAGCAATCCCTCACACTAAGCATGCTTGTAGCGACAGTGGAGAGGAAAAACTCCCTTTGAACAGGAAGAAACCTCCAGCAGAACCAGGCTGAGTGTGAGCGGCCATCTGCTGAGGCCCACTGGGATTAAGCCTGTTACAAAAGGTCTTTTCTTTTCCTCCAAATCATTCTTGGCTTAAAATTTTGATTTTCAAATTATTTCAATGAGAGCCCTATAAAGGGTTAATTGATAAACACCATAAAAAAACAGGTTTTGGTTCTAATCAGCATTATTTATCCATAGGTTCATAACAAGAGTCATAAGTTGTGTTGTTCTGGTCTCACCCGTCACCAGAGCAGAGTGGTAGTATCCACAGGACACCCAGCTGATTGGACGACCCACGCTGACTTCCTGTGGCGTGGACGCCTGGCTGGCCTTCCCCAGACCGATCTGACCCTCCGTGTTCTCGCCCCACATGAACAGCTTCCCGCTCACTGCAAACATCAAACCCACTCAAATGTTTCTGAGGAGACTGCGGCAGCAGAGCGGACTCATGTTTTTCTTCTTCTATGGTGGTGGTTCAAACAGCTTCGATCTATTAACTGAGCAATCAGAGCACCAGCTTTATGCCAAACTCTGAGTCCAACAGAGTGTGGCATAAAAAAATCAGAAGCAAAAAAAATCCCCTGCAAAAAATTAACCTGCAAAAAAATCAGCTAAAAAAATCAGCTAAAAAAAATATTTCACCTGCAAAAAATTAACCTGCAAAAAAAAACAGCTAAAAAAAAATATTTCACCTGCAAAAAATTAACCTGCAAAAAAACCAGCTCCAAAAAAAAAAAAAAAAAAAAATCACCTGCAAAAAATTAACCTGCAAAAAAATCAGCTAAAAAAATCACCTGCAAAAAAAATCAGCTAAAAAAAAATATTTCACCTGCAAAAAATTAACCTGCAAAAAAAAACTGCTAAAAAAAATATTTCACCTGCAAAAAAAATCAGCTAAAAAAAATATTTCACCTGCAAAAAATTAACCTGCAAAAAAAAATCAGCTCCAAAAAAAAAAAAAAAAAAAAAATCACCTGCAAAAAATTAACCTGCAAAAAAATCAGCTAAAAAAATCACCTGCAAAAAAAATCAGCTAAAAAAAATATTTCACCTGCAAAAAATTAACCTGCAAAAAAAAATCAGCTCCAAAAAAAAAAAAAAAAAAAAAATCACCTGCAAAAAATTAACCTGCTAAAAAAATCACCTGCAAAAAAAATCAGCTAAAAAAAAATATTTCACCTGCAAAAAATTAACCTGCAAAAAAATCAGCTAAAAAAAAATATTTCACCTGCAAAAAATTAACCTGCAAAAAAAAATCAGCTACAAAAAATGAACCTGCAAAAATATCAGCTAAAGAATAAAATCACCTGCAAAAAATTAACCTGCAAAAAAATTCAGCTGCCCAAAAAAAAAAAAAAAGAAAAAATTCAGCTGCAAAAACATCACATGCAAAAACCTCAAGTGCAAAAAAATGATTTACAAAAAAAATATCTGCAAAACATTCAGCTGCAAAAAGAAATTCCCTGCAAAAAATGTACATGTAGACTTCAGCTGAAATTTGATGCACTTGAATTTGTTGCAGGTGAATTTTTTTGTTTTTGTTTTTTTTTTTGCACCTGAATCTTTTGCAGGGAATTTTTTTTTTTGTAGCTGCATTAATTGCAGGTGAATCTTCACCAGATAAATTACATAAATAAATGTACTTCCATAAACCTCCATTTTTGAAACTTCTTTTTCTGAAAATCAAACACAAAAGTGGTGCCTTTTATCATTTTCACAGTAATTTACAATATTTAAAACCAAAATATTGTTAAAAGTTACTTTTAGGGAAAAAAAAATGGGAATATATAAAATTGCTTTCCTGAATAAAACAAGAAACTTTTTCAGTTTAAGGAAACGGGTGGAGAAATAATAAGACTGAGTCAGAACCTAAGGGGAACAAAAATACTTTTCCTGAATAAAGATAAGTTACTTTTTTTAAAATTTCAGTTTTTGTTTTTAGTTGGTAAAATAAAAAAAGGTTTAAATATTTCATCTTTTTCTCTGATTAAAAGGTTTCAGGAATAAGTAAAGAAATCCAAAGCAGCGTAGATCTCAGCAAGCAGCCGCCTCTCACCTGTGAGAGCGGCTGAGGTGTTTGAACCCGCAGCGAGCATCCTGATTGGCCCCAGAGAGTCGA
Organism: Cyprinodon diabolis; assembly: GCA_030533445.1. Lineage (NCBI taxonomy): Eukaryota > Metazoa > Chordata > Actinopteri > Cyprinodontiformes > Cyprinodontidae > Cyprinodon > Cyprinodon diabolis. Next base: position 21,228,470 of record CM060085.1, read on the forward strand.
AGAACTTCACCCTCTGGAAGGTGGTCCGCTCCTCGCAGTCGCCCAGTCCCAGCTGCCCCTCGCCGTTCCCCCCGCAGGCGTACACGTGCCCCCGCTCTGCTGACAGACACCCAGCATGAAGGAGTGGAAATTCAAAGCAAGGACAAAACCGTGGTTCTGGAAACAGGAAACAGACCGGTGCTGATCAGAGTGTGGTTCCGTCCGCACGCCACCTGCTGGACTTTTTCAGACTTTAAGGCTGAAAAACAAAACAACATCAGCATCGTCACCGTTCTACGTATAACTGCCTCCATCCTCACTCTGGCGGCTCAGGCTACCTTTGACACAGGTGGGTTTATGCACCGTCTGCTTGGAGCCCAGACCCAGCTGGCCCCAGTTGTTGCTGCCAAACATGAACAGCTTCTTGTTTTCTGAGGGAACAAACAGAGAGACTCAGGAAAAACTCTGCTTCTTCTTCAGGAGAATTCCCCAAAAAAGGTTAAAAATAAAGTTTGAAGACGTTTCTCTTCCATCCAGGAAGCTTTTTCAACCCAAAATGTCAGAAATAGCGTTTAGTTCCAGGTTTTATCCAGCAGCCCAACAAAGCCTGGTTTTAGTTTAGAAAACATGCGGATAGAAACGGATGAACGGGTCCCCCCCTTTGGAATGGGGGTCGTTTGGCTTCTTTGTTAGCCTGCAATGCCCCATACCTGTCCATGTCTCTGAAAGGGGGGTCGTTAAAGGGAATAGTTGTCCTGGCTGAATAGGCGAGGTCCTCTGTTCTCCTGTAAAGGGGTTGGGGCTGCGATGATAGCAGGAAGGAATCAACTCTATCGCTGCATTGTAGGTTTTTGAAAGCTAAAAACTGAGTCCACTTCCTCTGTTTGACCCTTTATAGGGCCAGTTACCATTTCTGATCCCTTGCATACTCCTTACAACCCCAGTGAGGTCTAGAGGCACAAGATCTATATTATATATCCAGCCACTCAGCAAAGATCCTGCTACATGGCTGTACATCTTATTTTGGCATTTTACCAAATAGCTGAGCCATTGAATGATAGATTATCTACCTATAAATTAAGTAAGTAAGGCAAAAAAAGGTTAAAAAGCTAATTAAAAAGTTAAAATGTCAAGTTAAAAAGGTAAATAGTTTATTAAACGTTAAATATTCAAGAAAAAAATGGTAAAAGTTAGTTAAAAGGTAATGAAAAAATTAAAAAAGGACAAAATTCAAATAACACTATAGGCTTGAAATTTAGATTTTTAAAGGATTTCACTGAGCGCCCTATGAAAGGTTAAGATTGTTTTTTCTTTCCTAACATAGATGGCTTCCTTTTTGTCCTAAATGTGAACATTCTGGTCCTCCAAAGAATGTCCTCTGTCCATAAGGTGTAGATGTACTGTTTGTCCAGAGGAGGGCGCTCTTCTGTGTTGGGCCATGCGTCTGTGGAGAGGTTGTTTGGTTTCTCCAATATAAAGATCAGAGCATTCCTCACTGCACTGAACTGCAGACACCACTCCACTAATATTAGGTCTTTAGGATGCACTAGTCTCTGTTTAAGGATCTTGTTTGGTTTGAAATGTTCTGGGATTTATTTGGAGAAAATCCTCTTGAGTTTTTCAGAGACTCCAGCAACATCTGGGATGGAGATGCTTTTGCGTTTAATCTTCTCAATTTTCTTTGCTGGTTTGACAAACACCCAGTTTGTGTATCTACAGGTTTGAAGAGCATCATAGTGCGTTTCTGTTCTTTGTTCTTCCCTTCTGTTTTAGTTCGGCTACTCTATAAAGCCTGGAACTCAACGCTATTTCTGACATTTTTAATTGAAAAAGCTTCCTGGATGGAAGAGAAACATCTTCAAACTTGGAAACAAAGTCCACTGGATTGTTTTTTAACTTTTTTTGGAATGACTATGACCTGGATGACATGAGGAGTTTAAAATTTAAATAAAAACACAGTTTTTACCTGTGATTAAGGCGGTGTGTTCATCTCCACAGGCAATCCTGTAAGGTACGTCGTTCTTCAGCCAGAACTTACTGGGAATGTTATCTGCAAACTTGCTCTTTCCAAATGTGAAAACTGCTCCTGATTCTGCAGGAAGATGAGAGTAAAAAAAGAAAAACAATCTATTTATCATTAGGCAAAACCAGGTAGGTGCCTAGGGCCCCAAGTTCCTGGGGGCCCCATCAAACTCTGTTTACATGCATGGTTAATACAACTATTCCTTATTTGTGCACATTAATTATGTTTTTAACTAAAATTCCATCAGAACGCTGATAATATTAAGTGTGTCTCAGCCCAATCTTTCATTCCTTTAGAGACAGCATGAAAAGTACAAAACATAGAGAGGAAAACAAGAAGAAAAGGGACAAGAAGAGAGGGACAAAACCTAGAACAGATAATGGATGTCTATTCTATTAACATTTCTCTATCTGTAGAATGGGTCTGTTTTATGTCTTCTCAGTTCAGAGGGCCCCCTGCCTGTCTTTGCCTAGGCCCCCAAATTTCCTAAATCCGCCCCTGATCATCCTTTAAACATCTTTAAACTAGTCAGATAAAAACACAGGTTTTCCCTTTAGAACCTTTGAAAACTGAAGCTAAATGTGATCTGGAGGTGAAAATCATCTGAGGTGTAAATTTAATGAACGGAGCACATAAAGTTAATGTTGAAGAAAATATGAACTAATATGTTATTTATTCGTTAGCCTGTGGGCTAATGCAGGAGCTAATGAGAGGGTCTGAGGTAGCTAATTACCCGGACGTTGCTAGGTTACGCACTTTCTACGTTAATATCACAAAATTCTCCTTTAAAGCTCCGACATTAATCTAAATCGTCTTTATTTCACCTGGTATCTCGTCTTCGTTCTCCTCTGCCATCTCTAACGGGACTTTAATCCGCTTTGCTCGCTGTTTTGGGCGTGTTGTCGCTCTGTCTAGCGGCAACCCGGAAGTAAACAACATGTCTCCTAGGAAACCAAGCGCTGGCTCTGACCTCTTAAAGGAACAGCACAGATTTAGGAAAACTCGTCTGTCCTACATTGGTAAAACTCACAGAATAATTCATTAGGATTTGATTAATGCATTTAAAAGAAATGAAAGTAAAACGTGAAGATAAAATAGATACATTACATCCGGATATATTTATCAATGCTAATTGCAATAATTTAACACACAAACCTAGCAGTAGGAGTTGAACATACGTGTTGGAGCTATTTATTTTACAGGTGCTGGTCATAAAATTAGAATATCATGAAAAAGTAGATTGATTTCAGTAATTCCATTTAAAAAGTGAAACTTGTATATTATATTCATACATTACATACAAACTCATATATTTCAGATGTTTATTTTGTTTAATTTTGATGATTACAAATGACAACAAATGAAAATCTCAAATTCATCATATCAGAAAATTAGAATATTGTGAAAAGGTTCAAAATTGATGGCCCCTGGTGCCACACTCTAATCAGCTAATTAACTCAAACCACCTGCAAAAGCCTTTAAATGGTCTTTCAGTCTAGTTCTATAGGCTACACAATCATGGGGAAGACTGCTGACTTGACAGTTGTCCAAAAGACGACCATCGACACCTTGCACAGGGAGGGCAAGACACAAAAGGTCATCGCTAAAGAGGCTGGCTGTTCACAGAGCTCAGTGTCCAAGCACATTAATAGAGAGGCGAAGGGAAGGAAAAGATGTGGTCGAAAAAAGTGTACAAGCAAGAGAGATAACCGCACCCTGGAGAGGATTGTGAAACAAAACCCATTCAAAAATGTGGGGGAGATTCACAAAGAGTGGACTGCAGCTGGAGTGAGTGCTTCAAGAACCACCACACACAGACGTATGAAAGACATGGGTTTCTGCTGTCGCATTCCTTGTGTCAAGCCACTCTTGAACCACAGACAGCGTCAGAAGCGTCTTGCCTGGGCTAAAGAGAAACAGGACTGGACTGCTGGTGAGTGGTCCAAAGTCATGTTCTCTGATGAAAGTAAATTTTGCATTTCCTTTGGAAATCAAGGTCCCAGAGTCTGGAGGAAAAGAAGAGAGGCACTTCATCCACGTTGCTTGAAGTCCAGTGTAAAGTTTCCACAGTCAGTGATGGTTTGGGGTGCCATGTCATCTGCTGGTGTTGGTCCATTGTGTTTTCTGAGGTCCAGGGTCAACGCAGCCACATACCAGGAAGTTTTAGAGCACTTCATGCTTCCTGCAGCTGACCAACTTTTTGGAGATGCAGATTTCATTTTCCAACAGGACTTGGCACCTGCACACAGTGCCAAAGCTACCAGTACCTGGTTGAAGGACCATGGTATCCCTGTTCTTAATTGGCCAGCAAACTCTCCTGACCTTAACCCCATAGAAAATCTATGGGGTATTGTGAAGAAGAAGATGCAATACACCAGACCCAACAATTCAGAAGAGCTAAAAGCCACTATTAGAGCAACCTGGGCTATCATAACACCTGAGCAGTGCCACAGACTGATCGACTCCATGCCACGCCGCATTGCTGCAGTAATACAGGCCAAAGGAGGCCCAACTAAATACTGAGTGCTGTACATGCTCATACTTTTCATGTTCATACTTTTCAGTTGGCCAACATTTCTATAAATCCTTTGTTTTTATTGGTCTTCAGTAATATTCTAATTTTCTGATATGATGAATTTGAGATTTTCATTTGTTGTCATTTGTAATCATCAAAATTAAACAAAATAAACATCTGAAATATATGAGTTTGTATGTAATGTATGAATATAATATACAAGTTTCACTTTTTAAATGGAATTACTGAAATCAATCTACTTTTTCATGATATTCTAATTTTATGACCAGCACCTGTATATTTACAGGGTGTAATCTAGAATATCACCTTTTGTGTCCATTAGATGAACAATGGCCCAAATACCTTTTTCCTTCCAATCCTTGTAGTATAGAGATTTTTCTCTCATATGCTAATTGCAATAATTTACAGAACAAAACAAAAAACAACACAATTCCTTTAAAATATTTTTGTTCCCATTAAGTTCTGACTCAGTCTTATTACTTCTCCACCCGTTTTCTTATGATTTTTATTTTCCAGTCACCTTCAGTTACAAAAATCTGAATGCACCAGTGACTCAAACAACAGAGTGCACCTCCTACTCACAAGATGCCTGCATAGGGCGTTTCTGTCCCATTGTAACTTCTTCAGGGGTGAAAGGAGGCATGAATCAGGTAAAGGATTCCTAAGTAAAACCTAGATCCAATGTTTTTCTATCAACCAAATCACCAAATGTAATTATTGCCCAACCCTCCAAACCGACTTCTTTTGGAACCTGTTCTATTCAGAAATGGCAGCACTTCTAGGAATTCTACCCACTGCTGCTGAGGCCACTCATCCATTCCCTCCCAACTTGTGTTAAAGGCACGCAACACTCCCAATGTGTATGCAGCACTCCTAATGCGCATGCAGCACTCCTAATGCGCATGCAGCACTCCTAATACGCATGCAGAACTCCTAATGCGCATGCAACACTCCTAATGCGCATGCAACACTCCTAATGCGCATGCAGAACTCCTAATGCGCATGCAGCACTCCTAATGTGCATGCAGCACTCCTAATGCGCATGCAGCACTCCTAATGCGCATGCAGAACTCCTAATGTGCATGCAGCACTCCTAATGCGCATGCAACACTCCTAATGCGCATGCAGAACTCCTAATGTGCATGCAGCACTCCTAATGCGCATGTAGCACTCCTAATGCGCATGCAGCACTCCTAATGTGCATGCAGCACTCCTAATGCGCATGCAACACTCCTAATGCCCATGCAGAACTCCTAATGCGCATGCAACACTCCTAATGCGCATGCAGAACTCCTAATGCGCATGCAGCACTCCTAATGTGCATGCAGCACTCCCAATTTGCATGCAGCACTCCTAATGTGCATGCAGCAAACCCGATGCGCGTTTCCTTGCGGGTGAAAATAAATGCTCCTTGACAGGGCCACTAGAAGTATTTTTGATTTTGGGGTACTCTGAAATTTTTTTTTCTGAGCCTATAGGCCTATTTAAAATACAAGTAAAAAGAAAATCAATAAATAGAAATATATTACTTTGTCATATACACTTATACACGTAGGTTTGATCAGCCGGCAGGAGCCTGAGTCACTGTGTTTATGTCACACAGGATTCTATTAATTCCTAATACCTTTTACAAAAAACCACAAGGAAATAATTATATTATACTATTTAAACGTAATTGAACAGTTCTCCATGTCCATTACACAAAGAAAACAAGATCAAAGTAACACTCTAACATACCATGGTTACGTCAAACTGCACAAATAGATTTGAAAGTGTGCAGCAGCAACATGCTCTTACTTTGAGCTACAGACAGGTTGCCATGGTTACAGGTGTTCAAATGTTGAAGAGCGCTCTGAGGTCGTGGAGATAAAAGTCCCTCTGGAATGTGTCTTTAAGCCAGATTTCCTCCTCGTTTCTGATATTAGACTATTTAAATTTACTACTCTGATTCAGTGAATCCATGAGCTTGTGATTATTAGGCCCTTAAAATAATTTAATTAAAATCCAAATACACGGAATAGTAAACATTTTAAAAAAGTCAAAATCATTTCCCAAAATGTTCATAAGAAATGTATAAATTGTGCAAAGTATTTTTAATACATTTTTTTTAAGCACCCCCACTTCCTGTGGCCATGCTTATAAAATACAGTTGACAGACCCTGCAATTGTAAACCACAAGAAGAAAAATAACATTTGGCCTCGGGACTGGTTCAGCTGGAGGTTCCTTCCTGTTCAAAGGGAGTTTTTCCTCTCCACTGTCACTACAAGCATGCTTAGTGTGAGGGATTGCTGAAGAGTCAATGAGTCGATGCAATCAGCTGGTTTTCCTTAGATAGAAAACTTTGAATCAATCTGACTGGATGATCTGGTGAACTGGAAAGTGACCTGAGATGACATGATGTGAATTGGAGCTATAGAAACAAAACGAATAGAATAGAACACACAAGATGTTGTAATATAGTGATATTAAACTATAAGTTATGAGCTTAAATCCAAGAACAGAAAATTATTAGCTGAAACCCGTCTGGAAAATCGACGAACAAGGAGTGAATGGATGAAAATAAATCCATATTTTCCAAAAAATATATTCTCCAAAAACAGCAACACTTCAATAAATTGATCAAATCATTTTGTCGCCCAGCCCTATTATGGAAACTCAGGGGGGGGAGCCAACTAACATAAAAAAAAGAAACTAAACAAAATGATAAATGATTTAAAAAGATAGATAAATGATAAAAGAGAAGATAAACAATCCTAACCATTAACCCAAACACCTAAAAAACAGAACTATAGTAGCCAGCATTGAGCTGGAAATCCAAGATGGCTGCCTGGTCTATGTAGAACAGCTTTGTCTTTTTTTTTCCTTTTTCCCTTTCTTTTCAGTTTTTTGATAACTGAAAAACAAATATCTCAGCAAACACTGATGGAGCCATTTCCCTGTAAAATTTCACTGAATCTACATGAGCGCCTGCATTTGATTTTGAAATGTGTTTAAATAAATATTCAGCTCCAAACTAAATATTTAGTTTGCCAATTAATTATTTAGTTTGCTAAATAAATATTTAGCTACAAACTAAAGCACCAAAATAGCTAAATATTTAGCAAATATGCAAATTCCCTTGCCAAAAAGCGGAAGTGAACTACCAAAGTAAAACCTGGGAATTTCAATACTATTTATACTAAATATTTAGTTTGTTAATTACATATTTCATTTGGAGCTAAATATTTATCTAAAAAAAATATATTTTAATTTGCAAACTAAATATTTAGTTTGGAGCTAAATATTTATTTAACCAAAGTAAACATTACCGCCGCCATAAATCTGACGCTCATTTCAAGGTTTTTCATCAATTCAGGACGTAATTATTCTGCTTTCTGTTCTCCTACAGCAACAAAAGCAAAAAAAGTATAACATTTGGAATTTAAAATGTCAATGCAGAAAAGATATTTCTTTTATTATTTGTTCCTGAAGCTGAATCGTACGACGGAGTATTAGGGCCAGGCTAGAGATTTTTTTTTTCTTCTTCTATTTCGAGAATAAAGTCGTAACATTACGAGAATAAAGTCGTAACATTAAGAGAATAAAGTCGTAAAATTACGAGAATAAAGTTGTACCATTACGAGAATAGTCATAAAATTACAAGAATAAAGTCGTAACATTACGAGAATAAAGTCATAAAATTACAAGAATAAAGTCGTAAAATTACGAGAATAAAGTTGTAATATTACGAGAATAAAGTCATAAAATTACTAGAATAAAGTTGTAAAATTACGAGAATAAAGTTGTAATATTACAAGAATAAAGTCGTAAAATTACGAGAATAAAGTCGTAAAATTATGAGAATAAAGTCATAACATTACGAGAATAAAGTTGTACCATTACTAGAATAAAGTCGTAAAATTACGAGAATAAAGTTGTAATATTACAAGAATAAAGTCGTAAAATTACGAGAATAAAGTTGTAATATTACAAGAATAAAGTCATAACATTACGAGAATAAAGTCGTAAAATTACGAGAATAAAGTCGTAAAATTACAAGAATAAAGTCGTAACATTAAGAGAATAAAGTTGTAACATTACGAGAATAAAGTCGTAAAATTACGAGAATAAAGTCAAAACATTACGAGAATAAAGTTGTAACATTATGAGAATAAAGTCATAACATTACGAGAATAAAGTCATAACATTACGAGAATAAAGTCGTAACATTACGAGAATAAAGTTGTAACATTACGAGAATAAAGTCAAAACATTACGAGAATAAAGTTGTAACATTATGAGAATAAAGTCATAACATTACGAGAATAAAGTCATAACATTACGAGAATAAAGTTGTAACATTACGAGAATAAAGTCAAAACATTACGAGAATAAAGTTGTAACATTATGAGAATAAAGTCATAACATTACGAGAATAAAGTCATAACATTACGAGAATAAAGTTGTAACATTAAGAGAATAAAGTTGTAACATTACGAGAATAAAGTCATAACATTACGAGAATAAAGTCGTAACATTACGAGAATAAAGTCATAACATTACGAGAATAAAGTCGTAAAATTACAAGAATAAAGTTGTAACATTACGAGAATAAAGTCGTAAAATTACAAGAATAAAGTCGTAACATTACGAGAATAAAGTCGTAAAATTACAAGAATAAAGTTGTAACATTACGAGAATAAAGTCGTAAAATTACAAGAATAAAGTTGTAACATTACGAGAATAAAGTCATAACATTACGAGAATAAAGTTGTAACATTACGAGAATAAAGTTGTAAAATTACAAGAATAAAGTCCTAACATTACGAGAATAAAGTCGTAAAATTACGAGAATAAAGTCAAAACATTACGAGAATAAAGTTGTCAAATTACGAGAATAAAGTCGTAACATTACGAGAATAAAACCGTAAAATTACAAGAATAAAGTTGTAATGTTAAAAAAATAAAGTCCTAGAATTACGAGAAACAAGTTATGACAACTCTTCCACTTTCTTCCCTAAAATGAGGAATGTGGAGCATCATGGGAAGTTCTACTTTAGCATCGGTTTGACAAATCAGGAAATCTTTTAGCAGCAGCATCAAACTGGGCAGGAGGTCAAAGTGGACTCTGGTTGCTGATTGGTGGAGCTGGTCGGCCGTTATCTGCTGGGCGGAGCTCCAAGCTTTCTTTCTGAAACGGTTGATGTTTGATGACTTCATTCTTGTAATTAAACATCTTTATTCTTGTAATGGAAGAAAAAAAAATGTCCAGCGTGGCCCTAATAGTCGGTCGTAGAATCTTGATATTTAATTCATGAAGGTTTTTGCTTTGGAGAGAAGTCAGTCGGTTTCTTTCTGCTTGATGGAGAAGGTGCTGTAGATCCCCCAGTGGTCGCTGGTGAACATGCCACACCTGAGTTTCTCCAGCCCGATCAGAGCCATGCTGTGGGGGTCCATCTGGGGGACTCCGTCCTGGGCGGCCCTTCGCAGGTACACCCGGTCGAAGCGGAAGCGGCACTTGAATTCAATCTCATTGTTGGTGTTTGCCCCCGTGTCCCACGTGTAGCGGCACTTCTCCGGCTCTCCCAGCTGCTCCCACAGGTCACAGACATTAGGGGGAAGCCCCACAGCGGCCACCTGGGTGAGAAACATCAGGATCAGAGCTGAAGACAGAGCAGTAAGAGGAGACCTGGGGAAGAAAGGAACCTCATAGTCTCTCAGGTTGGTGTCTCCTCCAAACAGAACCGTCACGTCATCTGGAGCCTGGCTCATCTTCTTCATCACCAGCCTCAGCTGCCTCATCCTCTCCTCGCTGTTGGCCTTACAGCTCTCAAAGTGGGACGTCATCAGCTGCAGCTTCTGGCCTCTGAACACCACCTACATCACAGAATTTTCAAAATAAAAGCCCCTCTCTCAGGAATTGATTAATTAATTGGTTTTATTGATCTCAGAGTGGAGAAATTTACTCGTTACATCAGCTCAAATAGTTAAAGGAGAAGAAGAAGAAGAAGGTGCAAGAGGAATAAAGAGCTGCATGGGATAGATTTACATATACTGTATATACTGTATACTGTGTTTGAATTCATGGGCTGCGTCCTCCAAAGGCCATATTCGAAGGACGATCACGTCATAGCATGGCCTATAAATGCTTCCTCCTTTTTGTCCGATTTGAAGGAAGGGTCCGATGTATCCTATCTATCCTTGAATATCCCAGGATTCATTGCGAGACCAAGCAAGCCGGCTTCTCCGCGATCAGAGGAAAAAGGTACCTGGTGCCCAACAGTGGTGAAAATTGGAAGTGCAGTTTAACATAATACAAGTATTTAAATAGTTCCGTCTGAGATGAATGAAAATAGTTGTTTTAATGGTTATTGAGTCAGATATGTGGCGGTAATGTTTAGTTTATCTAAAGGTTTTTATCTGTTACTGTATAAATGGGTTTGGCTGTAATTTAAGGACAGATTCTAACATATCTGCAGGGTGGGGACTATAAATCTGATATGCAGGGGGACGCTCTTGCTTTCGGTAGCCGTAACCTTCCTCGATTTAAAAGACCATCAAGTTCCTCTGCTGTAGCATCAGACTGATCTAAAATTCTTCAGAGAAGGGACCCCCGGTTAGACGGACCCCTCAGAGTCGAGGCCGAATTTTTATTGCTATTTTACGACAAGTATTAGGGCCATGCTAGAGAGGTTATTTGAAAATAGCAGCAACATGAGAGATGTGCAGAATGACAGCAGCAGGTTATTTAACTGACTAAGGTTTCTATCATTACATTTGAGTTGATTTGTTTATGCTCCTTTAGGTTGGAACCTTTATTCCACTCTGGAGTCTCATGAGTTTAGTCTTGGTTCACTTTACAATAAAAAAATAAAAATGTTTAAATAAAACCGTTTTGAAAAGTTCAGTATTCATTCTTTCCATGCTTTGCGTACGCTGGTAAAAGCCGCCGAAGGAAAGACCTTCGAAGGATCCAGTCTAGGTAGACCGTGTCCTTGGAGGATGCAGCCCATGGAAAGGTTTTTCTAAAGGACATTTAAAGGTGCAGGAACCTGAGCAACCAGCAGGTTTCTCATCATGTGGGACTTTGGAAAGCGGAGAACCTGACTGTCCAGCAGTGTGAGGCGTGACTTCTTCAGCAGCATCATGGTGAAATAACCCTCCTTTGCAGCTGCAGGAGACACAGCGTACAATTCTATTCAGTTTATTTCTATAGCTCCAATTCAAATCATGTCATCTCAGGGCACTTTCCAGTTCAACCAGATCATCCATCATTGACTCATCAGCAATCCCTCACACTACACTAGAGAAGTAATTTTTTTTCTTAAAATAAGTGCATTTGTTCTTGGGTTGAGGAGGTAAAGGAAACATTTTGCCAATGGAACAAGACAATTTACATTTAAAATAAAACATGATTGCATTGTCTTATTTCAAGTGCATTTTATCCAATAATCTTATTTTAAGAGTAAAAATACTCATTCCATTGGCAAACTATCTCATTTACCTGCTCAAATTAGGAGTAAATCCACTTGATTTAAGACATTTTTACTTATTTCTGGATTGTTTTTCCAGTGTAAGCATGCTTGTAGCGACAGTGGGGAGGAAAAACTCCCTTTTAACAGGAAGAAACCTCCAGCAGCCCCTCATCCCAGATTGTTAAAATTTCCCCAAATCACAGAAAGCCTTTATGGGCCAGAGGACCTTCTATGAAGATGTAGGTGTCAGCCAGACGTTTGTACATGAAGCGCATGTAGGCCTGGACCATTTCCTGAAGAAGCACCACGTCAACAGAGTATCTGTGGAGAGAGATCAGTTCAAACGGGCCCGGAATGAGCTAGAAAATAAAACCGAGGAGGTTCATCTTACGACAGGAGGTATGAGCAGAGGCTTCTGGCTCTTTCCGGCTGCTCCTCTCCATCCAGCCCATCGATGTTCCAGGTGATCAGGGACAGTTTCTCATCCTCTCGGCTCCTGGTTGGCTCCCCGCTGCAGAGAGCATCTTTTTCAGTCAGATCAGAGTTTAGACGTTATGAAATGTTCATCAGCTATTGGACGCAGCAATCTCCCAGCAAAGGACGGATATCACATATTTAAAAAGAACATCTAAGCCAAAGGTCACAGAATCCCAATCTGATTTAAAACATTTATAAATTGAATTAAAATTATATTATATTATATTAATTATAAAAACAGCAGTGACTAATTTCACTTGCTCCTCTTCTCCTGTTAATACGGTAAAGCCCTCCAGAGAGATGAGCCAAAGATCCAAATGAGCCAATGAGCTGTCAGTCTGGGTTGCTGCTGCTGCTACTTTTAGACACAGCAGGCAAACCTGTGGCAAGCCGGGCGATGGGAAAGAAGGAGAAGACGATGAGAAAAAGAGAGCAGAGAAAGTGTGGACTGCTGGAAGAACTGCGGTGAATTGGTGAAAGAAAAGTGAAACGGCGTGCTCAAAGATGACCCTGCACATTTAGAGGATGTTTGGCTTCACGTGGAATGCCAAAGAAAGCTACCTGGAAGTAGCTTTCGTTTTCCTGCGTCAAAAGTCACGGATCGCAGTGACCCATCGTGCATTCAAACCCTGAAAATACACGTTTTAGATTCAGTGGCAACACCAAGAATTTTAGTGGCCCCATCTGGCCCCCCCATGAAACATTTCTGGAGGAGCCACTGTTACCAGTTATAAACGCTTAATTAACCAACCTAACGACAACAACGATGTCTCTGGTGCATTTTTTAAAAGTCACTAAATTTAGGGTACCTGCCACGTCAGAGACCTAAAGATGACCTCAGAGGGAAAGCTTTGGAGCCAAATGATTCATAATGGAGATCTTTGCACAGAAATTGACACAGATTGAAATAATTGTTACCGCATCAATAGTCAACATTTTTCACAGCAGATATTGATAAACATTAAAACTCGAGTAATTATTTACAGCAATACCCATCTAAACACCCATCCTGTTTGTAACTTTGGAGCCTTTAAAGCTCCTTAGATCCTCTATGCCTGAGAAAAAATGTCAATCCCTACTGAGAATAACCCTAGGAGGACATTAAAGTTTAAATATGTAATTTCTGCTGATTTTAAATCACTACAGGAGCAGCAGAGCTTCAGGCAATGAGTGCGTGAATTACCTGCTTTCTGGTCTATCTGCTGCACAGCCAGCAGCTGTCCTCTGTTCTCCTTCCATCACAGCCTGCAGACTGAATGAAGCTGCTGCCTACCTGCGAGTCAACAGGGAGCAGCCTGAGTTTCTGTTTCTCCAGAATACGTCACATGACTTTTAGCACGCGCCCATAACGTTTATAATCCTCAAGCAAAGCCTGGCACTACGGAAACCGAGAGCGATCGTGTCCATAACGTCTATATAAAAGTCGTGGAGCAGGAATTCTCCCAGAAACTGTAACACATTTGTTTTGGTTGTGTCCATACTCTAAGACGTTTTGGTTACACTTTTGCAACTATGTGAATTCATATGTTATGAAACATTTTCAGCTTCATTGGAAAAACATTTTATTTGGCTTTCAACTGCAAAGTAAAATGTTTTCCAAACCTTTCCTTATCAATCTTTTAATTTTGTTGGCCATATTTCACTTGCATAAATTTAAATTTCTAAAAAAAAAAAAACGGACTTTAAAGGTTATTTAAAAGAAGTCAAACATTATTTTCATACAATTCATCTTTCTTCTCATCAGAAAGCTCAAAAAACCATAACAATCTGTTCCCAACTAGAAATTCTAGACAACTTAATGTTGTAGAAGATATATTTATTTGTATGATACATACACATATATACACTCCCCAGCGCATATGTTTGTATAATTGCATGTTTTTTTCTCCTAACGGTAATTGTTTATTGTGACATACCCCCTGGCATATTTATTTGTTTGTTTGTTGTTTTTTTTATATATTGTTGTGTGACTTTAAGTGAAAAAAAAAAAAAAAGGAATTATGGGCGCCATCTTGGGGAGGTCGTCCCGCTCCCCTGAGCAGGTTGATGCCTCAGCACTGCAGAGTGTTTTTGTTTAAATCAACAGACTGATGACGTCAGAGCTGGAGGGAGAACTTCTGAGATTTGGAAGATAAACAACAGATATACACCACATAGAATAGAAAAAAAATCGAATAATTGAAAGAGTTAAAAACAAAAAATATCCAATCCAATTTTAATTTTCAAGCAAAAAATAAATAAGTAAAACATTTGAATGGGATGTTTTTACAGTATCTAACGATATAAATATATATATATATATATATATATATAAATATGGAGACAGAGATGGATGGATGTCACAGATATTTTTTGCAATCCACATTTCAAACCAGCAGGTGGCGGTAAAGCCTCAATGTTATTAAAAGCGGAACCATTATTTCGGGTTTTTGTGTTTCATACCGGTGAAGGAAATTGTCCGGGACAACCTGCTACGGAGTTGAGGCTGTTTTAGAAACTTTAGTCATTTATTTTTATATTTTATAGACTTGTTTTAACGAGTTTATTAATCTAAATTACCACGTAATTAACTATTTTAGCAAAGGATCTTTTAAGGTACGTTTGGTTACTTATTCAAGCAAATAGTAGCTAACATTAGCTTCCGGTCAATTTAAAAAGGCAGGTCATTTTTTGTGTTTTGAACCTGAAATGTGGATCGTTTTTCCATATAGGCATTAATAATGATAGGGAAACTGATGCCGATTTATAGATATGCACTCATTTAATTTAATTTTATTCAGTAAAAATTCTACGTGAATTATATTTGCAGATAAAAGAGTAAATATTAAAATTCTGAGATTTTAAAATAAAGCATGGTTGGTGATTCGTTTTCACAGGATTTTTCACATTCCCTCAGGTTTCTCTTTTTATAAAGGAAAAAAAACAAAACTAAAAAAACAGTATGATTTTATTTTCTAAATGATGAATAAAACACAATCTGTGTTTATAACGAGAAATATTTAATTTGCTTGTTTGAAATCCGGAGGATCTAAAGCAAACTTCCAGGATTGGCTTGAGATCTCCAGGATTTCCAGGATCAAAGTTAAACTGGCTTTAAACGGGAAGATTTCACCACTTTTAACTCTAATATAGCAATATTTTAAAATGAAAATTACAATTGTATGATTAACATGTAATGTGCAAAAATAATCACACTATAATAACATTTGGATGTTTTCCCCAGCAAGTTTCCACCATAGATGAGCATCTGTAGCATCTGGATTTGTTCCCATGGTGATGATAACTAGTCTTCCTCCTCTCAGATGAATCCCCAAGCTGATCCTGCTGAGGACGCACTCCTCCAACATCCCTGGCTTCCTGTCACCATTGACGGCGTCCAGCTCCTGTCTAAGCCCTGGTTCGGAGAGACGGCGTACCGTATCCTGCTGACCGACATGCAGAGCGTCTGGGAGGAGAAGATCGAAGCAGCGGCCGTTGAGAAACGAGCGCAGGTACGTCGAACCCTACGTAGATGATGGAGCCTCATCTGAATCAGCCCGGTTAATCCGGCTCTGCTGTTCCAGGAGCTGAACCGGCGTCTGCGAGCGTCTGCCGCGGCATTCTTCTCCCACCTGTGTGAGGTGGCCCAGCCCTGCCTGTCAGGAGGTCAACAAACCGGTGGTGAGGTTCAGATGTCTGTGAACCGCCAGCAGGATGGAGACCTGACCCTGAGGATGAAGACCGAGCTGGCGGGGCTTCCTTTCTACTGGGAGTTCCGCTGCAGCCCTGCTCCTGTTGCTCTGGTACGCGTCGCCTCATCGGGACCCCCACCGGGACCCCGGCTGCGTCTCTACTAAGATCTAATCATGCCTGTGCCTCTCAGGTTAGCGCCCACCTGGTGCGCCCCCTGTTGGCGATGAGCCGCCTGCTGCAGAGCCACGTGGAGCAGCTGGAGGATCTGCTGTTCAGGAAGGACGAAGAGATTCAGGACTACCAGGAGAACGGAGCCACGCTCAGCAGAGGTACAGAACACGACGACAGGAGGTAGAAGAAGAACCCTCTGGTTCTGGTCCGACTGTAAGTTATAGTCAGGACAACTTCAGGGTGACGATTCCTCCGGGTTCCTCCCTCAGAGCTTCAAAGCCTCAGCTTCTGTTTCTGTCTTTGAGAAACTCAGATGTTTCCTGCAGCAGATTGAGGATTTTGAAGCAGCGTAGAGCCCAGTTGATGCGTTTGGAAGGAATCTGTTCAATTTCAAGCAGATTCAATTCAATTCAACTCAGTTTATTTATATAGCGCCATCTATATGTCATCTAAAGTCACTTTACAGTTCACCAGATCACCCAGTCTGCATGACCACACATGGACCATGGCAGCCAGACCACCACGATTTTATTCTCAATATGTTACGACTTTACTCTTGAAATAGAAAAGAAAAATCTCTAGCCTGGCCCTAATACTCCGTCGTACAGATAGGACTGGTTCCGCCTGCTTGCGTGGAACTGCTTCTGGTTGATCGTAAAGCCGTGTGTCCGGCAAAGAAGCTCGAGGCGGAGAAAAAGCTAGAGAATGAGGAAAATGCAAATTTCAACAAAAGTGTCAACAAAAGATGATGAACGATTATTTATATATATATATATATATATATATATATATATATATATATATATATATATATATATATATATATATTTACACGAGAGTGATGGTGCCTGTTGATGGCATTTAAAATGATTTCTAAGAGCATTAAATTAGAGTTAATTCTTCCTGCATAAACCCTGAGAAGCAGGGAGAGCTGCAGATTCAAAGGGGAAACAGATTTACTGGGATATGCAACATGCAATAAAATATATCAGTTTATCAGTTTTACAACAAAAAAAAAAATATTCTATGCTATATTTAAAATGCAGCATATCCAGATTGTTCTGGATGAAGTGAATTTATATTCTACTTCTAGCGTTGCATGATTTATCGATTTTGGCATCGGAATCGGCTGTTATTTTTTTATACATTCATATTTTTGGGCTTTACATATGTAATGCACTAAAAGGCGTCTCTCTAATTACCTATAAATATAAATATCAGTGTATTATAGTTTTATTGTGTTCTCAACAATAGAAAACATTCAATAAATAAATAGATGTTTGAGCTCATTTTTAGAAAATATAACAACCTAATGAAAGCATTTTG
Source organism: Cyprinodon diabolis (assembly GCA_030533445.1). Lineage (NCBI taxonomy): Eukaryota > Metazoa > Chordata > Actinopteri > Cyprinodontiformes > Cyprinodontidae > Cyprinodon > Cyprinodon diabolis. The sequence goes on from CM060085.1 coordinate 21,246,109, forward strand.
GTGGAGTAGCCCCCACCATTAGAGCGCCCATCCTTAGAGAGCCCCCACCTTTAGAGTGCCCCCACTCTTAGAGCATCTCCACCCTTAGAGCGCCCCCACCCTTAGAACCCCCACCCCTAGAGTGCCTCCACTCTTAGAGCCCCCACCCTTAGAGCGCCCCCACCCTTAGAGCCCCCACCCTTAGAGCGCCCCCACTCTTAGAGCCCCCCCACCCTTAGAGCCCCCACCCCTAGAGTGCCTCCACTCTTAGAGCCCCCACCCTTAGAGCCCCCACCCTTAGTGCCCCCAGCCCCAGAGTGCCCCCACCCTTAGAGCCCCCCCACCCTTAGAGCCCCCACCCCTAGAGTGCCTCCACTCTTAGAGCCCCCACCCTTAGAGCCCCCACCCTTAGTGCCCCCACTCCCACCAGCTTTCATTACAAAGCTACACCCTTGATCTTAGCAAACTGTACAAATATTGTTTTTGGGGATTTTTACATTATGTGTGAAGCTCATGGATCTCAGCTGTTCTGATAAATGATGTGATTATTTTCTAATAGTTTGTTGGTGAATCGGATGTTTTTTTCTCACAGAGCGCCTGCAGACTGAAGTATTTGACAAGCAAACCTACAGCGAGGATTTCATTCAGAAGGTAAGAGCTCAGAGACGCAAACCGCTGCTAAAGGAGCGAGACCCGAATCAGCCAATCAGGATGAATCCCACAGGGTGTGGGGGTGGGGGGGTTCTTACTCCACTCAGGTGTGGAATCTCTCAGCTCTCCGTTCTCATCCTCACCTCTGATATTTCTGTGTTGGAGGAGTCCAGATTCAATGCTATGTAATGTGACTGAATCACTGGGAAAGTTTTTCACAGAAAAAACCCTGAGAGTCATTTTGTTATTTAGAAAGCTGCTCACTTTGCTCCTTCTGAATTGTTTAAAATTATTATTTTTTTAATCTGTGGAGATTATACAAACATGAATTTATTAAAATGACAGAATTCGTAAAAATGTTTGTAGAAATAGTGTTTCAAGAATCTGAAACGTTAAAGTCAGTCAATAATTGCTCAAATATTCCAGAATGTTCTGAAACGTGTTCATGGGGTGAATCTGTGAAGCTTTTTCTGAATCTATTAAACCATAATTGCTCTTTAGAGAATAAATCATTTTAATCAAACGTCTGCATGAGGCAACTTTACAGGATTCCTTCTCCGCAGAAAAATGTTAAAACTTTTAAACTAATCTTAATCATTACCTGGTTATTAAGCTAAATTATAACATTTTTCATTAATTAATTTCAGATTCCAAAGGAAATTATCATTTTTTTAAATCTTGTTGTTTATGTATTTTAGCTCCTTACCTGTTTAGATTTATTTACAAAGAACTATCGATAAATATTAGGAATAAAAATCCTTTTAGAATTAGGGGCAGGCTAGAGAATTATTTTCTTCTATTATGAGAATAAAGTCTTAAAATTCGTAATCGTAAAAAAAGATGCGGTTGAAGCGATGTCATTTGCAGTGGCGGTTCTAGACCATTTGTACCAGAGGGGCCAGGGAGGAGGGCAGCGTCTTTTATCGGGGGAAAAACAGGCCAAGGGATTCAAATATATTAAGAGATCTGCATGATGTAAAATCCTCATTTAATTAGGTTTAATCAAAATTATATATCTTCCAAAAGACAATATTAATTTTTCCCTTGAAAATGTTCATTTGGATTCTATTAAAATCAGAGTAAAAATCCTGTTTCTATATAAATATCTAACAGATCAAATAAAGCTATGTTTTGGAGTATTAGGTCAATAAACATTCATAATTTAGAAATTTTACATATTTTAATGTAATTTAAGTGAAAGCTGGGATCCTATCTCAATACAACTGATGCTATCACCTTATTGTTTTTAAAGTCGTAGGGAAATCATATTTAAATGTCAAATCATTCTAGTTTAAACATGTATATAAATGTTCTCTTTATCAGACCATGTTGTCCCAGAATTTAGAAAATTTCAATTTAAAAAAAATACCATCTTAAAATCGTTTTTTTTCCGTTATCTTCTGCAGGCAAGTTAGTTCTATGTCAGCCTGAACACCTAAATTCGGCCAATCATATATCAAGAGTCATCTGTCAATCAAATGTTTTCGGTCGTAGCATCTTGATTCATATGTCGCAGCTAATATACGCAACGGTTGAAATCAGAATCCTTTCCTTTCCCATTGAGTTGCGTCCCAGTGTTCACGGGGATGGACGTCTGTGTCTTCGGCAGGCGTAGAGCTAACAGAACTGGCAGCGTTGCGAGGCAAGGGCTCAAACATGTACGGCTGGAAGCCTTCTACACCAAACCAAGCTTCTGCCGCCCTGGCGTCCTCTTCCACAACATCTTCGTCCCCGCTTTCCTCCTCTAAATAAAAAATGGATGACGGAGGAGACTCATCCACGACCTCCGACACTAAACTCTCCTCCTCTTGCATGTTTCCGCTGTCCATAGCGTTCCTTGACAGCGTCGTTTCTAAGTCACCAATTTAGTGCTACTTGGTCCCAATGGAATTTCCCATTGGGAACCTGCTAGCACTAAGTTGCTAACTGGTTAGCAAGATGCTTCCGACAAAGCAGCTACAACCAAACATGCTTGTGAACCTTCAGCTGCAACAATCCCGCCCCCTTGATAATCGACCAATCACATTCACTTTATTCACTCGTGTAAAGTCGGGCACCACTCGAGAGAATTCGGAAACACATCCGTTAGAACGGCCACTTCCCTACGACTTTAAATAATTAGTAAAACAGAATTTGTAAAAAAAAAAAAAAAAATGAAATAGATCCAAAGGATCAATCAGTAACCATGTTGGTTCCAGCGAAGATCATCATTAGAATTTCCTTGAGTATTATGTCTTTAGCACAGGGGCCAGGACATGATCTACAGGGGGACTGGCCCCCGTCGGCCCCTATCTAGAACCGCCCATGCTCATTTGCAACATGTGGTTGCATTAGCAAGAAAAATGCACTTTTTTTATAGTTTCTATCTAAAGAGAATGACTTGTTACTGGAAGGATCCATCCAGAGTCTCAGTGGCTCCTCTGTGCCGTACATCAAAGCCCCCCTCGTGCCAAATTCCTCCGTATTGCGTTGAAGCCGCCCGCGAACCAAAGGCCAGGCCCAAATAAAATGGGGAGAAATGTTGCCGGGACGCGTCAAACGTAGGATCAGACGTTGGATGGAGCTGAGCGTGTGAGTGTCAGAGAGGCGTTTAGCGTGTGTTTGCAGTATTTTTCCGTCTGACTGCCGCTTGTGTCTCTGTCTGCCTCCGTTTCCATGGAAACAATCTCTGCTCTGAACGTCTTTTTATTTAGCGTCCATATGCTATGGGATTAACATTAATCTCTATTTGCGCTACTTTATCCTGGATATCTGCCTGTTTTCAGCTCTATGAAATTATCTGCATTAAAGTTTTTAAAATTAGATTTATTCTTTCGATATAAATGATTTTTCTTTTTTAATTTACAAAAATAAAATATTCATTTTATATTGTTAGACCGTCTCCCCCCCACCGCCACCCTGCCTTTAATAAAACCTTTAGATTGTTTAAGTTTGTTGTAAAAATTCTCCTTTGGACATTTTCTTTAAATATTAGAATTTTTAAACAAATGTTTTGATATTTTAGAACTTAAACAGGGATGGTAGAATGGAATCAGATAATTGTTTTTACTGAAGTATTTATTTGGAGTATATTTAAGATTTTTTTCTAATGTTAAGAAAGTTGTAAGTTTGTTTTAATTAAATGAATAATAAAAATGTAAATGTTTGATAATCCATAGTATTCTTAGTTTTTTCTTTTTTACTGAAAGCAATTTTAAAACATTTTAAATCATTTTATTAGAAAAAGAAATTCCTTAATATGTTTGTATTTATTTGAAATCTAATTTTTGTTATTTTAACAAGGAGAATATTTCAGGAATTTTTTGGATGAGAATAAAATCCAATTTTGTATTTAAATTTTTCTACCTTCTATTTGTGCATTTTGGATCATTTTGTTTTTACTTAAAAAGGAAATGTCTGAAAAATAATGACATTTAGAGGCTAAATTATTTTTGCTTTTGGTCGATTTTCTTTTTAAAGAAAAGGAAATCCCAACGTTTCAAGATTAATAATATTTTTTTTTATTATCTTTAATTTATGATAAAAATATGGAATATTTGGGGTATATTGGAGTATTTTTTACATTCTAAAAACAGTAAAGCATGACGGAAAGTTAGGGTCAGGCAAGAGATCTTTATTTTTCTCTTGTATTTCAAGAATAAAGTCTTAAAATTAGAATAAAGTCATAAAATTAAAAGAATAAAGTCATAAAATTATGTGAATAAAGTCGTAAAATTAAAAGAATAAAGTCTTAAAATTAAAATAAAGTCACAACGAAAATGTTCATAAAATCAAGAGAATAAAGTCGTAAAATTAAAAGAATAAAGTCTTAAAATTAGAATAAAGTCACAACGAGAATAGTCATGAAATTATGCGAATGAAGTCGTAAAATTACGCGAATAAAGTCGTTAAATATTACGTGAATGAAGTCGTAAAATTAAAAGAATAAAGTCTTAAAATTACAATAAAGTCACAAGGAAAATAGTCATAAAACTCAAGAGAATAAAGTCGTAAAAATACGCGAATAAAGCCGTAAAATTAAGAGAATAAAGGCTTAAAATTAGAATAAAGTCACAACGAGAATAGTCATGAAATTACTCGAATAAAGTCGTTAAATTACGTGAATGAAGTCGTAAAATTAAAAGAATAAAGTCTTAAAATTAGAATAAAGTCACAACGAGAATAGTCATGAAATTATGCGAATGAAGTCGTAAAATTACGCGAATAAAGTCGTTAAATTACGTGAATGAAGTCGTAAAATTAAAAGAATAACGTCTTAAAATTACAATAAAGTCACAAGGAAAATAGTCATAAAAATCAAGAGAATAAAGTCGTAAAAATATGCGAATAAAGCCGTAAAATTAAGAGAATAAAGGCTTAAAATTAGAATAAAGTCACAACGAGAATAGTCATGAAATTATGCGAATGAAGTCGTAAATTACGTGAATAAAGTCGTAAAATTAAAAGAATAGTCTTAAAATTACAATAAAGTCACAACGAAAATGGTCATAAAAATCAAGAGAATAAAGTTGTAAAATTATGCAAAGAAAGTCGTAAAATTAAAAGAATAAAGTCTAAAAATTAGAATAAAGTCACAACGAGAATAGCCATGAAATTATGCGAATGAAGTCGTAAAATTACGCGAATAAAGTCGTTAAATTACGTGAATGAAGTCGTAAAATTAAAAGAATAAAGTCTTAAAATTACAATAAAGTCACAAGGAAAATAGTCATAAAACTCAAGAGAATAAAGTCGTAAAAATACGCGAATAAAGCCGTAAAATTAAGAGAATAAAGGCTTAAAATTAGAATAAAGTCACAACGAGAATAGTCATGAAATTACTCGAATAAAGTCGTTAAATTACGTGAATGAAGTCGTAAAATTAAAAGAATAAAGTCTTAAAATTACAATAAAGTCACAAGGAAAATAGTCATAAAAATCAAGAGAATAAAGTCGTAAAAATACGCGAATAAAGCCGTAAAATTAAGAGAATAAAGGCTTAAAATTAGAATAAAGTCACAACGAGAATAGTCATGAAATTACTCGAATAAAGTCGTTAAATTACGTGAATGAAGTCGTAAAATTAAAAGAATAAAGTCTTAAAATTACAATAAAGTCACAAGGAAAATAGTCATAAAAATCAAGAGAATAAAGTCGTAAAAATACGCGAATAAAGCCGTAAAATTAAGAGAATAAAGTCTTAAAATTAGAATAAAGTCACAACGAGAATAGTCATGAAATGAGAATAAAGTCGTAAAATTACGAGAATAAAGTCGTAAAATAACAAAAGGAACAAGTTGTAATTCATGCCAACTCTTCCCAGAATCCCTTTCTTCCCTAAAATGAGGAATGTGGAGCATCATGGGAAGTTCTACTTTAGCATCGGTTTGACAAATCAGGAAATCTTTTAGCAGCAGCATCAAACTGGGCAGGAGGTCAAAGTGGACTCTGGTTGCTGATTGGTGGAGCTGGTCGGCCGTCATCTGCTGGGCGGAGCTCAAAGCTTTCTTTCTGAAATGGCTTGATGTTTGATGACTTTATTCTTGTAATATTACAACTTTATTCTCGCAATAGAAGAAAAAAAAAACAAGTCCAGCCTGGCCCTAACACTCCGTCGTAGAAAAGTGATTAAAAAAAGCTAAATTTTCTATCTTTGTAAACCGTTCTGTTGGTCTTTCCTAATGATGCGGTGAAAACTCCTCCTCTGAGCCTCATTGCAGACAAAGATAAAGCCTGTTTAAATGTTAGGCTGCTCTTTAACATCAAACGGCGTCTAAATGATCCGAGCTCCAGGTACGTCACGGCCTTAATGTCTGTCCTGTTCCTGTAAAACACCCAGCTTCAGTTTCAGCTTCAGTATTTTTCCCTCCTTCGACATGTTATGGTTATTTATGCGCCAACAAGGAGCAAATATCGTCTCCAGAAATCTTCGGCCTCATCAACCCCTCTTTTACCAGGAGCGTTTGTTCCCTCTGTGGCTTTCATTTCCCACAGCAGAGGGGGAGTGAAGGGCAGACGGGTCGGCCATGATGACAGGAGCTGCTGCTTTTATTTTCTACTGCAGCTTTCCCTGCAGAGCCCCTCCCCACCGGGTCACCACACAAACACCCCGCCCAGCTCAGGTCAACATTTACATGGGTGGAAATAGTCTGAGCTTCCCACCGACACACACACACACTTATTTACACACACTTGGGTTGAAGTTGGCTAAAGACGGCTGTGGAGCCGAAGGCTAACAGGAAAAATCAAATCCTGTCAGGATCACATCAGTTTAAATGGGCAGAAATCTAAGAATCCTATCTTTGTGAGGACCCTGTTATATTCAGAATTCAAACTTCTGAAAGTTCTTTAAATCTGAAATGATTCCATCCTGTTCAATAAATGATCAGTGTTTTTAATTCAGAGTCATTTCCATGTGAATGTGCTTTACTGGAGGCATCCATGTTCGTCAAAGAACACTACTGCCACCTACTGGTTTGTGACGTCACGGTGCGGTATCGGCTGTTGATCAACTCCCAGTGGAATAACTTTTTTTTTTCCACTTTTACCCGATGTATTCCAGCATCCAGCTGCCATGCACGTGGGCATTGTCAGTTTCACTATGGCTCTGGTGAATGTCAATGGTGAAGTCCTCTGGAAATCTTCAATAATTGTTGTTGATTGCAGATGTGTCTAGTAGTTCCCATTGATTTTGCTTGTAAAGCGGGGAGAATATTGTTTTCACTTTTTTACTGATAAACACTAAATTCATTAAATGACCATGAACATATTAGTTTTAATCAAATTAAATTCATTTTGTTTCTATAGCACCAATTCACATCATGTCATCTCAGGTCACTTTCCAGTTCACCAGATCGTCCAGTCAGATTGATTCAAAGTTTTCTATCTAAGGAAAACCAGCTGATTGCATCGACTCATTGACTCTTCAGCAATCCCTCACACTAAGCATGCTTGTAGCGACAGTGGAGAGGAAAAACTCCCTTTGAACCGGAAGAAACCTCCAGCAGAACCAGGCTCAGTGTGAGCGGCCATCTGCTGAGGCCCACTGGGGTTCAAGGAGACAGAAGCAGACATAGAAAAAGAAGCATAGATACAAAAGGCAACTGACAACCAGCTCCACAGGCGGCCCCGTCCAGGAAACACACAGCCAGGCAGACGAGCTCCGAGCCAGCTCCCATGTCAGAGGATGAAGAGAGCACATCCAGTTAGTCACAGTCAGAGAAACAGGACTACACTGGAAAACAGGCCAAGCTCCAACATCTAGAAACAAAGGTGTTGATGGCAGCAGCACAGCTGATATTTCTCTCCAGGATGGAGTCACAGCCAAACAGGAACAGACCAGATGAAGCTACTATGAGAAAAAGCAGAGAGAGCAGAACGTTAGAGATTGAACTAACAGATTCTGCAGAGTGGGAGAATAGAGATAGAATGAAGCAGAATGATGAAAAAGGGGTCCCTATGTCCTTCAGCAGTCTAAGCCTATAGCAGCAGAACTATAGAGATAGCTCTGGATAACCTGAGCCACTCTAACTAGAAGCTTTATCAAAAAGGAAAGTTTTAAGCCTAGCCTTAAAAGTAGACAGGGTGTCTGCCTCGCGGACTAAAACTGGTAGTTGGTTCCACAGGAGAGGAGCCTTAATTAACAGTATGTAATAAATTATTAAATAAAGTACTCTTAGTAGTTTGAATCCTGAATATGTCCGGACTTTTCCTTTAAGTCCTTTTAAGCATTTTTTCTTGGGCTGGCATTGCTTCCACAAACCCAAAATAATCAGATTAAGCATCTTTTTGCTCTAATTGACCTGGAAACAGCAGGTATTTTCACAAACTCATCTTTCTGAGTTTAGTTTGGAAAATATTAGAATGTGCAGCGACAAGACAACAGTTTATTTTTTTTTCTTAAACTATGTTTGCATAAAACTTCTTTTATTTTACTGTTAAAGGTCCAGAAATGTGACAAAAAAAAGTTTGTTTTCAACCTTTAATTGGATGTAAACTGAAGGCTAAAATTATTGTCAAAATGGGATCACCAAATTTTATTACTGATACAGAAAGTGCTTTACTTCATATTTATAATCCGAAAATGACCAGACAAACATTCAGGGATAGAAAATGTTGTTTTTAAGGGATAATTTATTTTACAGGTAAAGTTAGAAGATGTAAACCTTTCCAGTTCTGCTGTATTGGAATATATCTATTAGCAGCGTTTGACCAACTGCATCAATAAGGGGAACATATCCACCTTCAAAAGACAGTTCTTTCTCATTTATTGCTTTTAGGTCCGCTCACTTTAAAAACATTCAGCTGTAGAAGAAGAAAAGCAGCAGATCTGGAGTCAGGAATGCCACATTTGGAAGCCGCGGTATTTTTGCCCAATTACGTGATTCATGTAAACCTCAAGTGAGGTGTTTTGGTCAAGAAGAGGCCACAAATTGTCAGATGCTGTTATACTGCCGAGCGGTTGCCATGGAGCCGCAAAGCCGCCGTCCAAAGAAACAGGAAGTGGGTGACGTTCCCAAGCTGTGACAGTTCAGAGCTGCGAGCGCATGGCACGCGTCAACGCGGCTCGCAGACGTCGATGGATGTAAACAAAGGGGTGAAAGCTGTGTGAATGCACACAGAGACGCTTCCATTAAAAAATCCATAAATCCAGACAGTGACTAAATACTCAGAGGACTAGTTTAACATGTTCTTAATGGTATGAGTGATCAAAATAACTCCTGTCTGAGGATTTAGCCAACATGAAGAAAAACCCTTCTCAACTCTTCAAATTACAGGTGAGGCTTTTTAACCTGCAACCACCTGTCAAGCACGGAGGCGGTAGCATGATGTTTGGGGACCGGAATCAGTGAAAATATGATTTTATTATTACCTTCAAACAAACTCCTTAAATGGTGAAACTAGATCATGAAGCTGTCCATTAGAATTTAGACCTTATGTCTAAATTCGCTCTCAATCTGCAGGTTTACTAGTGGTTCCTAGAATTTCTAAAAGTAGAATGGGAGGCAGATCTTTTATTTCTCAGGCTCCTCTCCTGTGGAACCAACTACCAGTTTTAGTCCGTGAGGCAGATACCCTGTCTACTTTTAAGGCTAGGCTTAAAACTTTCCTTTTTGATAAAGCTTCTAGTTAGAGTGGCTCAGGTTATCCAGAGCTATCTCTATAGTCCTGCTGCTATAGGCTTAGACTGCTGGAGGACATAGGGACCCCTTTTTCATCATTCTGCTTCATTCTATCTCTATTCTCCCACTCTGCAGAATCTGTTAGTTCAATCTCTAACATGGTGAACGTTCTGCCATCCAGGTCGAAGTCACTCCAAAGAAAGAGAATTAAAAACAATCCACTTGGCTAAGTTTCCTAGTTTGAAGATGTTTCTCCTCCCATCCAGGAAGCTTTTTCTATTCAAAATGTCAGAAATAGCGTCGAGTTCGAGGCTTTATACAGGGGCCCACCAAAGCCTTGATTTGGTTTTTGTTTTTCATGTTTTTAAAACAAAAACAAGGTTTTCGTATTAATTTTGCTTGTAAAGCGGGGAGAATGGCGCTAGGCTTACCGCACTGTGACGTCACTGCTGGAAGATGGCAGGAGGGAAGGGCTACTATATTTGGGCAAAAATGGCCGCTCCCAGACTCAGTGATCGAACCACAAAAATTCTTTTCTTTCTCTTTTTTACTGATTAATGCCTAATTCATTAAATCAGTGCGAACTTATTAGTTTTAGGTATAGATAATGATCCATTGGTTATTCCTACCGGACTTTTCCTTTAAAGGACTTCCAGAGTTTCTTTAGAACATCTGCCTGTTTAATTAAAAGGCTTTATTTTATTGTGCTTTTTTTTTGTTTTATAAACATCCCATAAGAATTGATTCCTTTGTTTCCACCAACAGCAGTTGTAGAGTAGTGAATACGTCAAATGATCTTATTGTTTAGGAAACGGTTGAATAGGCTCACAAACAGCAGCTACTGACGGATTATCTCACCCGTGCGAGAAATTCATGGCTGAGGTGGGAAGTGGGTGAAGCTGGAAGGGGCTTGGCTTTCCTAAGAACTGAGAGCGCACACATTGGTGTCAAAACCATGGAAATATTTAGCTTGAATGAGGAGCCGTGGGATTATTTGGAAATGTAAATACAGGTTCTGAGTCGTCATTGTTGGTTCTTCTATGGAATTAAGTTCTGTAAAGTCTGTTTCTTTGGATAAAATCTATACTGCATCATAAACCTTTGACTTTTTGGGCTGAGCTCAACAATCCAGGACTTTGAGAACCCTCTTTAGTTTGACAGGTTTGCTTTGATTTATCTGGGGGGGGGGGGGGCTAATCCTCATCAATCCGCCTGTCATTAAAACTGGATCAAAGACCAGAATGTCCCTCTGCAGTTAATGTGACAGCTGCTTGACTCCCTGTTAACCAACAAGGTGCTGAAATACAGGATTTTCTCCTGTTCTAGAGGGCCGAGTTACAGAAAGCATCCAAACAGCAGGTCTGTTTATGTTATAGGAGATGATCAAACTGCTTTCACGGGTTCTAAAGTTAAGCAATTTCAAAGAAAAGAAAGGAAATAATCGATTTAAAGAAAGACTACCAGCATCAGTATTACCACCTGAAAGCTAACCTGACTCCGCCAGATGGATTTGCTCAGCATATCCATCTGGAAACCTTCCGTTGAAGTAATTTTGGGTAGGGGCGAAAATACTGGTTAGCTGATTGGCCTATGTTGGTGATAGATGGGCCAAATAAACCAATCAGATCAACGAAGCATATGACGTACTAACAGAGCGACGACGAAGAGGAGCCAATTGATAGATCAAACTCTTGCTGAAACCAGTCGGGAGAAGAGCAAAAACATCTTTTCCTCATAGAAAAGCCTCCAGAGCAGTGTTTTGCTCTTCTTTCAGTGAAGAAATACTCTGTAATTCCGATAAAACTTGCTCGATAGCCACGCTAACGCTAGTTTCATCGGCTGAAGCCGCCATGTTCTTTAGACTGAACTGTCGCGCTTCTCGTTGCGTCACGCCTCAACCCGCCTCAAAGCCAACGCTGATTGGACGTTCGTTTGGTGAACGGCTCCAAATTTTCTTCAACGGAGAGTCTCCAGACTGATTAGCGAGCGAAACCTTGAAAGTTCGCGAGATCAGGATGGTCTCACGAGGCTAGCTGAAAGCAGCTCTAAGGTTGGAATCACGGTTCAAGGAGACAGAACAGAAACCTTCACTAGAACTACGATCTAGAAATAAATAAAACATTTCTCAAATTAATTGTATTTACCCTTAATTTGAGTAGTTAAATGAGATAGTTTGCCAATTGGATTAATATTTCTACTCTTTAAATAAGATATTTTGATAAAATGCACTTGAAATAAGACCTTGGAAATGTGTTTTCTTATCTAAAATGTAAATTGTCTTGTTCCATTGGCAAAATGTCTCTTTTACCTTCTCAGTACAAGAACAAATGCACTTATTTTTAAGAAACAATGACTTATCTAGATTTAGATTTTTTCCCAGTGTTTATAGACCAAAACTGTACTTTCTATCTTTACTGTACTTTTCGCAGGTGCTGCCATCTTGATTTTATTTTTAAGCTTAGAATTTGGAACGTTTTACACGAAAATGCTTTTGTGATTTTTTTAATCACCGATGCTGCTGATAATTATGACCATTATTGTCTTTTGAAATGGCATCAATCTGCTGCATCTAATGCTCTGTTTCTCCTCAAAGCAGAGTTGAGCTCAGGATAAAAGGTTTAATATAATAAAAAAAATAGAGCTGATCAGTATAAATGTTTGTTATGAATAAAATGGACCGACGTTCTGCAGTCTGAGGTGAAATAAATCCTCAGCATCCTGCAAACAGTGACAGATCCTCCTTTTTTCCTGAAGCTTGTGTCAGCTGCACAGTTCCTGGTTCTGGGCCTGTAATTAGGGCCCTCTGTGGCCGCGGCCGCTCCCAGCCTCCTGGGCCCGGGCCCAGTTCCAGACGGGCCGAGAGCGCCGGCTCGGGAAGTCTCGGCTCCATGAAGACCCGACGACAGGGCGAAGCAGGTGAAAGCCAAATCAAGTCAAGATGTGGGCTATTCTGGAGATTAACGTAAAGCCGCCGTACACACAGACACCTCTGCTCTTTGATTGATGACATTTCAGGCATTTGGTTGCTTACATCATGACTCTGGTGTCTGCTCAGCTATAACCACTGTCATCATCTCGTTTAGAGATCAGTCTTCTTCTAATAAAGGCATCTTTCACTTTCTATTTAAAAGAGGGATTAAAACAGTTAATACCATTACAATCCCACCGCCATACAGCTGAATATTGACATTTTTAAAAGATGTATTAGCAAGTCTTTGATCTCTTGTTTAAAAAAAGGCCCAGTTCTGGTATTCATGGAGTTCTAGAAGCATTTGGATCAATCCTTAACTGCAAAAACACAACAGACCCACACCCTGGTTATTGGTTGTATCAATAGTGACAATGTTTTGCCCTCTTTTCTTGTGTGGAAGTGGATGTAGCTGTTAGAAAAATACATAGAGGTAATATCCAGCCTCACCTTTATGGCTTAAAGGAAAAGTCCAGTCAGCACGGAATAATCAATGGATCTTTATCTATACCTAAAACTAATATGTTAGCGTTGATTTATTGAATTTAGCCTTAATCAGTAAAAATAAATCAGTGACGTCACGGTGCGGTAAGCCTAGCGCCATTCTCCCCGCTTTACAAGCTAAATCAATGGGAACTACTAGACACATCTGCAATCAACAACAATTATTGAAGATTTCCAGAGGACTTCACCATTGAAATTCACCAGAGCTATAGTGAAACTGACAATGCCCACGTGCATGGCAGCTGGATGCTGGAATACATCGGGGAAAAGTGAATAAAAAGAGTTATTCCACCTTTCTGATTCCTGATCCTCCACGGACGGGTTGGTCGTTGGATCGCCAACTTGAAGAGGGAGGATTTGCCATCGAACTTCTGGCCAGAGAAAAAACACGTAATATGTAGCCAACATTTGGAAGAAGAATGTTTTCAAGATGACTTAGATAATAGCGCGTTGTGACAAACACCAGATACAGCACTGGGACTTGATCAACAGCCGATACCGCACCGTGACGTCACAAACCAGTAGGTGGCAGTAGTGTTTTTTGACAAACATGGATGCCTCCAGTAAAGCACATTCACATGAAAATGACTCTGAATTCAAAACACTGATCATTTATTGAACAGGATGGAATCATTTCATATTACATACTGGGACACACAATATAGGTACAACCAGTGTAAAAATACTTCACTACTGTACTTAAGTATATTTTGGAGTACTTTATACTTTCCAAGAGTATACATTTTTTTGAGAACTTTCACTTTTACTTCACTTCATTTACAAACTTAACTCACTTACTTTTACTCCGATACATTTTCAATGTTTGGTTTAGTTACTAAGTAAAAATGAAAAAGAAAAAACGAGCGAGAGAAACCTAAGTGTTTTGACCCCCCCCTACTGACTGACAAGACAAGACAAGACTGACAAGGCAAGACCCGACTTTGTAGTCGGGTCTTGCCTGGGCTTGTTCATCAACACCAATAGGATATGCCTTTTTCGCAAACCTAGTCTAAATTTATCCTACACTTGGTTGTTTATATTATTTTAAGTGAATTTAACCTTCAAAGTTTACCAAAATGTACTTTTGACCTATACTTTTCACTACATTACTTGAGTACATCCATTTTTACAGTAATTCTTATACTTAAGTAAAAGCCATTTCAGATACTTTAAGACTTTTACTCAAGTAACATTTCAGTCAGTGACTTGGACTTTTACCAAAGTCATATTTTGGAGAGGTACTTATACTTTTACTTGACTCTGAGATTTCAGTACTTTATACAACACTGGGTCCAACTCAGGGCTACCACACACCACCACCTGATCCTTCATCCTGTCATAACTAGATCCAGGCCCTTTTGGGGGAACGCGATGTGAAATGAAAGGAAAAGTTCCGATTTCTAAACTCTCTTGGCTCCATCTGCAAACACCAGCGACCATAAATTCGCTACTGATCGCCCCTTTACATAAGGGAAGCATTTGTTGTTCACGTTTGGTGTGAATACAACATAAAGCCTTGCCTCTTGATGGAGGACCATGATAACAAAGATCTCTGTATGAGTCTAAAGAGAAAGTAGGATCATAGTAACCAGTGAAAAATGGCCAAAAATCGCACTTTGACCCAAAATGGCCGACTTCCTGTGGGTTTTAGGGCATACCTCCAAGAGACTTTTTTTCATGATTTGAGGAGATCTATCTGTGTGCCAAATTTCAAATCTCTGTGACTTATAGTTTCCCCCAACTCACGGTTAGGGGGCGCTGTGGCGTAATTTGGGGGCGGCCATTTTGGATTCCATTATAGACTGACTATTTCACGCGGGGGACAATTTACTGCCACGCTTTTGTGAGTTTTTGAATATGCGAAGTCCCTGTAAAATGCGTTCAAAGTGCTACAAGAATAATAATAATAAGAAACTTTCGATAAACAGTTGGCCTTTGCAGCGCTTTGCTGCTCGGGCCTAATAAGAAACTTTCGATAAACAATAGGCCTTCGCAGCGCTTTGCTGCTCGGGCCTAACAAGGTTAATATGCTCCCAACTGAAACATCTCAAGTTTCCCAGGGAATGTGGGTTTCTGAGACTGACCAAAATTGGAGTAACTGGCAAATGAAATCCAATGGCGCCATTGAAATAGTCAAGCACAGCGATGGAAGCATTGTTCTTTGGATTTGTTTTTCATGCAGAGATCACAGGAATAGTTTAGCATAATTATGAACAGGACCACGGACAGTTACAATGTTGGACCAGAACCACCTTCCTTCAGGTAGAACATATTTATAGATTTACTTTTTGTTCTGTACAGCCCTTTGGTAAACTGTGGTTGCTTTTAAGTGCTTAACATATAAAAATGGATTGGAACATTGAAGATTGATCATGGATGGGTCTTCCAGTGTGATAAAACAAGTCAATCAGGCAGTAATGACGTTAATAAAGCATCAGATTCATTTCCAGCAGCGTCCAAGCTGAGTGGTTGATTTCTGATGGAAATAAAGTCTTTGGAGAGAGAACAGATGCTTCACTTTCTCTAAAGAAATCCCGATCACTTCTGTCAAGTATTCTGGTGAAGACGCTCAGTCATCCAGGTCATAGTCATTCCAGAAAAGTTAAAAAAAACAGTCCACTGGACTTTGTGTCCTAGGTTTGAAGACTTTTTCCTTCCCATCCAGGAAGCTTTTTCAATTCAAAATGTCAGAAATAGCTTTGAGTTCCAGGCTTTATCCAGCAGCCCAACAAAACCTTGTTTTTGTTTAGAAAACATACAAATTGAAACGGAAGAACGGGTCCACCCCTTTGGAATGGGGGTCGTTTGGCTTCTTTTGTTGACCTGCTATGCACCATACCTGTCTATATCTCTAAAAGGGAACCTTGCAACCCCAGCCCCCTTTACAGGGGAAAAAAGACCTCGCTTATTCAGCCAGGCCAACAGTCTTACTTTAACGACCCCCCTTTCAGAGACATAGACAGGTATGGGGCATTGCAGGCTAACAAAAGAAGCTAAACGACCCCCATTCCAAAGGGGTGGACCTGTTCATCGGTTTCTATTTGGATGTTTTCTAAACAAAAACGAGGTTTTGTTGGGCTACTATATAAAATCTGGAACTCAACGCTATTTCTGACATTTTGAATCGAAAAAGTCTTCAGACTTTGGAAACAAAGTCCAGTGGATTGTTTTGTTTTTTTTTTACTTTTTTGGAACACTTATGTCAAGTCTAATATTCTTATAGAATAAGTTGGAGGTTTTGTCAGATTGTTGTGTCGTATTATTAAACCAACCCTGCATCAAAGCGTTTGCGTAGTAATCTCCAATGGCATTGGACACATGGGTCAGAACAGGAAGCTGAGGTCACAATAAGCAAAAACGATGTTGAAAGGAATGAGGGAGAGTAAATATGAGGCCAGAAGTGAGGATGAGGAGGGGGAGACTTTCTGGCACCAGAGGGCCCCCCGCTGAAAAAACAACAGCAGCTCATCTAAAACCAGACCTGTTTACCTGCTAATAATAGAGAAACACCAACAGCCTGCCAACTCGTCCACATCCTCTCATCACCTTCACCACACATGATGCTTTACTGTGGGCTCAAAGGCCAGCTTTAGAGGAGGAGCCACCAGGTGAGCTCCTCCTCTCCCCCCTGGACTTTGTTCTGTTTTAGAAGCAGCGGGGGGGGACATTTCCAGTAGCTTACACAGCTCCACAGAATGAGCGCGGGTTTATTGACCTGCTGTAATCACCTTTTTATTCCCTCATCTGGTGTTTCCTTTCTGGTCAGCTGAGGCTATGAATCCTAGTCACCGTGTTCACTCCCCGGGGCCCCATTTCCAAAAATACTGCGAGGTATGGAAGCACCATTCTGCCAGTGGAGAAGAAGAATCTTCTCTTCCACCGTGGTGATAATATCCATAGATTACTCTTGATTTTACAGGTTTACAGAGCTTCACGTTGAGTTTAAGGTCGTAAAGATATTTATATGGCATAACATTTAAAGGAAAAGTCCGGTCAGCAAGGAATAACCAATGGATCATTATTTATACCTAAAACCAATACATTCGCGATGATTTAATGAATTTTGCGTTAATCAGTAAAAATAAATCAAAGTCTTTTTCGCGATCACTGAGTCTGGGAGCGGCCATTTTTGCCCAAATATAGTAACCCCTCCCTCCTGCCATCTTCCAGCAGTGACGTCACGGTGCGGTAAGCCTAGCGCCATTCTCCCCGCTTTACAAGCTAAATCAATGGGAACTACTAGACACATCTGCAATCAACAACAATTATTGAAGATTTCCAGAGGACTTCACCATTGAAATTCACCAGAGCTATAGTGAAACTGACAATGCCCACGTGCATGGCAGCTGGATGCTGGAATACATCGGGTAAAAGTTCCGGTAAAAGTGAAAAAAAAAAAGTGAAAAAAAAAAAAAGAGTTATTCCACCTTTCTGATTCCTGATCCTCCACGGACGGGTTGGTCGTTGGATCGCCAACTTGAAGAGGGAGGATTTGCCATCGAACTTCTGGCCAGAGAAAAAACACGTAATATGTAGCCAACATTTGGAAGAAGAATGTTTTCAAGATGACTTGGATAATAGCGCGTTGTGACAAACACCAGATACAGCACTGGGACTTGATCAACAGCCGATACCGCACTGTGACGTCACAAACCAGTAGGTGGCAGTAGTGTTCTTTGACAAACATGGATGCCTCCAGTAAAGCACATTCACATGGAAATGACTCTGAATTAAAAACACTGATCATTTATTGAACAGGATGGAATCATTTTATATTTAAAGGACTTTCAGAAAACTTTTCCTTTAAAATAAAGCTGATATACCAGTTATTTAGTGTTTGATAAAGACAATATTTCCTCTTTGTGTCCAATGGGAACAATTACATAGATCTGCTTATTTCAATCTCAAGAGGTAAATGACCTGAGCAATTTTTGTCTAGAAACTCTTAGAGGAAAACCTTTTCAGGCCCACAGAGCATATCCCAAAGCGTAATACCAGGGAGGCTTTAGAAGAACCACATTCAGGTCATGGAGAGACCAGGCCAGTCGTCCCATCCTTCATCTTGTACAATTCTGGAGGAAGCTGAAGCTCTGAGTAAACCAGCAACAATTGAGCAACATTTATAAAAGCACCTGACAACAGAATTCCTTTGTGCAGATATTTGCTCACTCTGAGAGACTGTCTTTGTGTCGGTGAGCCTAACTAGGATCCAAGGCTTTACCTCTTGGTGCTTGAAAACTCCCAGGCTTGGCGTTAGGATATCGCCAAATTATCCAGTAGCAGAAAAAAGTCGCTAGATTTGGCGCTAGGAGCTCTTTTAAATAAATGCACCAGAGGGCTCTGAAATTGCACTAGATTTAGCAATAAAGTTAGCAACGCAGTTTGTTTTCAAATGGTTTGCTGCTGTCTGTTTGGACCTTTCGGAACATGTGCAGCAAATGGACTGATCCAATATGGTGGACACTGAAGGGGGGGCGGAGACACACTTAATATTACAAGCATTCTGATGGCCTATTAGAGAAAAGATTTCTATCAAAAACATAATTAATATGCACAAATAAGGAATGGCTGTAGAGTTTGGGGTCCCCAGGAACTTGGGGCCTTAGGCAACTGCCTAGCTTTGCCCAATGGTAAATCCCCCCCTGGCTACACATAACCACCGCTGCCCTGGGGCACGCTGACCGATGTTGAGCTGCCATAAATGGTAAATGGCATGTACTTATATAGCGCCTTCATTCAAGTCAGGAGACTTGACCAAAGTGCTTTACACTACATTCAGTCATTCACCCATTCACACACACACTGATGGTGGCAAGCTACATTGTAGCCACAGTTGCCCTGGGGCACGCTGACCGATGTTGAGCTGTCATAAATGGTAAATGGCAAGTTCTTATATAGCGCCTTTATCCAAGTCAGGAGACTTGACCGAAGCGTGTTACACTACATTATTTCAGCCATTCACACACACACTGATGGCGGCAAGCTACAGTGTAGCCACAGTTGCTCACTGACAGAAGGGGGGCTGCCGTACACTGGCGCCACCGGGCCCTCTGACTACCATCAGTAGGTGAAGTGTCTTGCTCAAGGACACGACGACACTGAAAGTCGGAGTCTGGGCTTGAACCGTCGATCCTTCGATTTCAGGGCAAACTCCTACATCCAACGCCACTGTCGCCCACATTATGGTGCCATACACGGGCGCCATTGGGCCCCCTGACTACTGTAGTTGGAGTAACGGAGGTTTAGTGCCTTGCCTTGCTCTAATAGGCAACCCAGCATTTGCAGAACAAAACCTCCTCCTTCTTAGACACAGTCGCCAGATTTAAGTCCAATGTCTGAACCCCCCCCATAAAGCACAAAGTATTTTGTTAGAAACGGACAATTAGCTGAATTGTATTTCTTACTCTTATCAATAGAAGAAATGCATTATTATATGGTAGTCAGAGAGTCAGACGCATTAAACCTGGATGGATGATTTCATTAGACAGCTGCAGCCCTTAATGCGTTTGCAGCTCTGAAAGGGAAAAAAAAGGAAATGGTGAGATCATTCATAACCTTCTCTTTAGTAAAGCTAGCTAAGAGATGTTTATGCTTCCATCAGAGATGTTTGAAAATGGCTGCTATAAATAGAAGCTGTCAGGTAATACGTCCCGTCAGTGATCCTAATTGGCTTCCGTACGGAGGTCAGGATGGGTTTCAAACCATCCAACGCGGTGTGGATTTCACTGCTCCAGGGCAGCCGGATCCAACAAATTGAGCTTTAGCGTTTGGCATTAAACGATCTGAAGTGAGCCGCTGTTTATCCAGAGACCGAGTGACTCGGAAACGGTGAACAGAGAGAGAATAAGGTGGGCTTTCTGCTGCTTTCTCTGCCCCCCCCCAGCACATTGGTTTCTCTGTCCTCAGCCTCGCCAGAGCAGACATTTATTTTTACGATATTTAAACAAACATAACAAAAATAAATCAATGCGAAACCTCGAAACCTGACCAAAGTGTGTTTAGGAGCCCCTCTGCCCTGTCAGCGAGGGGGGGGGGGGGGGGACCACCGATTTCTCCCGGTCAATATTTGAGGAGCTAATTTGGAGAGTTTGTTCTCTCCTTTGCAGGGAAAAAAGAGGGGATTTAGTGAACAGCGAGTGTTTTTCTATCAGTCGTGCTTTTGCATAATGTGGCAAGAGCTGAGCCGCCGCCTTATCTGTCGCCTCGCCGCCTGGGGTCGGCTCTGCCAATAATACTGCTTTGATTAGAGGCTTATCGCAGCGCCGGGATGGACATGTGACCCCTGCTGCAGAACCATAAATCTAAATCCACTCAAAGGGCCCCGACAGCTGGAGTCACGACCCCGATTCAAACACCAGGCAGCAAATAAAAAGATCTAAATGGACAAAAGAATGAAGTAAAATTCAGGAAAAATAATCCTGCATCTGTTCACGTTCCATGCCCCGATGGAAAATTAAATAAACAACCAATTATAGCAAAACAAGAAAGAAAATCTACCACCTCAGAAAATAACATCAAAGATTTTCTTTCCTTAAATAAAAACCAACCAATGTTGTAGTGTGTGACATGATGCATGAAACATACTTGTCCCTATCAAATAAACGAATAAATAAATAAAATAAAATTCAAACAAACAAAGAGAACATTTTTGGAAGTTTTCTTATTTAGGCATAATTAAAAATAAACAAAAAAGTTAATTTAAAATGCACATTTGTAATCAAATGATGAAACATTATTTGCTCATTTGTAAATAAATAAAATCAAAATCTAAATAGAATTTTAGTGGAAAACAATTACAAGGAATTGAAATAAATTTTAAAAACAGGATTTTAGTTTATTCACCTTCAAATTATTTCAGAAATGATCAATCCATATTGTTAAAAATGAAAACATGTAAACATTCCTTCTCCTCTAGAGACAAAAACCTCATTTTTAAGTAACATTTCTTAAGTTTTTGTTGCGAATATCAACTTTATTTTACCCAGATCATTTAAAACAACTTAAAATGTTTAATTTTTGGATTAAAATAAAATATGTTCAGCGTTCCCGTGTTCAGCGTTCCATGTTTAGCGTTCCCGTGTTCAGCGTTCCGTGTTTAGCGTTCCCGTGTTCAGCGTTCCGTGTTCAGCGTTCCCATGTTCAGCGTTCTGTGTTCAGCGTTCCCAT
Source organism: Cyprinodon diabolis (assembly GCA_030533445.1). Taxonomy (NCBI): domain Eukaryota; kingdom Metazoa; phylum Chordata; class Actinopteri; order Cyprinodontiformes; family Cyprinodontidae; genus Cyprinodon; species Cyprinodon diabolis. Next base: position 21,267,478 of record CM060085.1, read on the forward strand.
GTTCAGCGTTACGTGTTCAGCGTTCCCGTGTTCAGCGTTACGTGTTCAGCGCTCCCGTGTTCAGCGTTACGTGTTCAGCGTTACGTGTTCCGTGTTCAGCATTCAGCGTTCCCGTGTTCTGCGTTACGGGTTCCGTGTTCAGCACTCAGTGTTCAGGGTTACGTGTTCAGCGTTATGTGTTCTGCGTTCCATGTTCAGCGTTCCCGTGTTCTGCGTTCCGTGTTCAGCGTTACTTGTTCAGCGTTCTGTGTTCCGTGTTCAGCGTTCCGTGTTCAGCATTCCCGTGTTCTGCGTTCTGTGTTCAGCGTTACTTGTTCAGCGTTCTTTGTTCCGTGTTCAGCGTTCCGTGTTCAGCGTACCCGTGTTCTGCGTTCCGTGTTCAGCGTTCCCGTGTTCTGCGTTACGGGTTCCGTGTTCAGCATTCAGCGTTCCGTTTTCAGCGTTACGTGTTCTGCGTTCCGTGTTTAGCGTTCCCGTGTTCAGCGTTCCGTGTTCAGCGTTCCGTGTTCAGCGTTCCCATGTTCAGCGTTACGTGTTCAGCGTTACGTGTTCAGCGTTCCCGTGTTCAGCGTTACGTGTTCAGCGCTCCCGTGTTCAGCGTTACGTGTTCAGCGTTACGTGTTCCGTGTTCAGCATTCAGCGTTCCGTGTTCAGCGTTCCCGTGTTCTGCGTTACGGGTTCCGTGTTCAGCATTCAGTGTTCAGCATTCAGTGTTCAGCGTTACGTGTTCTGCGTTCCATGTTCAGCGTTCCCGTGTTCTGCGTTCCGTGTTCAGCGTTACTTGTTCAGCGTTCTGTGTTCCGTGTTCAGCGTTCCGTGTTCAGCGTTCCATGTTCAGCGTACCCGTGTTCTGCGTTCCGTGTTCAGCATTCCCGTGTTCTGCGTTACGGGTTCCGTGTTCAGCATTCAGCGTTCCGTTTTCAGCGTTACGTGTTCTGCGTTCCGTGTTCAGCGTTCCCGTGTTCTGCGTTCCGTGTTCAGCGTTCCCGTGTTCTGCGTTCCGTGTTCAGCGTTACTTGTTCAGCGTTCTGTGTTCCGTGTTCAGCGTTCCCGTGTTCTGCGTTCCGTGTTCAGCGTTCCGTGTTCAGCGTTCCCGTTTTCTGTGTTCCGTGTTCAGCGTTCCCGTGTTCTGCGTTACGGGTTCCGTGTTCAGCATTCAGCGTTCCGTTTTCAGCGTTACGTGTTCTGCGTAACGTGTTCTGCGTTACTTGTTCAGCGTTCTGTGTTCAGCGTTCCGTGTTCAGCGTTACGTGTTCAGCGTTCCCGTGTTCAGCGTTCCCGTGTTCAGCGTTACGTGTTCAGCGCTCCCGTGTTCAGCGTTACGTGTTCCGTATTCAGCGTTCCGTGTTCAGCGTTCCCGTGTTCTGCGTTACGGGTTCCGTGTTCAGCATTCAGTGTTCAGGGTTACGTGTTCAGCGTTACGTGTTCTGCGTTCCGTTTTCAGCGTTCCCGTGTTCTGCGTTCCGTGTTCAGCGTTACTTGTTCAGCGTTCTGTGTTCCGTGTTCAGCGTTCCATGTTCAGCGTTCCATGTTCAGCGTTCCCGTGTTCTGCGTTCCGTGTTCAGCGTTCCCGTGTTCTGCGTTACGGGTTCCGTGTTCAGCATTCAGCGTTCCGTTTTCAGCGTTATGTGTTCTGCGTTCCGTGTTCAGCGTTCCCGTGTTCTGCGTTACGTGTTCAGCGTTACTTGTTCAGCGTTCTGTGTTCCGTGTTCAGCGTTTCCGTGTTCTGCGTTCCCGTGTTCAGCGTTCCCGTGTTCTGCGTTACGGGTTCCGTGTTCAGCATTCAGCGTTCCGTTTTCAGCGTTACGTGTTCTGCGTTCCGTGTTCAGCGTTACTTGTTCAGCGTTCTGTGTTCCGTGTTCAGCGTTCCGTGTTCAGCGTTACGTGTTCAGCGTTCCCGTGTTCAGCATTCCCGTGTTCTGCGTTACATGTTCTGCGTTACGTGTTCAGCGTTCCGTGTTCAGCGTTACGTGTTCCGTGTTCAGTGTTCCGTGTTCAGCCTTCCCGTGTTCAGCATTCCGTGTTCAGCATTCCGTGTTCAGCGTTCCCGTGCAGGTTTATTTTAGGGAATTATAAATTTGGGTTCTGAGCAGCTTAAACCTTTTTTTCATTTTTCCCTGAAATAAGATTTTTTCATGAATTTTTTTAGAAACTTTAATTTAAATTAGTTTGTGGATTGTTTTATTCTTTTATCCATGTTTTATGTATTCAGTGCTCACAGCATTGCATTTTAATCTTCCCTTTTATGTTTATCTGTATATAAAAACAGTTGATTCATATATTTTAATTTATTTTAACTGGATGTTTTATCTCATAGAAACTGAGGAATTCTGGCTGCATATTTACCAATAAAAGGTTTTTCCATCTTAAATGGAAAAGCTTCACATATTTTGAACAGTTCTTTCAGCTAATTGCATCTTTAAGTGTATTTTTACTCTAATTCATGGTTTAAACAATCATTTCAATAATCCTTTCAGTCCTACTCATGTTCAGATTACTTTGCCTTCGGATTCTGTAAAACGTTATAACCAAACTTTTCCTTCACCCATCAAAGGCTGAACATTCGGTGCTTCCTTTTATTTAGAGTTCTTGTATTTTTTTTTTCTTTTTGAAGATTGACCTGAAATCTCAGCTTCTTGTTCCTCTTCAGTCTCTCCCTCTGCTGTGCTCTCAACCGTCGGACGCATTTGGCTTCAGCGCCGACCTCCAGCGGCTGTACGGCGCCATCGTCGCTCACAGAGGCGCACGAAAACGCAAATGGTCTGAAGAGACCGGCGCCGAACAGAACCAGCCTTCAACAGAAGCAGCCGCCCAGACGTTAACTCCAGGTTAGCATCGCGTCAGACAGGAAGTCAGGGTATGGAGAAAAACTGTCTCATTGGAATCTGCCTTTATTTTGTACACCGTCTTTTAAACACTTAATTTTTTTACGCATTGAATTCCTTACACTGAATTTATATCTGGTTAAAATTTGCCTGCAAAAAATTAAGCTGTAAAAAATTTGCCTGCAAGAAATTCAGCAGCAAGAAGCTTTGTCCAAAATGTTCACATTTTGGACAAAGAAGACAGGTGGTTTCAGAGGGGTGTGAAGGAAGCAAAACCAAGAAGCAAAGAAAAAAAAACAACCTTAAACAGAGGAGGGGGGACCATCATTGCAACCTCCAACCCCTTTACAGGGGAACAGAAGACTCTGCCTATTCAGCCAGACCAACAATTCCCTTTAACGACCCCCTTTCAGAGACATAGACAGGTATCTCTCATGACTTTCGTTTGGAGTTTTTTTAATTTTTTTGAAAGAAGGCGGGTCTTTTTTTTAAAATCCTCTACAATTTAAACTCCAATAAAGCTACAATAAGACTATAACACCCCGTTTCATTTGTTCTGTGCCGTCTGCAACCAGCAGATATTCGATCCGTCGGAGACGAGCAAACGATGGGCGACGGGAATCAAACCTCCAGGGAGGAGGATGAACCAAACGACAAGAGGAACAGCAGCAGCAGAGCGGCACAGACCAAGGTAACCCTGTGCTTCTACCCATCCAGATTACAGCATGTAGAGGAAAATCTGGCTTTTATGGAAGAGCCTGTTGGCTGCAGAAACCTGCATCCTGTCATGTAGTTCCTACTTTCTATTTAATGTGAAGGAAACACTTTTTTAGATCATTTCCTGGATGAAAAAAATGTGAAAATCAATTATCATGCGCTGCTTTTTTGGTTTTAACAGATTAAATCTCACTAAAAAAAAAAAAAAAAACACTGATGTTTGTAGTTGAGGCAAAATAATCTGTTTTAGTTACATGATGTGGTAGAATTTAGTTCATGATGTCAAAGGACAAAGTTAGACGAAGGCTTTAAACGTCTCCTCTTCCTCCGGCAGTCTGCGCTCGTCACGGCCCGCCCTGCGGAGCGACCGGCCTCCAAACCAAAGAAGAAGAAGGTGGGGCTCTTCAGATGACCCAAACATCAGAGCGGCTTCCTGTTTTAAAGCTTTAACTGCGTCGGACTGTTTTAGACTCTGAGTTTTAATGTTTTAGATTCAATTGTTGAAGTCTTAAATCTAAACCCATTCAGACTGTTTTAAACCTTCAGCTCTATCATAGAATTTCTGTTAAATAAAATTGGTTTTAAACATTTAATTGCTCTTTTGTCACCGTTTTTTCGCATAATGTGCTGGTTCAGTTTTTAACCCCTAAAGCTCAGAGGGTCTAAGGAACAAATTCTGCCTGAAATTCCATATGTGAATTAATGCTCCCAAACTATAAATTGGAAATAAAATTGTTTGTATTTGTGGGACAGAAAGGCATTGAGGAATATTTTGCAGGTGAAACCACTATTTTAAATGTCACCATGTCTGATTTATAGGTGATTAAATAAAGAAAAAAATGGAAAATTTTTAGCCTCATCAAATTTTTTTTCAAAAACAAAACACCATGAAACCCCATTAAAAACTGTGGAAGAACCCTCAGACTTTATAGATCCACATCTTGACTTTAAGTCAAGCAAATTGGGAGTGGGAAAATAGAGATAGAATGAAGCAGAATGATGAAAAAGGGGTCCCTATGTCCTCCAGCAGTCTAAGCCTATAGAAGCAGAACTATAGAGATAGAATGATGAAATAGGGGTCCCCATGTCCTCCAGCAGTCTAAGCCTATAGAAGCATAACTATAGAGATAGAATGATGAAATAGGGGTCCCTATGTCCTCCAGCAGTCTAAGCCTATAGAAGCATAACTATAGAGATAGAATGATGAAATAGGGGTCCCTATGTCCTCCAGCAGTCTAAGCCTATAGAAGCATAACTATAGAGATAGAATGATGAAATAGGGGTCCCCATGTCCTCCAGCAGTCTATGCCTATAGCAGCAGAACTATAGGGATAGAATGATGAAAAAGGGGTCCCCATGTCCTCCAGCAGTCTAAGCCTATAGAAGCATAACTATAGGGATAGCTCAGTAGCGACTTCAATCCACCAACAGAGCCGCTGCTGGCTGAGAAGTTTTGTGCGCTGTGACACGTCTCCAAGAAGCCATTCTGAGCCCCACTTGCATTTTCTTTCTTATTTATATTTCAGAAAATTACAAAGGACAATGACAACAATGACGGTCAACAGAAAAGTTTGATTAAAAACCTCATCTAACTCACTGGGTTCATCTAAAATAACAAGGGACCACACCCCCTAAGCAATCACCCCAGCTGTGTCACCAAAATAATAAAATATAAACTGTTAACTTTGGCTCTAACACTCAGGATAACCGGAGCCAATCTTACTATAAGCTTTATCAAATAGATCCACATCTTGTCTGTAAGTCAAGTTCATTTGGACTAAATAAGTTGAAGCATGTTTGTTCCACAAAGGTGTTAGTGGGCAGTGTGCTAGGAGGAAATGGGATTTCGGCCAAAAGTGCAAAATGCATTTTTCAACTCATTAAAGGGAATCATTTAGTCTTTTCTTTGAAATTTACCAATAATATCACGAAACTGAGTAGAAAATAAGAATAACAGAGCAAGTTTATGTAACGCATGCCGGTTACATCGCCTGAAATGGTGGAATAATGACCTCTGACCCCTCCTTGCAAAGGTCTGAGCCTCTAGTTTCGAATGATGGCGGCCATTAGGGGGCGGGGCTAAAAGTAGCTGCTTTTGCATTATTCCCGCAGAGTCACACATGTCAGGTGGAATTTTAATATCATTTTAGTTGTTAACACAGCTATCTACGGAAGAGGATTAGGGCCAATGAAGAAAAAAAAAAGTTAACTGACTTTTTTTTATTTTATTTCAGTATGGTATGGGAAAAAAGTCAGAACTCTGACTTTAATCTCAGAATTCTGACTTTTTTCTCAGAATTCTGACTTTGATCTCAGAATTCTGACTTTGATCTCAGAATTCTGACTTTTTTTCTCAGAATTTTGACTTTTTTCTCAGAATTTTGACTTTGATCTCAGAATTTTGACTTTTTTCTCAGAATTCTGACTTTTTTCTCAGAATTCTTACTTTTTTCTCAAAATTTTGACTTTTTTCTCAAAATTTTGACTTTTTTCTCAGAATTCTGACTTTTTTCTCAGAATTTGGACTTTTTTCTCAGAATTCTGACTTTAATCTCAGAATTTTGACTTTTTTCTCAGAATTCTGACTTTGATCTCAGAATTTTGACTTTTTTCTCAAAATTTTGACTTTTTTCTCAAAATTTTGACTTTTTTCTCAGAATTCTGACTTTTTTCTCAGAACTCTGACTTTGATCTCAGAATTTTGACTTTTGTCTCAGAATTCTGACTTTGATCTCAGAATTTTGACTTTTTTCTCAGAATTCTGACTTTAATCTCAGAATTTGGACTTTTTTCTCAGAATTTGGACTTTTTTCTCAGAATTCTCACCTTTTTTTCAGAATTCTCACTTTTTTCTCAGAATTTTGACTTTTTTCTCAGAATTCTCACTTTTTTCTCAGAATTTTGACTTTTTTCTCAGAATTCTGACTTTTTTCTCAGAATTCTGACTTTTTTCTCAGAATTCTGACTTTAATCTCAAAATTATGACTGTCTTCTCAGAATTCTGAGATTAAAGTCAGAATTCAGACTTTTTTCTCGTGTTAAACTGAAATAAAATTTAAAAATCAGTTAACTTTTTTTTTTCAGTGGCCCTAATCCTCTTCCGTAGCTATAAAACTAAATGTACTTGTGAAAAAATAACTAGAACTAGATATTTGAAAGGCGTGTGGATGAAACACCATGTGACTGTGTTTTGGCCATTTCTATAAATAGATGAACTTGAGCAGGTTTGAGTTGGGCTTGGTACCGAGTCATTAAAGGGTTTTTTAAACATTGACTGGATGTTTTTTTCCAGACTCAGACACAATGAGCCGCTCGGACCTCATGGAGATGTTGACTCAAGGTGTTGCAGCATCCCTGGAATGTCATTGAAGTCTTCTGTTTGCCTCATCGGCTCCTTTCAGGTTTCTCTGTGCTGCAGGCATCCAGAGAAAACCTTCAGTTTCCTGAAACTCCCACATCTTCAGCAAGAAAACCTCAATAAACAGGAATTCATTGCCTCCAGTGGAGCACATTGAGATAAAAAAGATCAAATATTGAACAGTTTTTAATAATTGAATGTTTAGAGTAATTTGAGAAGATTAAATCCTTAACATGAGCTCTGATTCTGGGTGAAAAACACCTGACTGTGCGCGCGCCTGTCCTGACGTCGGTCCATCGCCAGGCTGAGCGCGCGCCCGTGCCATCAGGATGGGAGGAGAGGACCGGGCAGAGGGCAGGTCCAGCAGGGCGCGGTCCTCCTCCTCATCTGTCCCGCTGCGGGATCTCTTCCATTCCCACTCAGCTGCCAGGCTGCGCCACAGCGGCGCACTGAGAGTCCTGCCAGGCCCACGCAGCTGCCGCGCCTCAGAGTGGCAGCTTTCAACCTGCCTGCCAAAATAAACTCACCTCACCTATTTATGCACCTGCCTCCTGCGCAGCTCCTCTGGACGCCTTGACGCGCGTGGGGTGGTCACCGCTGGGGACTCTGCGATGAGTCCTGCTCCACCCTCACCTGTCTAATCCCACAGTCTGAGAGAAAGTGGGGGGACACTTCCACGCTTCTTCGGCCACGCCGCGGGGAATGCAGCTCCCCACGCTGGTGACGTGCCTGGCCGGGTGCGCCTTCCTCATGTGGCCGCTCAGCGAGGGCTGCGGGCCGGGGAAGGGCCACGGCAGGAGGCGGGCCCCGCGGAAGCTGGTGCCGCTCATCCTGAAGCAGTTCAGCCCCAACGTGGCCGAGCAGACCCTGGGGGCCAGCGGGAAGTTTGAGGGGAAAATCACGCGGAACTCTGAGCGCTTCAAGGAGCTCATCCCCAACTACAACCCGGACATCATCTTCAAGGATGAGGAGAACACAGGTGCAGACCGCATGATGACCCAGGTAACCCGGAACACCTTTCTAACTCTTTATTTTATTTCATGTTTGTTCAGATTTAGGCTGATTTTTTTCTCCATCTTTGGTTTATGAAAGCTGCCTGTTTGCGCTGCCATTCTCAGAGCTGCCTGCGGCTTGTTGACACAGTGGAGCCTGACTGAGGTGACCAGCCTAGGTCCAAGCTGGAGCCTCTGAGCTTCACTGTGGGCAGCTCGTGCGTAAAAGAGGGCAACCCTTTCTAAAAATGGCCCCACAGCGGCCGCTCTTAATTAAAACACTCTGTTTCACGGCAGCTTCTTTTGGTGGAAAAAAAAGGGGCAAACTTCGCATTTGGTTTGAGGATTTACCATCAGGCAATACTAAGCAATTCCCCAGGGGCCCTAGTTCCTGGGGGCCCCATAAAACTTTACATTAATTATGTTTATGATCAAAATCCTTTCCTTAAAATGCCATCAGAAGGCTTATAATATTAGTGTTCACCATATTGGAGAGAAAACACAATTAGAACAAGTTAATTGATAAAAAGACTTTAGTGTTTGGCGCTCAGACCACGGCAGGAAACTTTGCGCTGAATTTTGATTGAAATTAGAACAAAAACACTGTGGTTAATTCTGCACATCAATATACTAACATTAAAGATGATAAGTAGAGAATTCCTGCTCTTTACAGAAATATATTTTGTGTTTCATGGGGTAAAGAGAAAATGATGAGTCTCTGCAAGTCTTCAGTGAAATCATAGAGAAATATTTAATTAAAAAATTTAAATTATCAGTTTATGTAGATATTAGTACCTGTAAATATCAATTTTATGCAGAATAATTACTGATAAAAGTAGGTAAGTAATGACAATGGAAGAGATGTTTGCCCAAAAGTCAAACCTGAAAGAATTTTATCCACTATACCTTTTATGTAGAAAGCACGGGTGTTTGAATATATTCCTCTATTTGTTAGCAGAGGCTGTGGAAAAGTTTGTCTTTATTTAGAAAATATGGATGTTTTTCTCATTATGTTTCCTGTTGGAACAGATTGACCGTGAGGTGTTGGTGCCTATCTACTTTCAGCCACCCCTCAGTGTATATTTTTACTGCCATATCTTTAGTTTACATGTTTAATTTTGTATTATGCAAATTTTTTGTTATTATGACTCTTATCTTGAAAGGTTTCTTTAGGAAGTGGAATCTAGCATGTTCGCTGAAAAACTAGAAGAAAAAGATGCACACAGCATGAAAGCATGACATTTGCAAGAAGTTTTACAAAGAAATTTAAGTTTAAAAGGTCCTTTATTTCTCATTTCTACCTCAAAAGGAAGGGTCAGCCAGTGAGGTATGTTTATATGTATTTATATTATTTATTATGTCATTTTCTACTCATGACACCATCTCATTTAAGTATATGTTGTATTTTAGTTCAACTGTGGTTTTGGTGTCAATGGCAAAGAAATTATAAGAAGATTTTCAATAAAACTGACTTCACACCAGCAGTAACGAACTCTTTATTGCCGTCAAGAAGAGGTGGAAGTGATATATATATTGGTTACTGGACACCCTTATAAAAATTTTCTGGCTACGCCTCTGGAGACGGCAGTTACTTATGGGCCCACAATCTCTTAGGGGCCCCATCACCGTTACCGGGGTGGACCCTACGCAACTGTAGACTAGGACGTCTCTTTGCTGATATAATGGTGTGAAAAATTCCTCTTAAACCCTCCTGATACTGAAGTGGCTGACTGGACCGCATTTATACCGCAACACATGGCAGATTTCAACAAGATAATGAGACGTTTAAACAACACCAATAGCAAAGCAGACGGTGGTACTTAATATGATATCATACACTCACATATGTTTCAAACTGCAATAAATATCTTAAAAGAATGATGTATTTAAGTATTTTATTTTTTACACCACAACTTGGAATTATGGGTAATCCAGAGCGTAGATTAAAACCATAACTGTTACGTACAATGTACGGGAGGGGAGCTGAAGGTAGCCCGATGGCTTGTGGTGGTGCGCTGTCACCAATGGTACCATTCACGGTGCGCAGTCACTATTTTTCCGTGTGTGATGTGTGATCATACACTACTGAGATCATGTGTTGTACTTCATATAGGACCCACCCAGATAATGTTGCTTACGGGCTGTTGTTGTGTCGTTACACCATTGCTGAAACTGGTGGAGTGGAGATGGATGGAGTTGGTCAGTCTGTAGACGGCTGGTTGGAGAGACGGTCTGCTGAGCTTTATGGGGAGATCCAGTGGACTGCGTGAGCTGATACTAGAGCTTCACTCAGGGACCTGGAAGATGGAAGTCCAGTTTGGATAAAGCAGGTTGGAGAGAACCTGTCAATGATGAGCAAGCATGAAGCGACAGTGGAGAGGAAAAACTCCCGATTGGGAAGAAACCTCTGGCAGAACCAGGCTCAACATGGCGGTCTTCTGCCTGACTGGTTGAAATGAGACACGGAACACAGTAAGAGTCCAGGAGGAATGACGCTCTGATGAAGCTTTAGCTGTGATGGTGGAGGAGGGGCTGGAGGGGGGTGGAAACGGGGTCATCTGAATGAAGTCACATGACGCAACCACCACCTGCGCACAGGAGCAGACAAGATGGAGATGAAGATTGGAGGCCTTTTAAAATGAACTTTGGATGCTAATTGGCTTTCATGGAGGCGTGGCTCAAAGCTGATTGGCTGTGTCTTAGGAGGATGGAAGCGAGTTATCATTTATTCAGTTGAACGTCCGCCTAGGCTCCATTTGCTGCACATGTTCAGAAAGGTCCAAACAGACAGCAGCAAACCATTTGAAAACAAACCATGCAAAGAGCAGTGTTGCCAACTTAGCGCTTTAGTCGCTATATTTAGCCACTTTTCAGACCCCTCTAGCATTTTGGTTTTTTTTTAAAGCGCCTAGTGTCAAATCTAGCTACTTTTTTCTGCTACTGGAGAGGTTTTTGCTTGAGGTTTCTTCCTGTTCAAAGGGAGTTTTTCCTCTCCACTGTCGCTACAAGCATGCTTAGTGTGAGGGATTGCTGAAGAGTCAATGAGTCGATGCAATCAGCTGGTTTTCCTTATCTAGAAATCTTTGAATCAATCTGACTGGATGATCTGGTGAACTGGAAAGTGCCTTGAGATGACATGATGTGAATTGGAGCTATAGAAATAAACTGAATAGAATCAATAGCTCCAATTGTACACGAGGGAAAAATCTATTTTAAAATAAAGTTTCTAAAAAAGAATTATTTTCTTATTTTAGGGAAAACTGAAGGAGAAAAAAAAAGTTTTTAGCTGCCCAGAACCCAAATATATAATTCCCTAAAATAAACCTGCATTTATAAACTAATTGGTTCTTCTTTCCTGGTATAAATAATACACTATAGTTAAAAAAAGCAATTAAAATCAGGTAATTATTGCATAAAAAACGGTGACACCACTAGAGAAACATACTAATGACATCAAAACCTAATGTGAATGTTCCTGTGTCTACATCTACGGCTGCATGGATGGAAACATAAACACGGAACGCTAAACACGGAACGCTGAACACGGAACGCTGAACACGGGAATGCTGAAAACGGAACACTGAAGACGGAACGCTAAAGACGGAACGCTGAATACGGAACGCTGAAGATGGGAACGCTGAAGACGGAACACTGAAGACGGAACGCTAAGGATGGAATGCTGAAGACGGAACGCTGAAGACGGGAACGCTGAAGACGGGAACGCTGAACACGAACACTGAAGACGGAACGCTAAGGATGGAATGCTGAAGACGGAACAGTGAAGACGGGAACGCTGAAGACGGAACGCTGAAGACGGAACGCTGAAGACGGGAACGCTGAAGACGGGAACGCTGAACACGGAACACTGAAGACGGAACACTGAACACGGAACGCTGAAGATGGAACGCTAAGGACGGAACGCTGAAGACGGAACAGTGAAGACGGGAACCCTAAACATGGAACGCTGAATACGGAACGCTGAACACGGAACGCTGAACACGGAACACTGAAGACGGAACGCTGAAGACGGAACGCTGAAGACGGAACGCTGAATACGGGAACGCTGAAGACGGAACGCTGAATACGGAACGCTGAATACGGAACGCTGAAGATGGGAACGCTGAAGACGGTAACGCTGAAGACGGAACACTGAAGACGGAACGCTAAGGATGGAATGCTGAAGACGGAACAGTGAAGACGGGAACGCTGAAGATGGAACGCTGAAGACGGGAACGCTGAACACGGAACACTGAACACGGAACGCTGAACAAGGAACCCTGAAGATGGAACGCTAAGGACGGAACACTGAAGACGGAACACTGAAGACGGGAACGCTGAACATGGAACGCTGAATACGGAACGCTGAACACGGAACGCTGAACACGGAACACTGAAGACGGGAACGCTGAACACGGAACGCTGAAGACGGGAACGTCCATTTCACCCACTGAACTATCGATATTCATCTATGACAATGGAAACTGTTTGCATTCCATGACCCCTTTAAGTGACATTCATCCAATATTTTGACATTTTCTGCATAATTTCTGGGGGGTTTTCTGTTCAATGTCACCCAGCAAGGGTTCCTTATCTGATCAAGATGGTGGAAACGACACAGAAATAAACTGAATTGAATTTGAGACATGAAATGTCAGCAAAACAGAGAGGAAAACAAGAAAATGGACCAAACCTAGAATAAATAATGGATGTCTATTCTATTAACATTTCTCTATCTCTATAATGGGTCTGTTTAATGTGTTGTCTTCTCCATTCAGAGGGCCCCCTGCCTGTCTTTGCCTAGGGCCCCAGATTCCCTAAATCCCCCCCACTGGCCAGAGTTACCAGTCGCCTTTCGGACTGTCAGAAACTTTTATGATGTCTGCATTGAAGTGGCCCCGCGTGGAATTTATTGGGCTCCAAATTTCCCTGGAATAAAAGTATTTATATCTGCTTTCTGTGACCGCGGGCTTCCGCGGGGCGGCTGCGTGGATGTCCACAAACCCACGTGGGTGAATGCAGGCACGCTCCCATTCAGAGCTGTCAGACTGGAGAATAATTCACCTGAAAGCAGAATTTTATTCGTGGGGATTTCACGCGAAGCTGATGCGCCTTTCTCTTGTTTTTAAGTTGGGTCTGTGTTTCATTGATGCGTGGAAAGCATTTACACGCGCGCGTGCAGGGCGCAGACCTGCTCACAATTTATGGGCTCCAAGCCGCAGGAGACAGCCTCCTGTTTGTCTTTTACTATTCCCTGTGACTTTTCGGTTTGTTTTCGCAGCACTCATGTGTGAAAATAGCTCTTTACTTGTGCCGAAGCCTTAATTATGCGGATTTTTTTTTTTTTAAAAGCCACGATATTTTAGTTTTTTTATCCGCTTTTCCTGGGCGCCCCTGTGCTGCACACAGACGCGCCTGTTCTCTTAAAAAACTTAATCTAAATAAGGATTTTTTTCTTTAAATAAGTGCGTTTTTTTCTTTAAAAAAGTAATGTTTTCTTTAAATAAGTGCATTTTTTTCTTTAAATAAGTATTTTTTCTTTAAATAAGTAATATTTTCTTTAAATAAGGAATTCTTTCTTTAAATAAGGAATTTGTTCTTTAAATAAGTGCGTTTTTTTCTTTAAAAAAGTAATGTTTTCTTTAAATAAGTGCATTTTTTTCTTTAAATAAGTATTTTTTCTTTAAATAAGTAATATTTTCTTTAAATAAGGAATTTTGTCTTTAAATAAGGAATTTTTTTCTTTAAATAAGAATTTTTTTCTTTAAATAAGTGCGTTTTTTTCTTTAAATAAGTGCGTTTTTTTCTTTAAATAAGTGCGTGTTTTTCTTCAAATAAGTGCATTTTTTTTCTTTAAATAAGTAATGTTTCTTTAAATAAGTAATTTTTTCTTCAAATAAGTGCGTTTTTTTCTTCAAATAAGTGCATTTTTTTCTTTAAATAAGTAATGTTCCTTTAAATAAGTAATTTTTTCTTTAAATAAGTGCAGTTTTTCTTTAAATAAGTATTTTTTTTCTTTAAATAAGTGCATTTTTTCTTTAAAAAAGTGAATTTTTTTCTTGAATTGAGGACTTGAGTGAGACAATTTCCAAATGGAACAAGACAATCTACATTTAAAATAAGAAAAAACAAATTATTTTCTTATTTTAAGTGCATAATATCTAAATATATTATTTTAAGTGTAAAAAAAATCCTCATTCCATTGACAGATCATCTTATTAACCTGCTCAAATTAAGGGAAAATACATTGAAAAATTAATGCAACCGCTTTTGCATTTACTTAGTTACAGTTCTTAAAATAAGATCATTAGAAAATGTAATTATTTTTCTTATTTAAAATGTAAATAGTCTGGTTCCATTGGTAAAGAATCTCACTTTCATCCTCAATTCAAGACAAAATCATTTATTTTAAGAAAAAAAATGACGTCAGAATTATGTTTTTTTTCTCTGATAAACTGAAATAATCTTTAAAGATCAGTTAACTTTTTTTTTATTTTTTTTAGGGGCCCTAATCCTCTTCCGTATATATTTATATTAATTATATATTTAAAACCGGGTCATCTGAGCGCAAAGAGCCGCTCAGATGGGCTCTTTTGCAGCGCAAAGGTTGCGCACAGGCGCACGTTGTCAGCCAGGCGCGCAGTGTTTGTGCAGCCAGCGGTTTGGGTGCCGCGACAGCTCACGACAGAAGCCCCCCCCCCCCCACCCACCCCCCGTCGCTGTACCTTGAAAGGAAAACCAACAACATGCATCGTCTGATTTATGAAGTCCAGCTCGTCGCGCCGACCGCAGAAAATCCACACTGAACTCCGTGAAAAGGCATCTGTGGCCCAGATCTATTCTTATCACAGGCAACATGGGAAAAAAAAAGACATTTATAGGGTTTAATCCCAGCCTGCAGGCCTGATGGAGCGGGGTTCATTCTCAGGGGCCAGCTCTGATTTATTCCCACTGCACAGCTACTTAACAGAGCTTCAAGGTTTCAACACTTAATTATATTCAGTTTATTTCTATAGCTCCAATTCACATCATGTCATCTCAGGTCACTTTCCAGTTCACCAGATCATCCAGTCAAATTGATTCAAAGTTTTCTATCTAAGGAAAACCAGCTGATTGCATCGACTCATTGATTCTTCAGCAATCCCTCACACTAAGCATGCTTGTAGCGACAGTGGAGAGGAAAAACTCCCTTTGAACAGGAAGAAACCTCCAGAAGAACCAGGCTCAGTGTGAGTGGCTGGAAAAACTATAACCTTGCTCTAATAAAAAAAAATAAATAAAAATGATGTATTACATGTAAAATGTTTAACTTCCCCATGACTTCAATGACCTAGCCCCCAGTATCTGACTGAGCTCCTCCAAATCCAGAACACTGATATCCTCCGATCAGCTGCTACTGTCCACGCCTAAAACCAGACTTAAAACCAAAGGTGACCGTGCCGCTGTGGCGGCGGCGCCGAGGCTCTGGATCAACCTGCCCGGCGCATTGCTTCTGCAGGATCTTTTGAGGTTTTTAAATCCTCCCTTTAAACACACTTCTTCTCCCTGGCTTTTAATCAAGTTTAAGTGGACATCTGGCAAAAAAAAACATTATAATTTAAATTTTAACTTATTCTATTATATTATATTTTCATTATATTTCATTACATTGTGTCTATGTATTTTAGCTTTTATGTTTTTATTATTATCTTATTTTCTGCAACTGTAATATCTGTACAGCGCTTTGGTCAACCCCGGTTGTTTTAAATGTGCTTTATAAATATAGTTTGAGTTGAATTGAGTTGAGGCCGACTGGGGTTCAAGGAGACAGAAGCAGAGATAGAAAAGGCAACTGTAAAAGGCGGCAAACACACAGCCAGGCAGGCGAGCTCCGAGCCAGCTCCCATGTCAGAGGATGAAGAGAGCACATCCAGTTAGTCACAGTCAGAGAAACAGGACTACACTGGAAAACAGGCCAAGCTCCAACATCTAGAAACAAAGGTGTTGATGGCAGCAGCACAGCTGATATTTCTCTCCAGGATGGAGTCACAGCCAAACAGGAACAGACCAGATGAAGCTACTATGAGAAAAAGCAGAGAGAGCAGAACGTTAGAGATTGAACTAACAGATTCTGCAGAGTGGGAGAATAGAGATAGAATGAAGCAGAATGAGGAAAAAGGGGTCCCTATGTCCTCCAGCAGTCTAAGCCTATAGCAGCAGAACTATAGAGATAGCTCAGGATAACCTGAGCCACTCTAACTAGAAGCTTTATCAAAAAGGAAAGTTTTAAGCCTAGCCTTAAAAGTAGACAGGGTGTCTGCCTCACGGACTAAAACTTAGTAACTGGATGTTCATTTAAATTTCCTGCACCAGAGGGAAAACTTGGTCACACTGTTAGAAGCTCCTCCTGTTAAAGCGGTGAGTTAAAGTCAACAGATAGAAGATGCTTCAGGCAGCATCACCAACGCTGGAGCAATATAAAGCTCTGTGGTTTGTTTTGTTTCATGGGAATCAATCCTTCATCAGGGCTGTTTATTTATGGCCTGATGCCTTATTTTATTGGGCAATCATATCTTAAAATGCATATGAAGTGGAAAATCGATTGGTCAGTTAACCAACTGGTGCTATTCTGGGAATTCCAGTTTTCCTTGTTATGGAAGTCCGATCAGACGCCGCCAAGAGGTCACATAAGGTTGTAAAGGTACATTTCTTGACCAAGAGGTAAAGAGTTGAATGAGTTCCTCAACAGGCCGTCTGTTTGTTCCAGAACATCAGGACCAACCCAACCTCATGGTCCAGCCTTACCCCCCCCCCCCCCCCCCCCGAACCTTAACAGCTTCCCTGCTCCCCTCACCACAGAGAGTAAACACCACGCTGACCTGGGACTGCAGGGGTGCATTGTGGGATGGCTGGAGCCACCGGTTAGGTGGGGGTAGTGGGGCGTCTGTCGCTGCAGGTTCAATGGGTCTTTGTGAAGCTCTTGAGTTTTTTTTTTTCTGAATGGTTCTCAAGTTGTGCAACAGAAGACGAGGCGATCAGTACTTGAAACTAGGAAATGTGAGGATTTATATGAACAGAAGAAGACTGCTTTAAAGGGACATTAAGGTATTTCAGCTACTTAATTATAAAATGAGAATAACTGTTTTTTCATTAATATGATCAAGAAAATATCTACTTATTTGGTCGCTTTTTAGAAAAATAAAAACTGTCGATCTTGGTTGTTTTTTTTTAAAGAAAATACAATGTTACCGTAAAGCAGATCGTCATCTGCATAAGGTGTTCAACCCATATTGCTTGTTTTGCTTTATATCAAAGACAAACATAATGCAACCTCTTTTAACTCCTCATGATGCACCAACTGGACCAACTAACCCATCCTGCCTACATGCTGCTTGGCTGTAATCGCCTCAAATTCAAGGTGAAGGTCATGGCTTGATGATGCTAATGGAACCAAATCATTTCCAGAAACCAAAGCTTATTCCCTGAGCATCAAAAGTCAGATGCTTCCCTCCCTCTGACTTTGACATCAATTAAATTCAGTTTATTTCTATATTGCCAGTTCACCAGATCATCCAGATTGGTTCAAAGTTTTCCGTCAAAGGAAGGCAATCCCTCACAAGCTTCTAGTGGAAGAAACCTCCAGCAGAACCAGGCTCAGTGTGAGCGACCATCTGCTGAGGCCGTCTGGGGTTCAAGGAGACAGAAGCAGACATAGAAAAAGAAGCATAGATACAAAAGGCAACCGTCAACCAGCTCCACAGGCGGCCCCGTCCAGGAAACACACAGCCAGGCAGACGAGCTCCGAGCCAGCTCCCATGTCAGAGGATGAAGAGAGCACATCCAGTTAGTCACAGTCAGAGAAACAGGACTACACTGAAAAACAGGCCAAGCTCCAACATCTAGAAACAAAGGTGTTGATGGCAGCAGCACAGCTGATATTTCTCTCCAGGATGGAGTCACAGCCAAACAGGAACAGACCAGATGAAGCTACTATGAGAAAAAGCAGAGAGAGCAGAACGTTAGAGATTGAACTAACAGATTCTGCAGAGTGGGAGAACAGAGAGAGAATGAAGCAGAATGAGGAAAAAGGGGTCCCTATGTCCTCCAGCAGTCTAAGCCTATAGCAGCAGAACTATAGAGATAGATCAGGATAACCTGAGCCACTCTAACTAGAAGCTTTATCAAAAAGGAAAGTTTTAAGCCTAGCCTTAAAAGTAGACACCCAGAGCATTTCTGTGCTCAACCTGCACTTGGAACAAAAGGTTGTGGACTTGGTTTTTGTTTTATGATACAGATACTGGATAGATCACTGAGGTGAACCTGGTATTCATCTCAGAATAACCAGTAGACTGGCCAGATCCATAATAGCCCTGTGGATCATACAATAGGACTCCCATCATGTTTTGGTGTATTGTTCTAGTACCCAGGAAAGAACGTTGGTCTAACCTAGACCTGTCCTGTTTTTGCTGTGCAGCGCTGCAAAGACAAGCTGAACTCTCTGGCCATCTCTGTGATGAACCACTGGCCCGGGGTCCGCCTGCGGGTCACAGAGGGCTGGGACGAAGATGGCCACCACTCCACCAACTCCCTGCACTACGAGGGCCGGGCGGTCGACATTACCACCTCGGACCGGGACAGGGAAAAGTACGCCATGCTAGCGCGGCTGGCGCTGGAGGCAGGGTTCGACTGGGTCCACTACGAGTCCAGGGCCCACATCCACTGCAGTGTCAAGTCAGGTGGGGGACGACTCAGAGTTTCTGCCTTATTGTAGCTACTAAATTCCTTTGTTCATGATGTTCGTGTCGTTTTTATGCGTTTGTCTTAATTTGAGGCATTTTAAACAGATTGCCGATCATGGTCTTAGCTGTATGTTAGGCAGACAAAGTAGACCTTATAGGCAGTGGTGGCTCCAGACCAAATGTACCGGAGGGCCGGGAGGGGGCCAGAGAGTTTTCATGGGGGAACAGAAAAACATGAAACAAAAAAGAAAACAGGGCAAAGGATTAAAATATATTAAGAAAGCTGCATGAGGTGAAATTTCCACTCAATTAAGCTTAATTAAAATGATGTCTTCCAACTGAAAATATTTATTTTTAGCTTGAAAATTATTGTTAAAATAAAAATATCAAGTAAAATTGTAGCTATATAAATATCTCAAAGATCAAATAAAGCTATTATTTGGAATATTATAAATTAGTAATTTAGGAATTTTACATATTTTTAACTTAATTTAAATTAAGATTACAGTTTTCTATCAAATGAGAATTAGACCACAAGAAAAACAGATCAATTCAGCTGCAAAATTCAGATTTTTTTTTTTAAATTAATTTTCAAAAAAAACATTTAGCAGATCAAAACTGGGATCCTCTCTTAGTAGCACTGAAGCTATCAGCTTATTGTTTTTACATAATCAATAAAACAGAATTTGTAAAGAAAAAAATGAAATAGATCCAAAGGACCTATCAGTAATCATGTCTGTTCCAGCGCAGATCATTATTAGAATTTCTTTGAGTATTATGTCTTCGGTACAGGGGACATAACAGGGGCCAGGATACGATCTACAGGGGCACTGGCCCCCGTTGGCCCACCGTCTAGAACCACCCATGCTTATAAGTCACCGTCTGGCTCTTGTTTGGAAAATCAGGCGAATGTGGCGCTAATTTCCCATTTAAGAAAAAAAAAACAAGAAAAAAAACAGTTTATTGATATTTCTACTCAGATGGAAACTTTTCTACCAAAAGTAAAAACAAACTTCCACCGATGCACCAAGTAAACAAGATGTCTGACCAGTTCTTTGGAACAACGCTCTTTACTTTTAGGCATTAAACACTTTTATAAGTTTATCCTGGTGAACAGGCTTCAGGTATCCAGCAAATTAACACTTCAGCAGATCCAGACATTCCTCGACCCATGAAACAATTGTCAGGGTTTGGTTGAGGTTTTGAGGAACCGAATGCAGAGGCGAGGAGGCAGAGGGGAGTTCGTTTAGTTTTAATGGAGTATTTACAGGAATCTAAAATCCAACAAAATAAGTAAAAAAAAAAAAGAACATAAGCTTGGAGACATCAGGGAAAAACATGCCTGAAGAGTCAGGAAAAGAAGAGCAACCAGCACTGAGGAACTGCTCAGGGAGAGTATAAATGGGAGACTGAACAAAGAGTGGACTAATGAGCTGATTGGGAGCAGGTGTGAACAGAGGCTTCTAGAAGGGAGCTAGGGAAAAGGAGACCAACACAAGAGGGCAGCAGAGGGCAACCAGGAAAAATCTAAGAACTCAAAAACATCCAGAAAACGCCACAAAATAGGAATTAAATCAATAGAACTAGAAAACAAATAAAATAAAACTTAACAGAATCAAGACTGTGACAAAATTATTTGGGTTTATTAAAGATGGCTTTTCTTTGCTACATATTGGACCACGATGGTCACCTGGAAAAGATCAAGGCCGTTAGTACAGATCAGAGATTCATGCTCAGTTCCCCTTTTCCTCGCTAAAAACTCAGTTTTATGCTTCCTGCCTGCATCTAAACAGACAAATCTCTACATCTAAACCGTCGGCCCAAAGTTTACCCCCAACTCCAGCAATGCTTGTAGAAAAAAACAAATTATTGACCGTCTGAGTTTAAAAAAGTCTTTAATAATCGATGTGACCGTTCAACATATGCCATTAAGGGGACAAAAGAAAACACACCCTCTGTCTATACAAGGAATAAACTCATTGGAAGTCAGAGGTACTTCGACTGGCCCAACACTTCACCTTCCTTCTCCTGTAGATCAGCTGCTATGTTTGGGATCATTGTTCTGCTGATTGGCCCATTTAGGACCAAGCTTAGGCTTTCATAAATTAGTTTAGTCTACAGAGGGATTAATGTTCCAGGCAGTGTCTCTCTCAGGTCATTGGTCGTGTCTCCAATGTCTCTGGTATGTTTTTCCAGAACATTTGGGCTCCTGTTATAATAAAAAGGCTCAATCTTTTACACATGAAGTTCGGTTTTCTGTCATTTTGGAACCTGATGAAGACGAGGTCACTTTTGCTCTGCCACTGTACATAAAACCGTTTAACCAGGGGTCGTACTTTCTGCTCGCCTTAGACAACACAGACTATGGATAATGCAAATATTTACATAAACTTTCATTGGTTCCTCTTAAACCTAAAAATTAAAATACAAGCTAATAAAACAGCAAAATGACTTATATAAAGTCAGTTAAACCATATTTTATTATGACAGCAGTTAAATAGACAATTATTCATTCATTCAACATGAAACAAGTCAATTTTAAGGAAAGATGGTGTTTTCATTAAGAGCAGTCCATTAAAACAAGCCCCTGGGTGGTCTATCTTAAGGATTTTGGATCTTGGTTCCTCCATCATTGAGCCACATGGCTGCATGATGAGAATCTGCAGCCTCCATAGGAAAATAAAACATCCAAAGATGAAAATAATTCTTCTGTTAAATTGAAACAGAATCAAAAGTCCCGTTAAAAAAACAATAAATTGACCCGTGAGATTTTAATGTCCACTGGTTAGTAACTGAGATTTCCCGTTTCTTTCTCCCCTCTCCTGCTGCCTGTCTCTTTCCCCCTTCCTCTTCCTGTCTTCTTTCCCCCCCCAGATCGGGTGGCGAGGGCCCAGTCCTTGACTTGATCACAAGGGAAACCAAGTTGGTATTTTTCATTTTTCTTTTCTGATTTTTTCTTCTTTTTTTTCTCTTTTAAAACTAAAATTATTCAGTTCTTTTAAAGCAACAAAATAAACTGTTCTTCCATAGGTTTAGAACTAAAATGACCACCAGAGGGCGACAAAAAACAGTACTGATTTAAATTGAAATAAAGCACATATCTAAACAAAGAAAATAACATATATTACACTGTAGTAACTACAATATTTTGTTTTCATTGAAATAATTAAGATAAATGCTTAAATCGATTTTTAAATCTTTAATTCAATTAATTTAATTGAAGCTGCAGTTTATTTTAAACCTGGAGGAATAGTCCTGATCCTTAGGATTTACAACCTCAAATTATGCCTACCAATAAATATTTGTTATAACCAATGGATGTTCGATGTCTCAGTAGATGCTTTTTGTTTTACGTGCTGTTAAAATAAAAATGCAGACCACTGCATTGAAACACTGAAGAGGAGAAGGCATCACATACGCTGTATTAGAGAAGCAGGACTGGCCCCATCAGCCTCATGTGATCGCTAACTGTGCTCAGGCTGCCTCTACACCGTTTGCAGCAAAAAAAATAAAAAATTATCGAAATGTTACAGATAAAAAAATATGCCTTCAGGGTAATGGGCACTATGCCATTTCCAGGTCCATGAAATGAAAGCACACACCTCCAAATTGTTCCTATAGACTTGATTTTGCTGGTTGCTGAGAGACCCAATGAAGCTTTGAAGAATTAAAGATGACGAGGCCACATTTTATTGCTCAATCTCAAATAGATCAATAAAAATATTGTAAAAACAATTGTGAAATGCGATTTATTTGTCACTCAATTCAGAAGGAAACTGTATAGATTAATTGAACAGAGCCAAAGTTTTCAAGCTTTTTCTTTTTTTTTTATTCTAAGCTTAAATTTTATGGTGTCTGCAAAAAAACAAAAATCTAATTGTATTATAAATACCTTTCTTATTTACACATCTAAAATCTTATTCCTTTTCCATGATCCTTCTGGTCCCAGAGCAAACTGGAAACCAGTCCAACCCCCTCATTGGCTCCACGGCCACACCTTGTCAACAAAAGGACCAATGAGGGAGCTTTTTACATCTGAGGAGCAAATGTGATTGGTTAAACTGGTTTCCAGTTTGCTCAGGGCACAGAAGGGTCAGGGAATAGGTCATCGGAGGGGAAAGCTAAAAGAAAACCAATAAGGATTTTAAAAGAAAAATGGAATAATGAATCATCTTTTTAAATGTGTGATTAAGAAAGATTTTTATACAGAGGGAAGGATTTACTGAGGCGCTTTGAGAGAGTCAGCCGCTGCCAGCAGCCTGATCAATGCTCAGATTGCAGCCTACATCCTCTGTAATTGTAGAAGCATCAGGTATCCTCCAAATCCAGACAAGAGAAATCTGAGTGTCGTAAATATGAAAATCCACCGTCTTTTACATCCTCCACTGACAGCATTGTAAAACACACCATCCTCCAAGCCTTCCAGGACTCCATGGTGTATCCCACCAAGTATGTCCCGCCAGGACAGGAAGGGTCGCCCTGTTCCCTGTTTCCAGTTGAGAAAAGTTGACCATTGCATTGAGAGACCAGCAGACCAGATCCAATGTCTGAATTCAAATGAGATGAAGAGAGAACTCAGAAAAGACGAGACACAGCAAAGCAGAGAGAAACAGGAGAAGCAGGAAAATGGGAGCGCCTCCTTCAGGAATAAAGGTTTATGTGTAACGAATCCATTTGATGAAATGAGTGACTAAAAAAACCTTATCTAAAATACACATTTTATCGAGGTACCAGCAGTTTATCTCACTCTTGGGTCATCATGCGGGGATGAAAAAGTTGTAAAGGATGAAGGTGCGAAGCGCTCTATGCAGAAAACTTCTGCTGATGGAAATACCGATGGCGTTTCTTCCTCCTCAGTTGGACTGAAACCGATGGTAGAGAAAATGCAGAAATATATGGATCAATTCTACCAAACGTTCAATTAGCTCTGTAATCTCAACTGAGAAATACTTCTGGTAGTGAAAATCTGAATTATATACACTATAAACTGATAAAAGGTGTATATAAAATAAGAGACCTCTGGATTTTAGTGGTTTGATTTGCCAAAACAGTTTTTTTTAAAGATAGCTCAGAGATAATTAAGAAACTTAAAGGTTCAATGTTTCTAATTTTTATTAGAAAACGTTTCAAAATCAACGAGCTGAGATCCGATAAAAGTTTAATCTTTAACATTTTCTAATTTCCGTTGGTAGGACACCATATTTCCTCCTTTTCACTCCGTCTCCGTCTCTCTCCATCCTCAGACCACTCGGTGGCGGCCAAGTCCGGCGGCTGTTTCCCCGGCAACGCCTCGGTGATGTTGGAGAGCGGTGCTCTGAAGTCCATCGGCGACGTGCGTCCCGGCGAGCGGCTCCTGGCAGCCGCAGGCAGCGACGGGGATTTGATCTTCAGTGAAGTCCTGACCTTCTTGGACCGGGACCCGACCCCCCTCAGACTCTTCATCGCCCTGCAGACGGAAGCCGGGGCCCAGATCTCCCTCACCGCCGCCCACCTCATCTTCGTGTCCGAGAACTGCTCAGAGGGGACGGCTCCGGCCCCCGCCGTCCTGAGGACGGAGTACGCCAGCGCCGTCCAGCCGGGACAGTGTGTCCTGGTGTCGGACGGGGGACCGGGGCGTCTGTCCCGGATCAGTGGGGTCAGCGTGAGGGTGAGCAGGGGGGCGTTTGCCCCTCTGACCCGGCATGGGACCATCGTGGTGGACGGGGTGATGGCGTCCTGTTACGCTGTAGTGGACCAACACTGGCTGGCCCACCGTGCCTTCGCCCCCCTCAGGCTGATCCACAGCTGGACTGGAAGCACTGGGGGCCACAGCGACGGGATGCACTGGTACTCACGGGTTTTACACTGGCTGGGCCGGACGCTGCTGGGGCCAGGGCGCCTTCACCCGCTGGGCGTGGCTCAGGACCACACGTGAGGGCAGAAAAAAAACACAACTTTGAACCCCAAGTCTAACTTGTTGACCCATTTGGGACCATCATGGACTTCCTGCTGAGCTGGCAGAAAAACCAGTAACAGACTGGAAACCAGGAGAAAGGTTCTGGATTCAGAGACGTTAAAAGAAAAACACCAGGAAACTAAAATCCCTTCAAAATAACTTGTTTTAATCCTCGTTACGAACAAAGTTTCCTCCAGTTTTAAAGGAAAAGTTTTGTCAGAACAAAATAATCAATGAATCATTATTTATACCTAAAATTAATACGTTTGCAAATATAAAAATAATTTTCATCGCGATCACGGAGTCTGGGAGCGGCCATTTTTTCCCAAATACAGTAACCCCTCCCTCCTGCCATCTTCTACCCAAATACAGTAACCCCTCCCTCCTGCCATCTTCCAGCAGTGACGTCACGGTGCGGTAAGCCTAGCGCCATTCTCCCCGCTTTACAAGCTAAATCAATGGGAACTACTAGACACATCTGCAATCAACAACAATTATTGAAGATTTCCAGAGGACTTCAGCATTGAAATTCACCAGAGCTATAGTGAAACTGACAATGCCCACGTGCATGGCAGCTGGATGCTGGAATACATCGGGGAAAAGTGGAAAAAAAAGAGTTATTCCACCTTTCTGATTCCTGATCCTCCACGGACGGGTTCCCTTGAATTTAAATTATCTTCTATTAGCAAAGTGTTTCACTTACCTCCTTAATTCAAGAAAAAATGCACTAATTTTAAGAAAAAAAATGACATTGATACTGACATTTTTTGCAGTGTGACCACATCTTGTGCTTTTTATCAAAATCCAGATAAGTCTCTCTTTTTTTTTTTTTATTAGTGCATTTGTTCTTGGATTGAGGAGGTAAAAGACAGATTTTGCCAATGGAACAAGAAAATTTACACCTAAAATAAGAAAACACAATTGCATTGTCTTATTTTAAGTGCATATTATCTAATTATCTTATTTTAAGATTAAAAATACTAATTTCATTGGCAAACTATCTCATTAACCTACTCAAATTAAGGGTAAATATACTTAAATTAAGAAATTATTACTTTTTTCTAGATCGTTTTTCCGGTTTAGCAGCACTGCAAAAACAATCTAGAGATAAGTGGAAATGTCTTAAATTGAGAGCATTTACCCTTAATTTGAGTAGGTTAATGAGATAGTTTGCCAATAGAATAGGTATTTTTACTCTTAAAATAAGATAATTAGATAATATGCACTTAAAATAAGACAATGCAATTGTGTTTTCTTATTTTAAGTGGAAATGATCTTGATCTGTTGGCAAAATTTGTCTTTTACCTCCTCAATCCAAGAACAAATGCACTGATTTTAAGAAAAAAATACTAATCTAGATTTCGATCTATTTTCCAGTGCAGAGGGATGATCTGTTGGTTACAGAATTACGCTGCAAAAACAGTCTAGAAATAAGCAAAAAAGGTTTAAATTAAGTGTAATTCCCCTTAAAACAGGAGGATTTGCCATGGAGCTTCTGGCCAGAGAAAAAACACGTAATATGTAGCCAACATTTGGAAGAAGAATGTTTTCAAGATGACTTGGATAATAGCGCGTTGTGACAAACACCAGATACAGCACTGGGACTTGATCAACAGCCGATACCGCACCGTGACAATGTCACTAACCAGTAGGTGGCAGTAGTGTTCTTTGACAAACATGGATGCCTCCAGTAAAGCACATTCACATGAAAATTAATCTGAATTAAAAACACTGATCATTTATTGAACAGGATGGAATCATTTCAGATTTAAAGAACTTTCAGAAGTTTGGATTCTGAATATGACCGAACTTTTCCTTTAACCTTCAGCCACCATGAAGACAGAAGGTTAAAACGTCACAGAGTCACTGAGCAAAAAGGTTTTATATGTCTCCTTTAACCTAATAAAAATAAAAACAGAGCGATGGATCATATTTTATAGCTTTGAAATAAATTAAACACTTAAAAAAAAATCAATAAATATTTCAGAAAACTGTTCAAACCTCACAGATAATATTATTTAAATAGAAAATTGTAAAGATTCACTAAAATTAAAACATGTTTTCTTATTTATTTTATTTATATCAGGATATAAATTAGCCAACAATTGGGGCAAAGCTAATATATTAAGATATTTTTTTTATAAGTAAGAAGTTTTGTTCATTTTATATTAAAACTCCTTTAAAATCCAGTTTAATAAACAAACTGCAGGAGATTGAAGGGATTTAGTTTCATGGTCAGATGGGAGGTTTGTAAATATTTATCACATTTCAGGATAAAGCTTAGATTATATTTAAAAACCCCACAACGTATTAATTAATATTATTATTGGTGAAAATGCAAAGATTTATTTTTTGAAATTAAAGGTTGTAAAACTGAGCTGATGTCTTTGTGTGTGATGTCTCAGATCTTCATGTTGTTCCAAAGATAAAAGCAAGACAGGAGAAGCTAAAACGGTGCATGGAGATGTGGCGCCGTCGTAGCGTTCCGTACGGAAAGGCGACGGTCGTCAGGGAAACCAGCCCTATACTATTGAGCTGATAAGACGCCGAGGAGGTTCTGGGTTAGAAATACAGGCAGGTGGTGCAGGAGGGACTGAAGCACCTCCCCAAATCAGGCAACACCTCAAGAAATGAAAACCATTTAACTCTGTGTCTCAGCGTACCAACAATTCTATTCAGTTTATTTCTATAGCTCCAATTCACATCATGTCATCTCAGGTCACTTTACAATTAATCCAGTCAGATTGATTCAAAGTTTTCTATCTAAGGAAAACCAGCTGATTGCATCGACTCATTGACTCTTCAGCAATCCCTCACACTAAGCATGCTTGTAGCGACAGTGGAGAGGAAAAACTCCCTTTGAACAGGAAGAAACCTCCAGCAGAACCAGGCTCAGTGTGAGCGGCCATCTGCTGAGGCCCACTGGGGTTCAAGGAGACAGAAGCAGACATAGAAAAAGAAGTATAGATACAAAAGGCAACTGTCAACCAGCTCCACAGGCGGCCCCGTCCAGGAAACACACAGCCAGGCAGACGAGCTCCGAGCCAGCTCCCATGTCAGAGGATGAAGAGAGCACATCCAGTTAGTCACAGTCAGAGAAACAGGACTACACTGGAAAACAGGCCAAGCTCCAACATCTAGAAACAAAGGTGTTGATGGCAGCAGCACAGCTGATATTTCTCTCCAGGATGGAGTCACAGCCACACAGGAACAGACCAGATGGAGCTACTATGAGAAAAAGCAGAGAGAGCAGAACGTTAGAGATTGAACTAATAGATTCTGCAGAGTGGGAGAATAGAGATAGAGCCACTCTAACTAGAAGCTTTATCAAAAAGGAAAGTTTTAAGCCTAGCCTTAAAAGTAGACAGGGTGTCTGCCTCACGGACTAAAACTGGTAGTTGGTTCCACAGGAGAGGAGCCTGAGAACTAAAAGATCTGCCTCCCATTCTACTTTTAGAAGTTCTAGGAACCACAAGTAAACCTGCAGATTGAGAGAGAAGTGCTCTGTTAGGAACATAAGGAACAATCAGATCTCTGATATCAGATGGAGCTTGGCCATTTAAGGCTTTATATGTGAGAAGGAGGATTTTAAATTCTATTCTGGATTTAACAGAGTTAAGGTGGATCAGAGCAAAGCCACCTTAAGAAAAAACGCTCCAGCTCTACAGTTTCTCTCAGGAGGAACGGGCCAGTCCCCAAGTTTTAAAGTAAAGTTTATTTAATCCAATAAGATGATGAAATTTTTAAAGTTAAATAAGCTACAGAAATAACCTTTCTTCATAAATCTGTTTAGTCAGATTTAAATACGACTGAGAGGGCGGAGAAGGTCGAGTGTTTTTAGGGAAATTATGCTTTTACCTGTCCTCTTGCACCGTAATTTGGATTCCTTGTTAATTTATAATTGTTTTATACCAAGTTTATTTCTTTAAATCTATTAGTTTTACAATCAGAAGCTCAGGAAGCTGTCTGAGGGCCTTTTTGCCCCTCCAGCCCCATTAGTGACGTCATTGCTCCGGTTACCTGTACTATCAGCGCCCCCTGCTGTTACCTGGCGGTAGCGGAGGGGGTATGTGCGTCTCCGCGGCTCTCTGGACCGATTTAGCCTCACATTTGACACGGAGCGGCTTAAGTAGGAGCAGCAGCGCATGTGTGCAACAGTTGGTCTGCTAATAATAACAGGCCGCTGCGCCTTTAAGAGGCTGAATGCATATCTGCTCACTTTGGGGTAATTAAGGAGGAGAAGAGTTCAGAGCTGCTGCTGTTCACCGAACCGAACCTCCTGCTGCTGCTGTTCTTTTGTCAGACAGACAGACAGACAGACAGACAGACAGGTACAGGTCGGATTAAATTACGCATTGCGCCTTTAAGAAGCTGTCAACAGGATTAGAGTTACGCACGGCTGGCTGAGGTCGCGCGCACCGGAGCGCTTTTTACGCACAGAGGAGCGACATTTGTCCCTCTGGTTTCTTCCTCTCCGTGGGCCCGGACACCGCTTCCACGCAGCGCGACATGGCAGAGATCGGGAAAGGGGTGACAGCCGGGAAACTGGCCCTGAACGTCCAGAAGAGGCTGAGCAGGGCGCAGGAGAAGGTAGGCAGGCAGCAGGACGCGGTGTCAGGGTGTGAAACTGGATCCCTGGGCTCAGAAAGCAGCAGTTTGAACTGGGTCTGATGCGGGTCCGGGGCTCTCTGGAGCACTGGAAGCCCTTAGCTCATTTTAAAGTTTAAAGATTAGAG
The DNA here is from genome assembly GCA_030533445.1 of Cyprinodon diabolis. Lineage (NCBI taxonomy): Eukaryota > Metazoa > Chordata > Actinopteri > Cyprinodontiformes > Cyprinodontidae > Cyprinodon > Cyprinodon diabolis. Next base: position 21,296,756 of record CM060085.1, read on the forward strand.
ATAGAAATGTCTAATTAACACAATTAAATGCTTTATAACAGGGTATTAAACTCAGGCTTCTAGAAACATACCAGAAATGTTTAAAAAATTGTTCTACATTAAGATATTAACTGATAATTTTACAAAATACATTAAAATAAACTAAGAAATTTTCATTTTTAATGTTACAAGCACTAAATGAAATATATAAAGCAAACATGGAGAAGAAGTTGCTTTGATCACATGAGGCAGAACTGGACTTTTTGCTCCACTTGTCAAAACTGATGAAAATCAATAGCTGAAAACAGTGAAACATGGTGGTGGAAGCATGATGCTGGGGGATGGGGGGGGGCTTTTCTATAGCAGGAAGGCTGTGCTGGAATAAAAGCAGTAAAAGGCTACTGGGCTGAAGGTTTTCCTTCCAGCAGGAGGAGAGATGATGGATGGTTAAAGTAGGGAAATCATAATTAAATGTGAAATCATTCTGGCTTAAACATGTATATAAATGTTCTCTTTATCAGACAATATTGTCCCAAAGGTTATAAAATTTCTATTCAAAAAATAAAATCCTGTCTTAAAATCTGTTTTTTTCCGTTATCTTCTGCAGGCCAGTTAGTTCTACGTCAGCCTGAACACCTAAATTCGACCAATCATATATCAACGGTCATCTGTCAATCACATTCTTTTGGTCATAGCATCTTGATTTATATGTCGCAGCTAATATACACAACAGTTGAAATCAGAATCCTTTCCTTTCCCATTGAGTTGCGTCCCAGTGTCCACGGGGATGGACGTCTGTGTCTTCGGCAGGCGTAGAGCTAACAGAACTGGCAGCGTTGCGAGGCAAGGGCTCAAACATGTACGGCTGGAAGCCTTCTACACCAAAGCAAGCTTCTGCCGCCCTGGCGTCCTCTTCCACAACATCTTCGTCCCCGCTTTCCTCCTCTAAATAAAAAATGGATGACGAAGGAGACTCATCCACGACCTCCGACACTAAACTCTCCTCCTCTTGCATGTTTCCGCTGTCCATAGCGTTCCTTGACAGCGTCGTTTCTAAGTCACCAATTTAGTGCTACTTGGTCCCAATGGAATTTCCCATTGGGAACCTGCTAGCACTAAGTTGCTAACTGGTTAGCAACGATGCTTCCGAGAAACCGGCCACAACCAAACTAGCTTGTGAACCTTCCACCATAACAATCCGCCCCCTTTTCATTTTATTCACTCGTGTAAAGTTGGCCACCACTCAGGCGAATTCGGAAATGCAACGGTTGGAACAGCCGCTTCTCTACGACTTTAAGATCAAGGCAGAGTCACATTTCAGAGCGGCCTAGTCAAAGCCCAGACCTAAAATCAAATGAGAATCTTTAACAAGACTTGAAGGGCTCAAGGTTTTCTGCAAAGAATGCGCTGACATTTCATCCTGCAGATGTTAACCCCCCACCCAAGATCTGCAGCTGGACCTAAAACCAAAGATGGCTCCACAAAGTCCTGACTCAGGGCCGCTAAATGCAAACATTGTCTTCCCTCCCCTTCACTAAAATCCCAATAACCGTCAAATGATGCGATTTCAACTCAGTTACACTGCAAAAATGACCTGAAAATAAGTAAGAATTTCTTAAATTAAGTGTATTTACCCTTAACTTGAGCAGATAAATCAGATAGTTTGCCAATGGAATGATATTTTTACTCTTAAAGTAAGATAATTAGATAATATTCACTTCAAATAAGACAATGCAATAGTTTTTTTTCTTATTTTAAATGTAAATTATTTTGTTCCATTGGCAAAATGCCTCACTTCCACAATTCAAGAAAAAAAATACACTTCTTTTAAGAAAGAATACCTTTTTTGCAGTGTAAGTGAGGAAAAAATAAAAAGTTTCCATATTTACATTAAGAATTAATAAGCTGTGTGGTGAAGCAGGACTCCTATGTATCAAAACATTAAAATATATATATAAACATAAGAAAAGAGTTCCTAAGGTTTCTGGTAAAGGAAGAACTAAATTCCCAATAGATCCTAAAAATGTTTTATTATTTAATAGTTAACATGATGACTAGAAAACACCGAATCGGTTCGACCGTCCGTCAGTTTCTTCTAACTGGATGTTTGGAGTCGTTTTATTTTAGAGTAGAGATATTAGAGTTTAAAGCCAAGCGCTACCAAACACCCGACCGTCAAGCACGGTGATGGCTGTGTGATGCTTTGGGCTTCATTTGCTGCTACACACCCAGAACACCTGCCGGTATGGACTGGACCATGAACTCCTCTGTAGCTTGGTCCAAACTCCCAAAAAGATGAGCTGGCGGCAGATCTATAGCAGAATGTATAAACGAGGAAACGGCCTAGTCAAAGTCAGGATCTCATCCTGCCTTAATGAAGCTGTGCAGCAATCTCAGTAAATTCCTCTGCAGTGAGGTGAGACGGATGATCTCAGAGGGAAAGGATGGCTTAACCTCAGAAGCTTCTGGATCACAGGGTTTAGATTCACCTTTTTTACAATCGTTCTGGTTTAGTACAAGAATCAAAGCTCTCCCACATTTAGCTTCTTGGGTCTAAATGGCAAAAACAATACAACGACTTTAGATCCAGAAAACTTTCAAACAAGGCACCCAAGTGTCTGAATAAGACCTGAGCGACAGTCTGTGTGGAGCAGAGTTCTTATTGTCGGCTCTAATCACTCTTGTCGCTTAAGCTGCTGAGGTTTTGCCCTTTAATCACCTCGGAGCCACACCAGGAGCGCCGTCACTCGTTAGCCCAGAGAACCCGGACAGATCAGGCTGAGGTCCTCCTCGGCTCTATGGATGCTTTGAATCACAGCAGAGTTCAAACATGTTCCAGGCTGCAGCTACTGGTCAAACGTCGGCCAAAGAAGCTGGCTTCAGCCGCAGTACAATGACAGGAAGTCTTTAACGGAGCTCTGGGAGGGAGATTTGGTTGGGGGGCGCTCCTGGGTTGGGTTCTGGATTTGGTTGGAGACTCAGTTGGTCTTCGGTTGGAGATTGGGGTTGGGGGAGTTTAGAACTCAAATACCTCAGTTTGTGTGGGAAGCATGGCTTCAACACGTACATGACTGTTCCATTAACATCCAACTCTGTTTGATAAAATTTAAAATTCTACATAGGCTGCATTACTCCAAGGTCAAGTTGCATAAAATATTCCCAGACATATCGGCCTTGTGTGAGAAATGTTAACATGCACAGGCTACCTTATCACACAGCTATGCCCTATGCCATGAAGTGCAAATATGCTGGGGTGACATTTTTTATTTTTTTATTCCTTTATTGTTAATCTCAGTGGGAGATTAACAATCTCTTTTTCAAGGGAGTCCTGGCCAAGACAGGGGCAAAAGATTACATTACAGTTTAAAATTACATTATCTATAATTAGGAATTCATAAAACAGTTACAAACCATAGATCTAATTTCCAAACCTTTGAGCAATCGTTTAAAATGTCTGATTGGAATCAAATCCTTCGACTTCCAGTCTTGGGGGGGTCTTGTATCTCTTGTATTTGATACTTATTTTCTTTACAGCGGGATTCTGTTTGTTGTTTTTTGATTTTCAGTACCATCATTATTGGGTTAATGTTATTTATGTTTTTATTTGTCCTTACTTATAGTATAGATATTGTCACTATGCCTGTTTGTTGTTTACGTATCAGGCTTTTTCTTAAAAAGAAAGATGCAAATGATAGATCAAGTGTCTTGATAAAAGAAATGTTTCACAATAAATATATCTGAAACAGATCCAGTTTGGGAGCAGCCCAGGTTTCAGTTGGGTTCGGATGGAGATTTGGTTAGAGAGCGGTCCTTGGTTTGGTTCTAGATTCGCTCAGAGTTTCATTTCGGGTTTTTAGTCGGGGTATTTTTGGTTATAGTCTGGTTGAGGATCAACCCCAGTTTGTTTTTTAATCGATCAACTATTGGTTAATTCAGGGTTGACACGCCGATGTCAGAATGAGGTCATTTTTGTTAAAAAATACAAATCTTATATTTTTGTGGGCAAATCTAAAATGTCTACATGCTTTGTGGAATTTTCCATCACCTTTTAAATAAACATTTTGTTCTGCATTAAATATTTCCATTATATAAATGGGTAATTTTAGTGGATTTAACCTTTCTGGGTCACTTTGCTGTTCATTTTATTGCATTTTGCAGAATCTGACCTGTTCTCATGAGAAATTCTTCTTTACATCATTTGTCTTCTAATCTAATCACAGCGCTCCATCTCCTTTGGCAATTTTTATTCCATTCATTTCTATTGAGAAACATTTAAAAAAAAACAGTCATGGCTTTTTAGTCCGTGCAGCTAATTTCTATTTCTAATTTCTATTACAAATCTACAACTTTCCTTTTTTTTTTTTTTGGTTTAAACTTAGATAAAACACAGTCCTGATTTCTGATCCTCCATTAGACTTAGAGACTTAAATTTATTTTGTCATTTTGTTTACACGAGTGTAAACAAAAAGAAATTTGGTTTAAAACAGCTCATTTATTATTATTTATTATGGGTCCAGTTTCCATATAAGGCAAGCCAACATGTCATGTAATGTCTGTTCCTTTATCTCTAGTCCATCTTAACGAGTTGAAATTTAATCAAAAAGGAATTTTTTTAACATTCAATTTAAAAATTTGAATTTAGACAGATTTATGCCACTAAGAAACCCAAAAATAATGCAACAAACTGGGAAAAAATAAAAATACACATTCACTTCATTACTTCACTTGATATTTACAAAATTATTTTCATTTTTTATACATTTGATTAAATTAACTTGAATTATGTCAATTATAACAAATTTTATTTGATGTTTCACTTAACGTACATTGTTAATACAATTTAAGTTTTTTAAATATTATATGAATTAATTTAATGCTAAATTTGGTGCCTCACAGCCCCCTCTTTGAGCACCCCTGCACTAACCCATTTTTGCTCTTATATCTGTCAAAAAATAAAGTTTAATAATTAAAACAGACTTAAAAGAGATTTAAACCACCCAGAAAATCCAGGATGATTTGCTGCTTATCAATAACAACAGACTTTAATCATTATAAGTTATTTTAGACATGACTAATAAAGAGATATTCTACAAAGGTTGATCAATTCAACAAAGATGTTTAATGAGGTCTATACATTTTATTCACTTCAATGCAGTTTAAATATAAAATGGAAGCTATTAAGCTTCTGGTCAGTTTGCCTTTTTCTAAAATATCTTCCTCAACATTCCTGTTGAAGTAATTCCTCTAATAAAGTTAATCATTATTGATTGATGGAGCCTTTCTGCTGACGTTCAGCGTAGATCTGGGAATGTCAGAAGCTCCTGAATGAACCTGGAAGAGCAGCTGCTGCCTGCGTGACTCCGCTGACAGAAACAGCCTCCGCATTCCCGTCACGTCTGGTGAGGGATCTTATTTAGGAGCATTCCAGCAGAGGAAGCTTCCCTGCATTCATCAGAGGAAGTGGATGGAGACCAGAGTCAGAGAGGGATCACCTCTGCAGACACAGAGTAGAGTGACCGGGTCCAACCCGTCCCGTTACCCTATTATCCGTTTCAGAGGTTGTACTTCTCTAAAGCTGCATCTCATTTCATTAGATTAACTAAAAGGTTATTAACCCAAATTAACTCAGATTAAATGAAACGCGGAGGACACACAGGAGGGCGTTTCTGGAGAAGCTAGCCGTCCGCAGAGGGCTGCTTCTAAGCATATCTGTAGAAAGTTGAGTGGAAGGAAAAACTAGTGGGAAAAAGGAAAAGCAAAGAGATAAATGCAGCCTATCGAGCTAAGCCCATTACAGAGAGTCACAGACCGTTCTATAATGTTCCAGATCCACTTTAAGACGGTCAATTAAAGGAAACGGTCTAGTCAAAGCTCAGAACTTAATTTGTCAGAGGATTTTTTTAAAGGAAAGGTTTGGTCATAATCAGAATTCAAATTTTAAATCTGAAATTATTCCATCCTGTTCAATAAATAAATGTTTTTAATTCAGGGTAATTTTCATGTGAATGTGCTTTACTGGAGGCATCCATGTTCGTCAAAGAACACTACTGCCACCTACTGGTTAGTGACATTGTCACGGTGCGGTATCGGCTGTTGATCAAGTCCCAGTGCTGTATCTGGTGTTTGTCACAACGCGCTATTATCCAAGTCATCTTGAAAACATTCTTCTTCCAAATGTTGGCTACATATTACGTTTTTTTTCTCTGGCCAGAAGTTCGATGGCAAATCCTCCTGTTTTAAGGGGAATTACACTTAATTTAAACCTTTTTTGCTTATTTCTAGACTGTTTTTGCAGCGTAATTCTGTAACCAACAGATCATCCCTCTGCACTGGAACATAAGTTGAAATATAGATGAGTAAATTTTTTCTTAAGATCAGTGCATTTGTTCTTGGATTGAGGAGGTAAAAGAAACATTTTGCCAATGGAACAAGACAATTTACACTCAAAATAAGAAAACACAATTGCATTGTCTTATTTCAAGTGCTTGTTATCCAATTATCTTATTTTAGGAGTAAAAATACTCATTTAATTGGCAAACTCTCTCATTTACCTGCTCAAATTAAGAGTAAATACACTTAATAAAAAAAAAAAAATACTAATTTGACAGTCCAAAAAACATTCCTGCTACACTGGAAAAAAGATCTAGAAACAAGTAATAATTTCTTAATTTAAGTATATCTACTCTTAATTTGAGTAGGCAAATGAGATAGTTTGCCAATGGAATGAGGACTTTTACCACAAAAATAAGATAATTAGATTAAATGCACTTGAAATAAGACAATTGTGTTTTCTTATTTTAAATATAAATTGTCTTGTCCCATTGGCAAAATGTGTCTTTTACCTCCTCAATCCAAAAAAATGCACTAATTTCAAGAAAAAAAGGACTTATTTAGATTTCAATAAAAAGCACAAGACGTTAAAAAATTAAGTATCAATAAGTCTTTTTTTTCTCTAAAAATTAGTGCATTTTTTCTTGAATTAAGGAGGTAAGTGAAACACTTTTCTAATAGAACAGGATCTTTTAAATTTAAGGGAACCCGTCCGTGGAGGATCAGGAATCAGAAAGGTGGAATAACTCTTTTTTTCACTTTTACCCGATGTATTCCAGCATCCAGCTGCCATGCACGTGGGCATTGTCAGTTTCACTATAGCTCTGGTGAATTTCAATGGTGAAGTCCTCTGGAAATCTTCAATAATTGTTGTTGATTGCAGATGTGTCTAGTAGTTCCCATTGATTTAGCTTGTAAAGCGGGGAGAATGGCGCTAGGCTTACCGCACCGTGACGTCACTGCTGGAAGATGGCAGGAGGGAGGGGCTAATATATTTGGGAAAAAATGGCCGCTTTTGGACTCACTGATTAACTCTAAATTGATTAAATCACCACGAGCGTATTAGTTTTAGGTATAGATGGTCTTCTCCTTTAAAATCTGAGAAGGAACTAGAGTTTTATTTTGAGGCGGTCCCCATCATCCCGTCAAATCGTCGTCCCTCCTTCATATCAGTTGTTTGCGATCAACCTCTCATTAACGGCGCTTAAAGTTTGCAAAAGATTCAGCCGGTCCGTTTTATTACAGCCTTTGATGTTTCTGGTTCTGATCAGACGGATAATCTAAAATTAATTCTGCGTTTTTATGATAACATAAAACACTCTGGAAAAAATTTAATCTAGATAAGTATTTTTTTCTTAAAATAAGTGCATTTGTTCTTGGATTTAGGAGGTAAATAGATTTTACCAATGGAACAAGACCATTTACAATTCAATTGTCTTATTTTCAAGTGCATTTTATCTAATTATGTTACTTTAAGAGTAAAATATTCATCCTATTTGCAAACTATCTCAAATTAAGGGTAAATACTTAAAACATTTTACTTATTTCTAGATGGTTTTCACAGTGCAGACTCTCTCATCTAAAGCGAACTCCTCACCCATGGAGGTTGTCCTGCTTGGCTTCAGCACCTGTCCTCCTCAGCTGTGGGCGGGGCAGCTATATTTACCCCTCAGACCTTCTCCTCATAGCTGTTAATACCCCTCAGCCTGCCTGTAAATATGCTGGAGGCTATTTCTGGGCTGAAACCCAACACTGACGGCTGCAGGCCTGATACTCATTTGTTGTTGTCTTTGTGAAAACATTCATTTTTATTATAGTAAACTGAAGCTAAATTTCACAGAAATGAACAGATCCTCCTGCAGACAGACCCTGCTGAGCTACGATCCTCACCTTCTGAGGCTCTGAGGCCTGATCTTCACAATTAGAGACGATGGCTGATTTATTCTGAACCCACAGATTAGTCGCCCCCAGCAGAGCGTCACCCTGACTCACCCGCTTTCCCTCAGTCCGAGGTGTTGGCGTCCTCTCCAGCAGCGGAGGGGAAGTCCCCTCCGTCGCCTCGTCACCGGATTACAGCAGCAGGTGGTGGAGGCCGGTCCATGTGCTTCACAGTAGGTCATCTGATCAGATTAGCCGCTGACCCGCTGCGCCTGACCGCAGAGAAACATGGATGTGATTCCAGCTCGGACCAAAACCCCAGAGGAGAGAAACTAGGATCAGATAAAGTTTATTTACTATTTGTTTACAAAATGAGATCAAATTATCATAGAAATTATTATTTCTATAGCTCCAATTCACAACACGTCATCTCAGGTCACTTTCCAGTTCACCACATCATCCAGTCAGATTGATTCAAAGTTTTCTATCTAAGGAAAACCAGCTGATTGCATCATTTTGACTCCAAGGCAATCCCGCTTACTAAGCATGCGTGTGGCGACAGTGGAGAGGAAAAACTCCCTTTGAACAGGAAGAAACCTCCAGCAGAACCAGGCTCAGTGTGAGCGGCCATCTGCTGAGGCCGGCTGGGGTTCAAGGAGACAGAAGCAGACATAGAAAAAGAAGCATAGATACAGAAATAATTTTTATATCTAGACTGTTATAAACTAGATCAGAAAATGTGTGATTAATAAAGCCATCAGAGAACAAACTGTGAAAAAAAGGTGTTTACATTAAAACTAATTTTTAAATAGAATTAAAAACTATACTATAAAGATGAAAGGAGGTCGAAGTTATGAAGAATTAAAACAAATTTGGTGAAAAAGTTTTTTAATTCCCAGCATTGAATTTCTCTTCAAAAAATTATTTTATTTTTAATTTTTTTTATTCAAATAGGGTCAATTAACAACACATGTCATCTCAAGGCACTTTACAGTTTACCAGATTATTATTATTATCCCCATTATTTCATAATTGCATTTTAAAAGCTAGTCATATAATATGTTTACGGAAGAGGATTAGTGCCAGTGGAAAAAAAAAATAGTTAACTGATTTTTAAATTTTATTTCAGTTTAGTATGGGAAAAAAGTCAGAATTCTGAGAAAAAAGTCAGAATTCTGAGAAAAAAGTCAGAATTCTGAGATTAAAGTCAGAATTCTGACTTTTTTTATTGTCAGAATTCTAAAAATAAAGTCAGAATTCTGAGAAAAAAGTCAGAATTCTGAGATTAAAGTCAGAATTCTGACTTTTTTTATTGTCAGAATTCTAAAAATAAAGTCAGAATTCTGAGAAAAAAGTCAGAATTCTGAGATTAAAGTCAGAATTCTGACTTTTTTTATTGTCAGAATTCTAAAAATAAAGTCAGAATTCTGAGAAAAAAGTCAGAATTCTGAGAAAAAAGTCTGAATTCTGAGATTAAAGTCAGAATTCTGACTTTTTTTCCCCATACTATACTCAAAAATTTTTTAAAAAAATAAGTTATTTATTTTTTTTTTTTTCAGTGGCCCTAATCCTCTTCCTTATATGCTTTTACATGCACAAGTCTTTTTTCTTTTACAAATGAAATTCAATTCAGGAAAAAACCAAACAAAAAAAAAATCCCAAAAAGCAAAAGTGAAATTAGGATTTTCTGTATTTATTTCAAGAAGGCTTAAAACACTAAAAACAGACATGAAATTACTTTTTAAGGCAAACATTTAATAAAAAAAATAACATGTTGTTTTTAAATGGCTAATTTATGCACTACGGTTAATAACCTTTAGCAGTTTTCTTTGTTGCGTTTCTCACCTGCTGCTGCTGAAAACCTCCTGAGGTCTGAAACGTACCTGAGCACAATCAGAGTAACTCATCTCACCTGTGAGGCGATGCTGAGCTCTGATTGGTCAGAGATTCAGGGCTGATCTTTCCTAAACAATAAATAAAGAAACTCAAACAACACTTGCTCTATAAACTCACTTTCCTTCATCTGATTGGTCTTATTCAGCTTTTCGTTCTATTAAACTCCTTTTTTAAATCTTTCTGAAAATAGTTGGATTTTAGGAGCAGAAAACAGAACATGAACTCTGGAAACCTCAATTTCATCATAACTAAACACTTCAAGCTAAAAGTGGGGCCCAGAAGCCCCGACCTTTGACCTCACATACCATCATGTCCTAATAATATCTGGTCCGACTCCTCTTTGTGACATAATTTACTACTAACTGAGTTAATTTGTTGCTTTCAAGCCCATTTTAAATAATTTTCCAATTCAGTGCCATTTCTGATTGATTAATTTTTATCAAATAAATCATCACTGTTTAGTTTGTATTTTTGTGGTAATTATAAGTTTGGGGCTTTTATAGCTAAAGTTTTGTCTCCATTCTAGATATTTCTGTCTCTTTCTTTACCTCCAACATCGAATGTCTGCATTTAGTCCAGAAATAACAATATGAAGATGGATGGATGGATGCAGGGAGGGATGGAGGGATGAATGGATGGATGATGGATGGATGGATGGATGATGGACGGATGGATGGATGGATGATGGATGGAAGGATGAATGGATGGATGATGGATGGATGGATGGATGATGGACGGATGGATGGATGGATGGATGATGGATGGATGGATGATGGATGGACGGATGGATGATGGATGGATGGATGAATGATGGATGGACGGATGGATGATGGATGGATGGATGAATGGATGGATGATGGATGGATGGATGGATGGTGAATGAATGATGGATGGATGGATGATGGATGGACGGATGGATGATGGATGGATGGATGAATGGATGGATGATGGATGGATGGATGGATGGATGATGGATGGATGGATGGATGGATGATGGATGAATGATGGATGGATGGATGAATGGATGGATGATGGATGGATGGATGGATGGATGGATGGATGATGGATGGATGGATGGATGGAGAATGAATGATGGATGGATGGATGATGGATGAATGATGGATGGATGGATGATGGATGGACGGATGGATGATGGATGGATGGATGAATGGATGGATGATGGATGGATGGATGGATGGATGATGGATGAATGATGGATGGATGGATGATGGATGGATGGATGAATGGATGGATGATGGATGGATGGATGGATGGATGGATGGATGGATGGATGGATGGTGAATGAATGATGGATGGATGGATGATGGATGAATGATGGATGGATGGATGATGGATGGACGGATGGATGATGGATGGATGGATGAATGATGGATGGATGAATGATGGATGGACGGATGGATGATGGATGGATGGATGAATGATGGATGGATGAATGATGGATGGACGGATGGATGATGGATGGATGAATGATGGATGGACGGATGGATGATGGATGGATGGATGAATGAGGGATGGATTAATGATGGATGATGGATGGATGGATGGATGATGGATGAATGATGGATGGATGGATGATGGATGGATGGATGAATGGATGGATGATGGATGGATGGATGGATGATGGATGGATGGATGAATGATGGATGGATGGATGACTCCTCTCCGGTCGCCCCTGCAGGTCCTCCAGAAGCTGGGTAAAGCTGATGAGACTCGGGACGCTGCCTTTGAGGAGCTGGTTGCTAACTTCACCAAGCAGATGGTGAGCAGCTCTTCGTCTCGCTCCGCTGCTCCACCTTCATCACGCCGCTCCTCTTCCTCACTGTCTGTGTTTGCTGTTTCAGAATGAAGGCAGCAAACTGCAGAAAGACCTGAAGAGCTACATGGCAGCGGTCAAAGGTCAGTCTGCTTCAGACAGGAAGCGGTCTGGAGATTCCTGAGCAGATCCAGCAGCCAGCCACAGGTTGCTTTGAATAACGGCGACTGTGTGTTCCTTCCAGCTATGCACGACGCGTCACGGCGGCTGCAGGACTGTCTGGCTGACATGTACGAACCTGACTGGTTTGGAAAGGAGGAGCTGGACGCACTGGTGGAGGTGAGACACCTTTAAAGGAGGTTTGAAAAACTTCCCGCCCAGAGAGGAGCATGGAAGGCGATCTGGAGAAAACGTGTCTGACTTCCCTGCATGTTGATGTTTTCCCTTCTTGGCCGTCTGTGATTGTTAGCTGAGCCTCCGGTTTCTTCCTGCTGATGCTCTCTCTCCTCTAACTGCATGCCTTTCTGTCGCTTCGCTCTGAAGGAGATGATAGAGAAGGAGCTGGACAATAACCTGGAGGTAAAAACCGCTATCATCTGTTCTGATAGGAAATTAGCCGTTGATGGGGCGCCATTCGTAAAGTTAAGAGGTCAAAAATTAGGAACAACATTTATGGTTATTTAGGGAGTTTTAAGAGAAAAATAAGGTGGTTATTTTTTTACTAGTCATTTTTTTATGTCATTCATTTATTTATAAAAATCTTACTTTGTTAAATAAATATTTACTTTGGAGCTAATTATTGATTTTGCAAATTGAATATTTAGTTTGTTAAATAGATATTTAGCTCCAAACTAAATATTTAGTTTAAAAACTAAATATTTAGTTTATTAAATAAATATATACTTTGGAGCAAAATATTGAGTTTGCAAATTAAATTTTTTGTTTGTTCAATAAATATTTAGCTCCAAACTAAATATTTAGTTTAAAAGCTAAATATTTAGTTTATTAAATAAATATTTACTTTGAAGCTACTGTAAATATTGAGTTTCCAAATTAAATATTTAGTTTGTTAAATAGATATTTAGCTCCATTTAGTTTAAAAACAAAATATTTAGTTTATTAAATAAATATTTAGTTTATTAATAAATATTTAGTTTGTTAAATAAATATTTAGCTCCAAACTAAATATTTAGTTTATTAAATAAATATTTAGTTTATTAATAAATATTTAGTTTGTTAAATAAATATTTAGTTTATTAAATAAATATTTAGTTTCTTAAATAAATATTTAGCTCCAAACTAAATATTTAATTTGCAAACTAAATATTTAACTCCAAACTAAATATTTAACAAAGTAAGACTTTGTTAAATAAAAAAACAAAAACCTTATTTTTCCCTTAAAACACGCTAAATACCAGAAATGTTGCTCCTAATTTTTTCCTGCTTAACTTTAAACGGCGCCCTGTATAGAATAAGATGAAGTGACCACATAGGACTGTGTCATTATCCCAGAGTTTTCACAGTGTTCGGCATGAGACAATAGTGCCTCAAACAGAAAACTAGTGCAAGGTTACAGCACAACACAGGAAACGACCTTCTACGGGCCCTGAATCAGAGTCCACACCATTAGGAGCAGAGGATTAGTGCAGAAACAGCCTGGCAGAGTGAAAACAGGTTTACCATGAACAAAATGTTTGCCTTTTTCAGGACACGGACACGTTGTGGTTGAGCTACCATCAGAACCTGACAGACAAATCTCTGCTGTGCATGGACACGTACCTGGCTCAGTTCCCGGAAATCAAGGTGAGTTGCAGAATCAGGTGTAAGAAACGGACAATGACCACAAAGAGACGCAAAATAACAAAATGTAGACATTTAATGACTTAAAAGAGACACAAGAGGGCAGCAAAGGGACGTATAATGAACTCATATACAGTAGTAACCATTCAAAATTTCCCTAATTTCCTTCATGGGTACTTGGCCGGTCCTTGATTGATCATTCATTTGTCCTTGATTGGTCCTTGATTGATCAGTGATTTGTCCTTAGCTGGTCCTTGGCTGGCCCTTGATTGCTCTTTGGCAGGTCCTTGCTTGGTCAATGATTTTTCCTTGGCCGGCCCTTGATTGGCCCTTGGCTGGCCCTTGATTGCTCTTTGGCAGGTCCTTGCTTGGTCAATGATTTTTCCTTGGCCGGCCCTTGATTGGCCCTTGGCTGGCCCTTGATTGCTCCTTGGCTGGTCCTTGCTTGGTCAAGGATTTTTCCTTGGCCGGTCCTTGATGGGTCCTTGGCTGGTCCTTGACTGGCCCTTGATTGCTCCTCTGCTGGTCCTTGCTTGGTAGGGTTGGGAATTGAAAAGATTTTCACGATTCCGATTCCCTTTTCGATTCTATGAAACGATTCGATTCTTTATCGATTCTTTTTTCGATTCCAATTTGGGGCAAAAAGGAGAACAAACAGTTTGATTATCAGCATCAACTTTGTTTACTTAACTATTGCACAATCTTACAAACTCAACAAGATCAAGATGTCCACAGGAAATGTGAAACTGGAGTAACATCTGTGTTTAAATGAAAAATGAATACAAGAACAAACTTAATAACCAACAATGTCTAATAACAAATTATGGGATAATAACCTATTTTAAATAACAAATAATACTAATTATAAAACAGTAGTAGGGAAAATTAACAGTTCTTTTGCAGAAAGATGAGCATATCTGCTTTTTCTGGAAGGATACGGGATCTTTCAGCGCTTAAGGTGTCTCCAGCCGTGGAGAACATCCTCTCAGATGGGGTGGAGGAAGCCTGCACACAGAGGTAGTTTTCAGCCAGTCCAGATAGCAAGGGCAGCGTATCTTGCTTGTTCCACCACCACAGTGTGGCGCTATCCCTGCAGGGGACGGAGGGCAAGCTTTTATAGAGCTGGATTTCCTGATCTACCGTCTGGGCTAAGGAAAGACGGGGCTTTGATTCACAAAGTGACCGCAGCTCGTTGTCTTCCGTACTTGCTTACTGAACGCCGTGTGCGTAACTTGCGTAAAAAACGTGACGTAAGTCGTGCTCCCCAGAGCCGGCGCTCTAGGCTCTGGTGCTGCGGGAATCGAAAATGCGTAACTTGCGTAAAAAACGTGACGTAAGTCGTGCTCCCCAGAGCCGGCGCTCTAGGCTCTGGTGCTGCGGGAATCGAAAATGCGTAACTTGCGTAAAAAACGTGACGTAAGTCGTGCTCCCCAGAGCCGGCGCTCTAGGCTCTGGTGCTGCGGGAATCGAAAATGCGTAACTTGCGTAAAAAACGTGACGTAAGTCGTGCTCCCTAGAGCCAGCGCTTTAGGCTCTGGTGCTGCGGTAATCGAAAAAAGAATCGTTCAGCGAGCTGCCACACGATGCCATGGAATCGGAAAATACAGAACTGGTTCTGAACAGGAACTGATTTTCGATTCCCATCCCTATTGCTTGGTCAATGATTTTTCCTTGGCCGGTCCTTAATAGGTCCTTAATTGATCCTAGATTGATCATGGATTTGTCCTTGATTGATCATGGATTTGTCCTTGATTGGTCCTTGATTGATCATGGATTTGTCCTTGATTGATCATGGATTTGTCCTTGATTGGTCCTTGATTGATCATGGATTTGTCCTTGATTGGTCCTTGATTGATCATGGATTTGTCCTTGATTGATCCTTAATTGATCATGGATTTGTCCTTGATTTATCCTTGATTGATCATTGATTTGTCCTTAATCGATCCTTGATTGATCATTGATTTGTCCTTGGCTGGTCCCTCTATAATTCCTTTTCAAACATCAATCTTTGTACTAAAATATTCTTTCTGTCATGATTTGTGGACATTAAGATCTAAAGAGAAGCGCCATCTCCTGGTCAGACCCTGTAAATCAGTGTAAGGGTGGAGTCAGAGTAGAAAAATATATAAGAGGGGGTCACTCCAGTGGCTGGAAGTTGGAGGGGATTTTGCTGGGAGTTGCAGGAATGTGAGCTGCCATTCTTCTGGCGTTTGACTGGGAACGGCCATTTTAAATGGCTGCTACTGTAGGAGACAGATTCCAGGACATCACAGTAGCAGATAATGACCTTTAGTTTTCTTAAAGACTCACTGCTGGTTTGGTTTTATGTCCATCTGATGTCAACCAGTCCCGTATAGCCAAGCGAGAGAGGAAGCTGGTGGACTTCGACAGCGCCCGCCACCACTTTGCCTCTTTACAGAAAGGAAAGAAGAAGGATGAAGCCAAGATCGCCAAGGTAAGCAGCAGGAGCACCGGCTGGTTCCTTTCAGCAGGTTGGGTTTGGATCTGGCTGCAAACCAACTGGAAACATCTGAATTTAAGGCGGGATGGAATTATTCTCAGCTCATGAACAACTGAGGCTGCATTAGTTTAGTCCCACCTTAAATGAGTCGGTTTCAAACTTATCTGATTAAATGTGTGAAAGCAATAAACCAAAGGTTTACTTACTAATGTACATGTTTGCATTTGTCTTGAATTGTTCTTGTTTGCCTCCTGTCCTGCTCCTTGTTTTCTTCGCTCCCGTCTCTGACCGTCCTGCATGGTGTGCCGTGTTAGCCAGCAGCCTTGTTGGAGATGGCCGCTCCCAGCTGGGCTCAGGGTTTGATTTCTGCCCACCAGGTGGCTCAGACTAACCTCTCCTACAACCAGGTGAAGCTCGGGCTCGTCTCTTCATCCTCACTTAGAAAAAGGAAAATAGAAAACTTGGTCTCCTCCTAAAGATCCTGATTCTTAGTATTGAAATAATTTGGAGATCCAGTTAAATGATTTATATTGGTTTTGTTTTCATACATTTATTTTCAGATTTCTGTAAATAAATATAAACCTTTACATCTTAGTGCTTAGGACCAGAATGCTCACATTTTGGACAAAGAAGACAGGTGGTTTGAAGGGGGCGTGAAGGAAGCCATCTATGTTAAGAAAGAAAAAACAGGGGGGGGGGGGGGGGGGGGGTACTCAGATTTCACCTTTCAAAAACCTACAATACAGGAAAAGAGTTATCATTGCAACCCCCACCCCCATACAGGGGACCAGAACATCTGTAACAAATCAACTAAATGACTAAGTGATTAATTCAACTGAGAGATCAACTAACTAACCATCCAACCAGCTAACCAACCAGCTAATCAATTAGCCAACTAACTAACTAAAACAAAGAAACATAATATCTGACAAACAAACTAATCATTTAACTGACTGGCTGATCAATCGACTGACCGACTAACTAATTAACTGAGAAACTAGCCAGCCAACTATCTAACTAACTAACCAACCAGCTAATCAATTAGCCAACTAACTGACTAAGCAACTAGCTAACTAACTAAAGTGGTGGTCTGCGTGTGTCACAGTTAACGTAGATAAGCCCCGCCCCTTCCGCAGACAATCTGCTGCACCTCTCCAAAATTGTAAGTGACTGCAGACAGGAGGCCTCTGATTGGTCAAATCTACATCCGCTCTACTCTATGCATATTTCCTGTTTGGTACCTTACCGGCTTGTTTTGTTTGTCTGACCCGCCATTGTGAAAAACGACTGGTGAAGATGGGACCAGCGAGGGACCCTTTTTCCACCTGGATCCCCCGCTCTTTTTCGCCCTCATGTCTGACTGGCCTCTTGCGTTTTTCCACTTCCTCGCCGCCTCGGCCGTATCTAGACCCAAAGCTAGTTCCTGATTGGCCCCTTGGCGTTGTGGCGTGGAATAACATAGCGCAAAGAATGCTTCAATATTGGGGAGAAATCAAAAATATCTGCGACAAGCTCACTGCGACACACTGCAGGGAGGATAACCAGCCCTTTACTAAGCAACTAGACAGCTAACTAAGCAACTAACCAGCCAACAGACTTACTAACTAACTTATTTTCTGGATAATTAAAAACCACAAATATAAATGTATGGCTTAACTGACTTAACTAAAAGTAAAGCAACTAACCAACTAACTTACAAATTTACCTAATCAAATACACTAATAAAACAAACAAAATAAATGTAGAAGTCAGGAGACTTGACCAAAGCGCTTTACACTAAAGTCAGTGCCGGGGCTTGAACCGTCAATACTTCGATTTTAGGGCAAACTCTTACATCCGACGCCACTGTCGCCCTCATATATAAAATGCCAACAAGCTGGTGTTAACTGATAAGGAAGCAACTCTCAAACTAACCAACATGTTGACATCAAATTAACTCGCTAACTAACGAATTAACTAACACAAAATATACATAACAATCGGTTTGCCTGATTAATTAAGTGACACGATAATAAACATTTGGGTTCACTGACAAGTTAGCACCTAACCAGCTAGCTTAAATGTTTACTAATCTACCAAACTAACTATATAAGTAAGCAACTAGACAGCTAACTAACTGACTTACTAAACTAACTAACTAACTAACGTCTAAATATATATAAATACCACAAATATAAATGTATGGCTGAACTAACAGGAAAGCAACTAACCAACTAACCTACAGGTTGACCTATCAAGTACACTAACTAACTAACTCACATATTGTCTGGATAATTAAATGCCACAAATATAAATGTATGGCATAACTGGCTTAATCAAAAGGAAAGCAACTAACCAACTAACTTTCCGTTTGCCTGAGTAATTAGGTGACAAACTAATAAACATTTGGGTTTACGGACAGGTGAGCAGCTAACTAGCAAACTTAAATGTTAACTAATCTAACTAACCTCCAGAAAAGACTAAATAACAATGAGGGGACAAGCTGAACACTTAATCTAATTAACTGAATAACGTGTGAGTTTAGGACTAGTTAATGGACTAACTAAACCACGTTAATGAATAATTCATTTCTGTGTTTCTGAGACTCAGTAGAAGCTGATCTTTTGGTTTCCCCCTGATCTTCTCGTCTCTGCCGTTTAAACCCGCTTTGCCTCTGAGCTGCGTGTCTCTCCTCAGACGGTTCTGATGGCGTCTGCCGTTATTCACTGTCTGTCTGCGCAGGCGGAGGAGGACCTGGGTCGGGCTCAGAAGATCTTCGAGGAGCTGAATGTGGAGTTACAGGACGAGCTTCCAACTCTGTGGGACAGGTGAGAAACGGACCGATCCAGATGTTCCCTGCAGCTGTTGGATCCAACCGTAAACGAGGTGTTTGTTTGTGTCTCAGTCGCGTTGGCGTCTATGTTAGCACATTCCAGAGCCTGGCAGGTCATCAGGAGAGCTTCCACAAAGAAATGAGCAAAGTGAGTAAAAACAAAAACCCTCTGTTCAGTCTGTCAAACTAAAGATGATATCAACAGCTGGGTCTCCTCTGAGCAGCTCAGCCAGAACCTGAACGACATCATGACCAAACTGGAGGAACAACGGCAGATCAAGTAAGTTCAGCCAGAAGCTTTAAAGATTCCTGAAAACATCTGAAAATGAAAGTAATTAACGTCAGAACGCCATCTGGTGCAGAAAAGATGCTACTGCAGCAACAGGGAAAGGAGACGGTGCAAAGAGGTAAACTGTGCTGCATGCATGGCTCTCCCTGCTGCATGTCTTTCTGTGCACCATGACAGTCCAGCCTGCAGATCCTGAATCTGATGGATTTTAGTTCATAGATGAACCGAATGATCAAGGTTTCCAGTTTGTTCCTGGATAAATTACTAATAAAGCTCAAGGTGACCTTGGCTGGCTCTCAAGTTGCCCTATGACTGATTTTCAAACAATTAACTTGAAGAGCATGAAGAAAGGTTAGATTTAGTGGCGCCCTCTTGTGGATGAACACTGGTGGTTTTTACCCCTTAAATCCTCCTTCTCTGAGATAGCTTCCTCTTCATCCTCAATGATCTGTTTTTTATAGTATCTTTTTCTCTCTTCCCAGTGAGGAAGCCAACCACAGTGAATCGACTAGCCCTGCACCAAAGGTAAACAGAATAAAAGCAATAAAAAACAGATTTTATGATGGAAAACTTTACTGGTTTAAAGTCTCCGAGGTTTAAGACGACAGTCGATTGATTTTAATTTGATTGTCTAACCGACATGCGTGTTCATTACTGCGTTTGCATGTGTGCACGTCGGATCGCTGCATACCTAACACGCCTCGTGGTGCAGAAGCTCGGACCTCCGCCCAACCGGCCTCCACCCAGACTTACCCCATCTCCAGACCCGAAACAGCAAATCGCTGGCATGTTTGAGGGAGAGGCTTTAGAACCAGATGCTAACACAAACTCCTCCAGCACGACACAAGAGGTCAGGCAGACGCTAAGCTATCCTACTTTAGAACAGATATAGTTTCCTTTTCACTGTTAAGTGAAACCCTGTTACCTGCTCTGATGTTCCTAATTTGTCTGTCATTGATCTCGTATTTGTAATAGTGGCTAAAGATTTGAAACTTTTTGAATATTTGACTTTTTTTGAGAACACAGTTGTTAAACAGAAGAGACCCAAGAATTCAACCCAGAGGAACCCCTTTAGATTAATCTCTTATCAAAAAGTGTTTAAAAGTTTAATTCAATGCAGTTCAGTTCATTTCTATAGCGCCGATTCACAACACGTCATCTCAAGGCAATTTACAGTTCACCAGATCATCCAGTCAGATTGATTCAAAGTTTTCTATCTAAGGAAAACCAGCTGATTGCATCGACTCATTGACTCTTCAGCAATCCCTCACACTAAGCATGCTTGTAGCGACAGTGGAGAGGAAAAACTCCCTTTGAACAGGAAGAAACCTCCAGCAGAACCAGGCTCAGTGTGAGCGGCCATCTGCTGAGGCCCACTGGGGTTCAAGGAGACAGAAGCAGACATAGAAAAAGAAGCATAGATACAAAAGGCAACTGTCAACCAGCTCCACAGGCGGCCCCGTCCATGAAACACACAGCCAGGCAGACGAGCTCCGAGCCAGCTCCCATGTCAGAGGATGAAGAGAGCACATCCAGTTAGTCACAGTCAGAGAAACAGGACTACACTGGAAAACAGGCCAAGCTCCAACATCTAGAAACAAAGGTGTTGATGGCAGCAGCACAGCTGATATTTCTCTCCAGGATGGAGTCACAGCCAAACAGGAACAGACCAGATGAAGCTACTATGAGAAAAAGCAGAGAGAGCAGAACGTTAGAGATTGAACTAACAGATTCTGCAGAGTGGGAGAATAGAGATAGAGCCACTCCAACTAGAAGCTTTATCAAAAAGGAAAGTTTTAAGCCTAGCCTTAAAAGTAGACAGGGTGTCTGCCTCACGGACTAAAACTGGTAGTTGGTTCCACAGGAGAGGAGCCTGATAACTAAAAGATCTGCCTCCCATTCTACTTTTAGAAATTCTAGGAACCACTAGTAAACCTGCAGATTGAGAGCGAAGTGCTCTGTTAGGAACATAAGGAACAATCAGATCTCTAATATAAGATGACATGTATAATAGCATGTATAGGAGGCAAATGCTAACAAAGATGAGCCATTTGCTTTTATTCTATTCATTTATGCTAACAATACGGAGCTGTGTGTGTGTGTGTGTAGCAGTGTGAGCCCTGGGCGGGGGTGAACCTGCTGGACTGGGATGTTGAGGTTTTACTTCCTGTTACAATTCCAGTTCCCAAGGTGGGTTTGTGTGAAGCTGAGGCCAGTTTAAAAAAAGGAGTGTCTTTACATGCATTCTAATCTATGAATTTAAAAAGTCTTTATTGTTATTTTTAAGTTCTCACATAGTTTTGGTTTAAACTTTGATGGTTGATCACCTTTAGATGCATGTAAACACGACCGGTGTGGTTTTCCGTTTCTCATATCTGAGTTTATTTCACCTCAGTTTGCATGAATAATCTTTGGCTTTTTTTTCATTCCTTCTAGTTATAAACAGCAGGCTTTGCATGAGATCTTACAAAAATAATACATATACAAATATCTGCAATACATGTGCAAATATCTGATGCCTGTGACCCGGCAATTTAACCACTGTTGAATTGTGAAAAACAAAAACTGCTTTTTGTGACAGAAAATTTAAGAATTGAAGAAAGTCCTTTAATAAAAACAAACAAACTTGTAATTATTCAAAGAACATTTCCTGGCTCTTGATGATGCAGTAACCGGACAGCCCACAGGAGGTTTTTATTGATCACTAAACCGCATAAACAGAGACACACTTATTATTATAAGTGTTCTGACAGCATTTTAACAAAAGGATTTTTTTATCAAAAACATAATTAATGTGCACAAATAAGGAATAGTTGTGTTAAAAATACATGTAAACAGAGTTTTATGGGCCCCCAGGAACTTGGTAACCTGACTCCGCCAGATGGATTTGCTCCGCATATCCATCTGGAAACCTTCCGTTGAAGTAATTTTGGGAAGAGGCGAAAATACTGGTTAGCTGATTGGCCTATGTTGGTGATAGACGGGCCAAATAAACCAATCAGATCAACGAAGCATATGACGTACTAACAGAGCGACGACGAAAACACAACCACAAGCCAGGCTACTCTTGCCGAAACCAGTCGGGAGAAGAGCAAAACCATCGTTTCCTCTGAGAAAAGCCTCCAGAGCAGTGTTTTGCTCTTCTTTCAGTGAAGAAATACTCTGTCATTCCGATAAAACTTGCTCGATAGCCACGCTAACGCTAGTTTCATCGGCTGAAGCCGCCATGTTCTTTAGACTGAACTGTTGCGCTTCTCGTTGCGTCACACCTCAACCCGCCTCAAAGCCAACGCTGATTGGACGTTCGTTTGGTGAACGGCTCCAAATGTTATTTAACGGAGAGTCTCCAGACTGATTAGCGAGTGAAATCTTGAAAGCTCGCGAGATCAGGATGGTCTAACGAAGCTAGGAACTTGGGGCCCCAGGCAACTGCCTAGTATTGCCCAATGATAAATCCCACCCTGGTCCCGGGTCCCTTCCAGTTCCCACAACCACAACTGATGATAATTTAGAAAAAAAAAGAAAATAATTTCAAAAACAAAAGGTTGAGAGAAACATCTTTAGGTGAATAAATGAGCAGGAACACACGTGCCGTGAAAAGTCATCCGAAATGGTGTTTGTGATTAAATTTGGTCTTTCATCTTATTCCTCATTGCTTCACGATAGACGCCATCATGGGACGCATCGTGGGTAAGCAGAAGTTTATAAATACTCCTCAGACAACTTCACTCTATATCTACCGCTACAAAGAGTTAAATTAACTATCAACTTTATATCCCTTCCCTTTGGCTTTTTAAATCCCTCCCTTGTGGTTTTATGGCAACATTAAACTCAAACGCTCCTCTGGTATTTCCTTTCATTCCTCTCCTTGATCTTTCTTATGATCCCAAATACACCTTGCTTTGCTACACATCCCTTGATTTTATAGCAAGACCAGAGCGGCACAGAGCAGGTATCCCAGCAGGAGGACGATCAGTACCAAGGAGAGCCCCAAACGGGCTGGGATTATAGCGACAGCAACTATCAGAGCCACACTCCGCCCGGCTGGGACAATGCGGAGACGGCTGAGGGTCAGGACACCTGGACTGAAGACCCAGCATACGCAGCTCAGTCGTACTCTGAGCCAAACTGGGATGATGATGGTGATGATGGCTGTGTTGAACAGGGAGATTGGGGCCAGGACCAGGAGGAGGTAGAGTTATAAAAGTAGAGAAAGGAGAAGACGCCTTTAAAAGAGCCTCAGATTTCCTGTATGACGACCTTAAATCCTTAGATCTTTATTTCTTCTCCACTCCAAAGACTTTTCCATTCCATCGTTTAGCAGAAATGTGTTTGTTTAAAACATCTGGCCTTTTCTTTCTGCAGAGCTCTGTAACCAATGGCTCCGATGCTGAACTTCCTCCAGGATTCCTCTACAAGGTAAATCCACCTCATGTTTATCTCCACCAAAGGGAACGGTTATGTCAGATAAGTCATTTTCTGCTTTGTAATCCAGGTAAAAGCAGTACATGAATACACAGCCACTGACAACGATGAGCTGGAGCTGAAGGTCGGAGATTCTGTGCTGGTTTTGGCTTTTGACAACGCAGACGAACAGGTTTGTGTCATCGGCATAGACATTTAGCACCTAGAAAACAGGACCAAAGCCATGTGGTGATGCCAGAACATCTGCCAGAACTAACCACCAAAGGTTTAGCTTCCTGAATGACTGATTATCAATTTACTGACCAACTCTTTACCACAATAGCAGGTTAATAAAGTTTTTTTAGTCCCCAAATGTTTTATAGTTAACAAAGCAGCTAAATGACTAAGTTATTAATTCAACTATTACACTAAATGACTCTGTGTCCGATAAACTGTAAAACTGGAATCATTGGCGCTTTAGTTTATATGTCAGTGATTGATTATTTTATTATACATTTTTTATTTTTATCTTTTTTTATTATTGTTCTTGTTTTTTGTCTGTTCATGGATCTTAATTATGTCTAAACAAAGAGATTGATTGATTGATTGATTGATTGATTGATTGATTGATTGATTGATTGATTGATTGATTGATTGATTGATTGATTGATTGATTGAAACGGACTTCAAATTAAGAAACTTATTGTCTGAGAAATCCGATGAATCATTTAACCAGTCAACCAGCTAAGCAACTAGCCAATTAACTAACCAACTAACCAGCCAACAAACTGGCTTACTAAATAACTAACTTATTTCCTGAATATATAAATACCACAAATATAAATGTATGGCTGAACTAACAGCAAAGCAACTAACCAAGTAATTTGCAGGGTGACCTATCAAACTAACTAACTAGCTATAACCAAAATGAACCAAAAGAGTTAGTGTTTACCAACAGGGAAGCAACTCAGACACTAACTAACCAACCTACTAACCAACTAACTAACTGTAACCAAGATGTTCCAAAAAAGTTAGTGTTTACCAACAGGGAAGCAACTCTGACATTAACCAACTAACCAACCAACCAACCGAAATGTACAAAAACAGTTAGTGTTTACCAACAGGGAAGCAACTCGGACACTAACTAACCAACCTACTAACCAACTAACTAACTGTAACCAAGATGTACCAAAAAAGTTAGTGTTTACCAACAGGGAAGCAACTCTGACATTAACCAGCTAACCAGCCAACCAACCAAAATGTACAAAAACAGTTAGTGTTAACTGTTTTTGTACTAACTAACTAACTAAATATAACCAAGATGTACCAAAAAGAGTTAGTGTTTACAGACGGGGAATCAACTTGGACAGTAACGAACAAAATAACTAACTAATCAACAAACCAACCAACCAACCAACCAAAATGTACCAAAACAGTTAGTGTTTACCGACAGGGGCGGCACTAACTAACATGTTTACATCAAATTAACTAGCTAACTAAGGACCTAACTAATTAACTGGCAAAGAAAATATACCTAACATTCTGCTTTGCTGAGTAATCAAGTAACACAATAATAAACCTATGTGGTTACTGACTAACTAACTAGCTGGTTATAGCTGACAGGCGAGCAGCTATAACCAGCTACCTATGGGGCTTAGAAACGATACACAAATGTAGCAAACAAAGGAAACTCTGTAGCAGCTCGTATTTTTAAATGTTGGTTCCTGAAGCTGAAATTTAACTGAAAGTAAAAAAAAAAGAAAAAAAAGGTATTTAGTCCAAAGTTGCCAATTGATGCTGTGAAACCTGCTATGCTGATTTCCTTTAAATCCTCTGGTTTCCTGTAAATCAAGCTTTTGATGCGATCTGTTGTGTCTGTCTGCAGGATGACGGCTGGCTTCTAGGCGTCAAGGAGTCTCACTGGTTCCAGAAGAAAGATATTTCAGCCAAAGGTGTTTTCCCCGAGAACTTCACTCAGAAGGTTTGATGTCGCTGCTGCGCGCCGATCCTACGTCCGACTCCTCTCTGATATCGTTTCCCTGACACCATGATAATGATTAGATCCTGAAATGTGCACTGAAACAGAACATCCTGTCTGATGAACACAGTGATGGATAACAGTGCCTGTCTGTGCAGTTATGCAATGTTACCAGATGATAAACAACTTGCTTTCCACTGACTTTTTTGGTAATCATGTGCAAGCAAAAATAAAAGGAATGTAAACAAAAAAGCTTGTTTTTGATGTTGTTCAGGGCAAGAAAGAAAGGTCAAAGTTTTCAAATGATGGTTTTAAATGATGCAGTTTCACAATGAGTGGATTAAACATTAAAAATAAAAAATACGGAAAAGGGAAAAAGGAAATAAAAACCAAAATGAGCCTCTGTGTCACTGCGTAGAGAGTTTCCAGTTATCTAAAATGTGTTTCATGACACTGAACACTAGAGGGCGACATTTATACATGGATCCCTTCATAACCTTTGGGGAAAAGGGAAACACCTTTCTTTGAGTTTTTTTTTAATTTACACTCTTGGTCATGAGATCAGAGCTCAATCCAGATGTCATGTGACCTTTCTGGCATAAACACCTCTAACACTTCAAGAATCATCAATGTTAGCTGGAACGTAAAGAAAAGTTTGTTTGCCTCAAATATCCTAAATGGTAAATAGATCTGCATGAAACATTTTCTGGTAACTAATCATAGAGGTATCAATACATACATTTTTTTTTTTTTTTTATAAAACAAAAACATTAAACACCAAGAATCAGGGGTATACTAGTTTTAATGGCATTCTTTATGTTAAATTTGATATCACCCTTTAATATAACATTTAGGAAACGGTCACGGTACATTGCAGTGAATTTCATCATAAAGAAAACAGCCACTAAAGCTATAAAACGAGGGGTGGGATGTAGAAAATGCCAGGTGTCCTAGAATAAAGCCTTGGAGAAAACCATATTTAATCACACTGTTATAGAAGCGCCATAGTTTTAACTATGCGATCAAGAAAAAAAGGAGGAGATTGATGGTAATCAACCCAATCTGCACTTTATCGTTATTGGCAAATCCAGGGGCGGATTTACAAAATTTGGGGCCCTAGGCAAAGACTATTTAATTGTAAAATTGTGCAACCGAACAGCCAATAGGATGTTTTTATTGACCCCTAAACATAAATTTGCCACAATTCAATCCATTCTTCACTTATGATAAAAATAAATGGATGACCTCATTTTAACTGAACAATCCCAGGCAGGGGCGGATTTAGGAAATTTGGGGCCCTAGGAAAAGACAGGCAGGGGGCCCTCTAAATTTGGAAGACAACACATAAAACAGAGCCATTCTACAGATAGAGAAATGTTAATAGAATAGACATCCATTATCTGCTCTAGGTTGTGTCCCTCTCTTCTTGTCCCTTTTCTTCTTGTTTTCCTCTCTATGTTTTGTACTCAGCTGACTTTTCATGCTGTCTCTAAAGGAATGAAAGATTTTTTCCAAGCACTAAGCTCACTTAGCTGATTGCTCCTTCCTGTGTTTCCAAAAAGGCCAAAGTAAATAACCCAGTCCTTCTTTTCACTGTAGACAAGCCATGATCTGCTTATCTGTTCTCCATTTTTCATTTGGATGAAATAATAGCTGCATGAATCATGACAGCAGACAAGATAGAGGAGAGCAGGAGGCGGGGTTACCAATCTACTTGCTCTGGAGAGCAGAGTTCGCTGCTTTTAGATGTTGTCTCCAAAGTCTCCAGTAGCAGAAAAAAGTCTCTAGATTTGGCGCTAGGAGCTTTTTAGAAATCAAAGTGCTAGAGGGGTCTGAAAAGTGGCTAAATATAGTAATTTAATAAAATATTAAACTTAAATTATTTAATCAAATTCAATATATAGTTTCTGAATAGTGGAGACTGACAGGAAAAATATTAAGCCAGAGGTTTATGTTGTTGTTGTTTTTTTTGTTATGGTTCCTTATCTTTTACATAAACTGATGACTGAGGTCATAGCAGTCCAACATCAGGGAGTAAACTACTGTCTACTGTTTGGTTTTCAGCCGCACTGTTTCCATGGAGCCTGAGCTCCATCCTGCAGCACCTGCATAACCTTCAGTGTTTGAAACATAAACCAATCACTGACCATGTGGAAAACACACAGAACACACAAAAAAGAGACCATCAAGAAATAAGTCAACATTTCTTAAATTAAGTGCATTTAGTCTTGATTTCAGTAGGTAAATAAGATTATTTGCCAATGAAATGAAAACTTTTATTCTTAAAATAAGCTCATTAGATAATATGCACCTGGAATAAGAAAATGCAATAATTGTTTCTTATTTTAAGTGTACATTGATTGTCCTGTTCCACTGGCAAAATGTCTTTTTTTATCTACCCAATCCAAGAACAAATGCACTTATTTTTAGAAAACAATGACTTATCTAGATTTGGATTTTTTTTGCGGTGTCGTAAGTGGTTAAGTATTGTAAATGAGATTTAACTTATAGAAAGGATCCTCTTCTTCCTCTGACTTAAAAAAAACCAAAACATATTCACTAAGAGGTGGGCTAAGTTGGTTAAATGTACGGAATGGGTGACCATGCAATGCTTGTTATTTAATTTTGTATTATTTGAATGTTTTGTAGGGTCTTAGGATGAATATATTAATGCATCTATCATACTTTATTTTAAAACTGCCTGATGGATAGTGTATTTTTTTTGCTTTTTTTCCAGGTAGACCCATCTTTCCCAGTTTGTTCAAAGTTGTTAGATTTTATTTATTTAACATTGTAAATTTTGTCACAGTGAGGTGGAGGTTTGACAGGATCCAACTGCAGAGAATGAAGCTGAGGTGGTTGCAAATAGTGATGGGTCCAGCACCACCGCTGCGTTTCGTTTCCAGAAAGTCATGTGACCGATACAGAGGTAGTTTTTAACTGACGGACTCACTAAACTATTTTTAAAAATGTATCTGTCAACATGATGCATCTGCTAAAAAAGAAAAGTCTAATCTTTAGCGGTTTATCATTAAAATTATCAAGAATTTTGGAGCCTAAAAGAAATAGGAACATGTCATCCTTTTCCTTTCAGTTATCACTCAACTTATCTGAATTAAAGTTCATTTCAAATAGACTCTTAGTTTATTTACCGTTTTTACTATAGTTATTGTTTTAAAATTTTTAGTTTTAGGTCCACAAGCATCCTCATTCACATTTTCCCCTAAATTTTTAACATTGTGATATATGTTTACATTATTTATTGGCTGCATCTAAAAAAAATATTAAAGATATTTTCAATTTAAACATAGATGTGAAATAATACAATATAACCTACAATAACTTAAATGATATCATTGTATTAGGTCATCAAATAAATTGAGTTTAGTCTGTCCAATAAGCTGCCTGTAGTGTCTTTAAATGTCCAGCAGGTGTCAGTATTCTGCGAGACAGTATCAACAAAGTTTGGCTTCAAGATGCCTCATTAACCATCACTACTTGCAAGATTTCATTAACAAAAAGGAGTAACAGAAGCAAAAATCCAAAAACAAATCCACAAAATACCAAAACTGAGAAACAGGAATACTCACAACAAGGGGCCAAAGAAATGACGACAAACCAGCAACAGTGACTGAACAGGAGGAGAATATATGGGAGGGAGAAACACAGACCAGGTCAATTAGCAGACTGGGTGCAGGTGTGAACAGAGGAGTCTAGAAGGGAGCTAAGTAAAAGGAGAACACAAGACGGCAACAGAGGGCAAATTAGAAATACCCAAGAATTCAAATACATCCAGAAAACAACACAAAATAGGAATAAAACCAATAAACCTAGAAAACAAAGGAAAACAGGAAACAAAGTGAAACTGAAAACTTAAAAAGAAAACTTAAACAGAGGCAAAACCGTGACAATATTAAGTCTATAATTTTATACACACAACAAATAATTGTGAACAACAGTAACATTGTACATTCCCTGAAAGTAACCACCACTGCATTGTAATGGTCTCACAAAATGGAAAATAAAAAATAAAAAAACAATAATTGTAAAAGATCTCTATGGAGACTGTTGACCCCCGTGGTTTCTTCATATGCGCCTCGCAAACACAAATATCCGTCTGTGTGCTCCGTTGCCTGGACATAAATGAGTCTGACTGGCCTGTTCTATGGATTCAGGGTTAATCATTATCTCTGTACAGAATGAAGGCTTATTTATGTGTGGAGGAGCAGGTCTGCACATGTTCTGCTCAGCTCCGGTCACCTTTAACTAAAACTAAGTTTGTTACCACAGGGCACTGAGAGAACGAAGTACCAGAAGCACTGAGAGCAGAACCAGAGCCTCAACATTTGTTCAGTGTTACGCCAGCAGTCAAATAATAAATCATCTTCAAAATAACATAAACATGATAAAAACAGTTAACAATCAGTGTACCAGCTGGAGTATTTACATTCTCATAAGTACACACCAATTCAGTTCAATGACGGCTACGTTCCGACTATTTAAATTCAATTCAGTTTACATATAAAGCGCCATGACACGCTACACTTCATCTCAAAGCACTTTATAGAGACAGTTCAACCAGATCATCCAGTCAGATTGATTCAAAATTTTCTATCTAAGGAAAACTATCTGATTGCATTGATTTATTGAATCTTCAGCAATCCCTCACACCAAGCATGCTTGTAGCGACAGTGGAGAGGAAAGCAGATTGAACTAGCAAATGCTGCAGAATGGGAGAATAGAGATAGAATGGAGCAGAATGATGAAAAGGGGTCCCTATGTCCTCTAGCAGTCTAAGCCTATAGCAGCATAACTATAGAGATAGAATGAAGCAGAATGATGAAAAAGGGGTCCATATGTCCTCCAGCAGTCTAAGCCTATAGCAGCATAACTATAGAGATAGAATGAAGCAGAATGATGAAAAAGGGGTCCATATGTCCTCCAGCAGTCTAAGCCTATAGCAGCATAACTATAGAGATAGAATGAAGCAGAATGATGAAAAAGGGGTCCATATGTCCTCCAGCAGTCTAAGCCTATAGCAGCATAACTATAGAGATAGAATGAAGCAGAATGATGAAAAAGGGGTCCATATGTCCTCCAGCAGTCTAAGCCTATAGCAGCATAACTATAGAGATAGAATGAAGCAGAATGATGAAAAAGGGGTCCATATGTCCTCCAGCAGTCTAAGCCTATAGCAGCATAATTATAGAGATAGAATGAAGCAGAATGATGAAAAAGGGGTCCCTGTGTCATCCAGCAGTCTAAGCATATAGCAGCATCTCTATAGAGATAGAATGAAGCAGAATGATGAAAAAGGGGTCCCTATGTCCTCCAGCAGTCTAAGCCTATAGCAGCATCTCTATAGAGATAGCTCAGGATAACCAAAAAATATTTTTACAGAGATCTGCTGAAAATAAAACTACATGATGTACTACCCTTTTTTATTTTGCCTCCATCACTTTGATTAAATATAAAAGAACTTCTGCTCAAAATGTTTCGCTCCTAATGAAAACCTTCCACATTCATTGGTGTTAAACTCTTTGCTGATTTCCAGGAGGAAACATAATCCTTTAATCTCCATGTAAGGTGAGAGCCAAAGAAACTCCTCCTCCGCCATCCGTCCTCCTTATTCAGCCACTAAAGGGCAGGAAGATAAATACCGATTTGAATTTTCAAACGTTTCCAAAGGGAGCAGGTTCTAGTCCTCAGTTTGCAACGCAAATGAATCTTATCAGCAAAGCAGTGATGTAATGAGGCATTCTTTTCAAAGCCAGTTTAGCTCAGACGGATGGAGGAGGTGCCTGATTCTTCTCTCTGTGAGGTTGAAGACATTTGGCTGCAGATGTACTGTTTCCCAAAAACTAGCTAAAAGCTAAAGTAATGATATAAACTGGAGACTGATGAAGCAGGTGGGGGGAATAATAGTTTCCAATGACTAGTCCCATTGTGCTTTTTTACTCACTTCCATGGAAACATGGCATATAGGATCCTTCACTATGCTGAATAAAACAAGTTGTTTCCTGCAACAAAGCTGCTTTCGGGACTGAATCAACAACCCAGTTATGCAATTTAGGCCATAAGGGAAATTAACTCTTTGCTTTCAAGGAAAAGTCCACTCACATTCAGAATTCAAACTTATGAAAGTTCTTTAAATATGAAATTATTCCATCCTGTTCAATAAATGATCAGTGTTTTTAATTCAGAGTATTTTTTCATGTGAATGTGCTTTACTGGAGGCATCCATGTTTGTCAAAAAACACTACTGCCACCTACTGGTTTGTGACGTCACAGTGTGGTATCGGCTGTTGATCAAGTCCCAGTGCTGTATCTGGTGTTTGTCACAACGCGCTATTATCCAAGTCATCTTGAAAACATTCTTCTTCCAAATGTTGGCTACATATTACGGGTTTTTTCTCTGGCCAGAAGTTCGATGGCAAATCCTCCCTCTTCAAGTTGGCGATCCAACGACCAACCCGTCCGTGGAGGATCAGGAATCAGAAAGGTGGAATAACTCTTTTTTCCACTTTTACCCGATGTATTCCAGCATCCAGCTGCCATGCACGTGGGCATTGTCAGTTTCACTATAGCTCTGGTGAATTTCAATGGTGAAGTCCTCTGGAAATCTTCAATAATTGTTGTTGATTGCAGATGTGTCTAGTAGTTCCCACTGATTTAGCTTGTAAAGCGGGGAGAATGGCGCTAGGCTTACCGCACCGTGACGTCACTGCTGGAAGATGGCAGGAGGGAGGGGTTACTATATTTGGGCAAAAATGGCCGCTCCCAGACTCAGTGATCGCGACGAAATTTTTTAAATTTTTTTTACTGATTAACGCAAAAAAGTAAATTGCGAACTTATTAGTTTTAGGTATAAATAATGATTCATTGATTATTCCTTGCTGACCGGACTTTATCTCGGAAATGATCAATTGTATGATATTAGACAGAGGTTCTAACAGTAAAGGATCTGATCCATGTTTGATGGAGACAGTGTGTCTGTAAAGCATTTAGATCTTTTTTTCTCAGTAAAATTTGGTCTATAGGATTGTTCTCCTCTGCTTTGGGTCGCTAACAGACCTAGGAGCAACTCCTAGATACCCCTTACCCTGAAACATTGTGCTGTGTACTCTTGAGTACAACACATCCTTTCTGTTAGTCCAAGTCTCCTCCCCAGAAAACTTCCAAAGGAAAGTGTCTAGGAGACGTCTTGATAAGATACCTTCAAGACCTCTCCTGACTCCTTTAAAGAGAGCGGCTCTACTTTATACTCCCCATGAAGACTGACTGACCAGCCAGCAGATAGAGGAATCTCATTATAGCTGTTTATATCCAGAATCTTATTATTTTTGTCACAATCTCATCTCATGACCACAGGAGCAGGTAGAACGTAGACTGACGAGGGAAATGAAAGCTTGGCTTTTTGATTTAGAGCTCCATTCCATGTAGACCAACACATTGGTCCCCTCTATAAGGCCTGGAACTCAACGCTATTTCTGACATTTTGAATTGAAAAAGCTTCCTGGATGGGAAGCCAAACATCTTCAAACTTGGAAACAAAGACCAGTGGATTGTTTTTTAACTTTTTGGGAACATCTACCAAAGGGATGGGATCGCCTCCTCCCGGATCCTTAAGCCGGGCATACAGTGTATGATTCTATAAATCGTCACACGCAGCTACAGTTCACGCTATTTGTCGAAACTGCAGGGTTTAAAAGTTCACAGCTCACAGTGTAATCTAAAAGCAGCGAACTCTGCTGCTTTTAGATGTTGTCTCCAAAGTCTCCAGTAGCAGAAAAAAGTCTCTAGATTTGGCGCTAGGAGCTTTTTAGAAATCAAAGTGCTAGAGGGGTCTGAAAAGTGGTTAATATAGCGACTAAAGCGCTAAGTTGGCAACACTGCTCTTTGCATGGTTTGTTTCCAAATGGTTTGCTGCTGTCTGTTTGGACCTTTCTGAACATGTGCAGCAAATGGACTGATCCAATATGGTGGACACTGAAGGGGGGGGCTGAGACACACTTGATATTATCAGCGTTCTGATGGCATTTTAGCCAAAGGATTTTTATCAAAAACATAATTAATGTGCACAAATAAGTAATAGCTATATTAACCATACATGTAAAAGGAGTTTTATGGGGCCCCCAGGGACTTGGGGCCCTAGGCAACTGCCTAGTTTTGCTAAATCCGTCCCTGTGACCAGCAACAACTGGGGGACAGAAAGTGGTTTGATATCATTGCTTTAGTTCAGGCAAGCTCCCAGCCTGTTCCACGGTGGGCTGGGTAGATACTGCATTACCTTTGTCCACGAACAATAAGCTGAGTCATGTTTCTCTGAGCTACACAAGCTCAGGTTTCATGAAATCACTCTTTCCTCCCAAATAACCTGTAAGATTTAAGTCTTACGTAACAGAATTACTTCAAGATTAGACTTGTGCTGTTTTGTATGGGTGGTTAATTTTTTGAAAGAATGAATGTTTATTCTGGAATAATTTTACAACTTTATCCTCGGAATTTTATGACTTTATTCTCATAATGTTACGACTTTATTCTCTTAATTTTATGGCTATTCTTGTTGCCACTTTAATCTGGTAGTTTGATGACTTTGTTCTCATAATATTACGAGTTTATTTTTGCAATTTTATGACTTTATTCTCATAATTTTACGACTTTATATATACTTTATACTTTCTCGTTGCCACTTTAATCTGGTAGTTTTATGACTTTATTCTTGTAATTTTATGACTTTATTCTTATAATGTTACCACTTTATTCTACTAATTTTATGGCTATTCTTGTTGCAACTTTAATCTGGTAGTTTTATGACTTTATTCTCATAATTTTACGACTTTATTCTTGTAATGTTACGAATTTATTCTCGAAATCAAAGAAAAATCTCCATCATGCCATACTATAAGATCCATCTGCATATATATGGATTTTCTTGGTTAGTTCATCCACTGACTGTAAAATTTCCTGTGGAACGTCTTCCTACAGCCAGAAAACAGCTTGTTTTTACAGCAAAATGCTGCACATGTAGCATTTTCACTGCATGTCTCCGTGGGAGTGGGGAGTACCAACATGGCGGACGACGGCTTCACTTTTTTTGGGCAATCAGCAACCTTGCGAATAAATAGAGGGGAATAAAACTAATGACTACGAAATAAAGAATAACCAAGTGTAACACTAGAGGATAAGAGAAGGAATTGGAGATAACTAAAGCCATGGAAAACATCTCTTAAAGATAAAAGAAAGACTAACTATCACTAAAACTAGACCAAGGACTGGGAAACACCAAAGTAAGTAAAAGTAAAATAACATAATTTAGTTTCAAATCTCCTCATAGTTCTTTATTTTTTCCATTTACACATAAAAAAACAATATAGAACAAGTCCTCTCAGGTGTAGTTTTTGTCAAAAGGTCCTAAAAACCTTTTTAAAAGAAATCTATGATATTTCCAGGATTTAGGAAAAGATCAAAACCTTTCAGCTTTTGTTTTAGTAAATCTGAGTGAATGAAAGCGTTTCTCCAGTGTCCTGCATCTTTTAGATGTGTCTTTGTTTCCATACCTGAATGTAATGGCTGAATCCCCTCCTCAGCTTGGAGCCATGATCTCTATAGCCCTACTAATAACCTGGTTATTTCACTCAGCTGTGTTCAAGCAGAGATGCTGTAAAAAGTGCTGGACGGTGCAGCAGCTGAAAGGAGGAACCCTGAAATAGATGTTGCTTCATGGTGACTGTGTGGCCCTGGGCTCACAATGGGCTCCCTGTTTTACACCCACTAATAAGACGTAAAATAACTGTTGTGCATACCTGTATAAATATCTTTTTGTACATTTTAATAAGAAATTATAAAAATGCATGAGTGGCTGTGCTTTGCAACAGATATACATCCTATCAGAATATTGTATTACTCTTAACCACACTGAGAATATTTAAATAAACTGAACCATTTGTTTGTTCTCAGAAAAAAAAACCTGTAAAAAATTTGTTCAATATTTCAGAGAGTTAAAGTTGATTAAATTGACTCTGTGCCTGTCCAACAAATGTCACTGAAAGGAGCTGTGGACCGCCCCAAGAAGGCGCCACCAAATCACGTCAGCGCCCAAAGGGGAAAGCGATTGATGCGGGGTCTTCTGTCATCTATGCATTCAAACAAAAGGGAAATCATTCTTTTCTATTACCCTCCTTCTTCTCTGGCATACATCTCCTGCGGTGCATTGTGGGAGCTGGAGGCGCGCCTCTACGTTGAGCCACGCCCCGATCTGCGGTCTGCAGTCAGGAGGAGAGCGGATTCAAACAGCTGCAAGCCCCGCCTTCTCCTCCGGCAAACATATAAATAGGACCAGGCGCTCCCGCTGCTTCATTCTGCTTCTTACAGCCCATCCTTGCACGTCGGCAGAAAGGAGACAGACAGCCTAAAAATGGTGAGTTAAGCACGGAAGAACGAATGCTTAGCAGCTAGTAATAAAGAGAACATTTAAATAACGTTATAGTTAATTTATATAGGAGCGTAGGGGCATTTTTTATGTTTCCGGTTAGTAGAGTCGGACAAGGCCCAAATGGCGCAGTTTAGAACTAAGAAAAAAATGCGTTTTACTGCTCGGCATTTCAGATTTTTACTTCTAAATTAACCTGTGTTGACTATGTTTTTTCCTAGATAAAAAAAAAGGTTTCATTTGTTTTAAGGGGAAATTAAAGCGGTAACTGTTTTAGGCGGCTAGATAACGCCCTATAGGTCCGTGAATGTTGCATAGCGGGAGGGGGGAGCAGGGAGGAGCTGATTTTTTGCCTGCGCACACTGGGGTTTTGGCGGTAGGAGGAGGGGGGGTTAACTCATGTGACCCAGTTAGAGCGTGATCCAACAGGTTCCTACAACGAGGCACCTAAGGGAGGAAGTGACGACACGGCGGCTCAAATGGTGCGTTCAAATAACAGCGCGGATATCGGAAACTAGGAATTTGAAACCACATTTATGCTAATCAGTAACGGTATCCTTCGGTTAACGGGAAACCCATCGAAGGATGGACGAAACAACGCAGCTTTTATTTATTTATCAGATCTTTTGTTTTCATTGGCGCCGGTTGTAAAGTTAAGCAGTCAAACATTAGGAGCAACATTTGTGGTTATTTGGCGCGGTTTAAGAGAATAAGGGTTACACCCCCCTAGTCATTTTTTTCGCTATGACTTTAATTTATTAAAATCTTAATTTGTTAAATATAAATAATAAATATTTAGCTTCAAACTAAGTATTTAGTTTGTTAAATAATTATTTAGTACCAAACTACGTATGTAAATTCCCTTTCCAAACAGCGGAAGTGAACTACCAAAGTAAAAGCCTGGGAATCTCTATACTATTTATGCTAAATATTTAGCTTGCTAAATGTTTTAATTTGGAGCTAAACATTTAACAAAGTGATAATTTATAAGTGAATGGACGGTGAAAAATTTACTGGGGGAAAATTTCTTAAAACCCTATAAGACTATAAATATTGCTCATAATGTTTGACTGCACACCTTTACAAATCTCAAGTCTCATAAAGAGATGTCGTCATCTAAAGCAGTTCAATCATCAGTTTCATATTTTCTGGTGGATTTAGTTTTTAAAAAGTGCCTCATCACCTTCCTCTCCTCCACAGCGTGAGTGTATTTCAATGCATGTCGGCCAGGCCGGAGCCCAGATGGGCAATGCATGCTGGGAGCTCTACTGCCTGGAGCATGGCATCCAGCCTGACGGTCAGATGCCCAGCAACAAAACCATTGGAGGTGGAGACGACTCTTATAACACCTTCTTCAGTGAGACCGGATCTGGAAAGCACGTCCCCAGAGCCATCTTTGTGGATCTGGAGCCCACTGTGATCGGTAAATCCTGCCTGCGTGATTTCTCACATCTAATCCGAAATTAATCCAAACCAGGGGGGGGAAAATCTTAAGTGTCTCTATTGTTCCGCAGATGAGGTTCGTACAGGAACCTACCGGCAGCTCTTCCACCCGGAACAGCTGATCACCGGCAAAGAGGACGCCGCCAACAACTACGCCCGCGGTCACTACACAGTCGGCAAGGAGATCATCGACCTGGTTCTGGACAGAACTCGCAAACTGGTGGGTTTGCGTTCCTGTTTCTCTCTGGATTAACCCTGCTGATATTTTATAAAAATTTTGGCTTGTAAAATATTTATTTAGCTAGCTAAATCGTTTGCTAATATGCATATTCCCTTGCTAAAAAGCAGAAGTGAACGACCAAAGTAAAAGCTTAAGTTCTGACTTAAATCTCAGGATTCTGACTTTTTTTTCTCTAATACTGAACTATAATTTGAAAATCGGTTGACATTTTTCACTTTTCTTGAGCCTAATCCTCTTCCGTAGAGCTCTGACACCCTGAATGCTAATTTTTCCGTTTAGGCCGACCAGTGCACGGGTCTCCAGGGTTTCCTCATCTTCCACTCCTTCGGCGGAGGAACCGGCTCCGGCTTCACCTCCCTCCTGATGGAACGCCTCTCTGTCGACTACGGAAAGAAGTCCAAGCTTGAATTCGCAGTGTACCCAGCTCCTCAGGTGTCCACGGCCGTGGTGGAGCCCTATAACTCCATCCTGACCACGCACACCACCCTGGAGCACTCGGACTGCGCCTTCATGGTGGACAACGAGGCCATCTACGACATCTGCCGCAGGAACCTGGACATCGAGCGCCCCACCTACACCAACCTGAACAGGCTGATCGGGCAGATAGTCTCCTCAATCACCGCATCCCTGCGCTTCGACGGCGCCCTGAACGTGGACCTCACGGAGTTCCAGACAAACCTGGTGCCGTATCCTCGCATCCACTTCCCCCTGGCCACCTATGCCCCGGTCATCTCTGCCGAGAAGGCGTACCACGAGCAGCTGACTGTGGCCGACATCACTAACGCCTGCTTCGAGCCGGCCAACCAGATGGTGAAGTGCGACCCCCGCCACGGTAAATACATGGCCTGCTGCCTGCTGTACAGGGGCGACGTCGTTCCCAAAGACGTCAACTCCGCCATCGCCACCATCAAGACCAAACGCAGCATCCAGTTCGTGGACTGGTGCCCCACTGGCTTCAAGGTGGGCATAAACTACCAGCCGCCCACCGTGGTACCCGGTGGCGACCTGGCCAAGGTGCAGCGGGCGGTCTGCATGCTGAGCAACACCACGGCCATCGCAGAGGCCTGGGCTCGGCTCGATCACAAGTTCGACCTCATGTACGCCAAGCGGGCCTTC
Source organism: Cyprinodon diabolis (assembly GCA_030533445.1). Classification (NCBI taxonomy): domain Eukaryota; kingdom Metazoa; phylum Chordata; class Actinopteri; order Cyprinodontiformes; family Cyprinodontidae; genus Cyprinodon; species Cyprinodon diabolis. The sequence goes on from CM060085.1 coordinate 21,335,589, forward strand.
GTCCACTGGTACGTCGGCGAGGGGATGGAGGAGGGCGAGTTCTCAGAGGCCCGGGAGGACATGGCCGCCCTGGAGAAGGATTACGAGGAGGTGGGAACCGACAGCGTTGGAGAGGAAGACGAGGGAGAAGAGTACTGAAGTGTCCCCGCTGAGCTTCCGTCACAATCGGTCATTTTAGGTTGTGCCTTCAATAAATGAAACGAAATAAAAACCTGCCTGCTTTATTTTTCTCTCACATCCAGTCATTCAGACGCAGGAAGTCTAACATTTGTTGCAACACTGAAACAAAACTTTATTTTTAAAGTATCACCATACAAAATAGCATCTTTTTTTTATATACTTTTATCTTGCTTTGAGGTAAACGACTAAATACTCAGACAGGATGAGTCGATGGCACAGAGGGTCAAAGTTTACAGGAGGAAATTTGGTTTAATCCAAAATAAAAACCACAAGACTTTAAACCAGGCGGACTAGAAGCTCAAGGTGCATTCAGATCCGATGGGTTCACCTTTATCTTCTGGAGGTCCCTGAACACATCGGTGGGGGGGGCAGCAGACTGTCACTGGGGCAGAGCTTTGAGGATGGCGTTCACCTCCTCCGCCACCGCAGTGAGGGCGAACTCAAACTGGTCCTGAGGAGGAAAATGGGTTAAACCAGAGCCTGGATCTGATCCTTCTGCTGGTTGCCATGGTTACCACAGCTCATTAATCATTCAAGGCCTTAATTGGCATAAAATTCATTAAATGTGACTAAATGCTTTATGGGGGGGGGGGGGGGGGGGGGGGGGAATTACAATTAACATCTTATAGGGCACTCAGTGAAATACTATAATCAATTTCAAGCTAATGTTACTGGAATCCAGGACAAGACCTTATTACCTTTGTAGATTAAAAATTTCGAAGGCAAGTTTGTCAATGTAATGACTTAACAGTAACTTTGCAAATGTATTAATGACAGAAGTGCTTTATTAGAAATTCATGAAAAACTTATTTTGGTCCAATATAACCTTAGAGGCATTAATCCTGGTTAAGGGACTTTTTTTTTTGGGTTTATAAATCTATTAACTAGGCTTTAATTTTATTTAATGTTCTGAACTTTTATGTAATTTAAGTCATGTTTTGTCTGTGGGAGGAAGCTGGGGTACCTGGAGAGAACCCACACTGGCACAGAGAGAACATGCAAAAAGACCCTAGGCTGGGAGGTTTAGGTATTTTTTTTATTTAATAAAAAGATCCAAAGCTGATTTATTTGTAATCTGAGAGAAATTAATCTTCTTGCTGCAGGTTTTGGTAATAAAACATATCTGATGCTAATTGCAGCATTGCTGGTTGTATATTTAATGTTTTTTTCAGCAGATAACCTAATAACAGACAGGAAGATATTAAATGTGACACAGCAACACTGTGTGCAGAGGGCCTGTGATGCTACAGTGCCACCTACTGGTAGGATGAAGTCTGGGCCACATTTCTAACCGTTTATAGGGCCCTCAGTGAGAATCTAAATTTCAAGCTAATAGTGTTACTGGAATCCAGGAAAATACCTTATTACCTTTGTAAATTTAAAATAATATGGAGATTGTGATGGCAAAAGAAACGCCAACTTGACCGAATATATTAAGAAAAACAACAAAAATGCTTCTAGAAGAAAAAGAGTGAAAGAAACATTTTATTTGGGTGCAACATAACCTTAGAGGCATTAATGCTGATTCTGGCACTTACATTTTTTAGTTTATTAACCTAAATAGAATTTTTAGCTGGATTTATTCACTTTTTAACTTTTCAATTAGCTTTTTACCTTTTTTTCCAACTTCATTTCCAGTAGGTAATATATGATACAAGAGCTCATCTAATTGGTCAAATGCCATAAAAAGAGGGCAGTGTTTCTTCTTTTTGGGGCTTTCTTCCCAATTTATACAAAATTTCCAGGGATGATATTAAAGGTCTTTTTCTTGCCTTTCATGAATCTATTGATAAATATTTTAAAATTGGAGACCTATTAGTTTATTAAATGTAGATTATAAATTCTTATTAAATGAAGGCATGTCCACGATTATTAGTGAATCACAATCAGGCTTTCTTAAAAATACGATCCAATGATAATATCAGACTGAAGACGCGTTTATCTTATTTCTGGACTTTATTCTTTTTAAAGATTTTGACACTGAGCATTTTTACTTTTGGTAATAAGTTTCGTGATCTAATTAAGGTTGTCTATAGTGATACTAACAGCTCTTTTTTACTTTCCTCTGGAACTAGTGAACAATTTGAATTCGTTCCACATCTCACAATTTATCCTGGTTGCTGCAGTGCCAGAAAATATGATAAATTGAATGTAATGGGTCACACATCGACAGTGAGTCGACTGGCAGACCATACAACTCCTTTCCTTTATAAATGAAGCATAAAAGTCCTGAACAGAAAATAATTATTCAACTGTTTTTGGCATTTCTTACGCAAACAGCAGGATAGGACATAAAACAATCGTGTTAAAGTGACTAAATGTGTTTAACCCTTTAAAGGGAAAGTTAGTGTTATTGATCCCTTACAAATGGTCTATTGTTTTGGTAGAATCCTGTTGTCTAAAATGGAAGTTCTCTCTGGGATTATTTACCCTGCGGACTCAATATGCCTCAGAAGATCATTAAAAGAGGAACAGACATCATTATATGAGTAATAATTATATTAAATCTGTAGGAGAAGGTGATCTAAATGCCATTATTGGCTTTGATTCAATGAATGGTGCCATAAAATAAAGATGGCTGCAACATTTTATCCATCATCTTGCTACTTTTGGGATAATCTCCCTACAAAACTTTCTCCGAATTTGGTGTCTTTGATTTTTTACTGAAATGCGATTTTGAAGTATACAAATTACTGGTTAATTTATTCAGATTTCATGAAAATGAAAAGGTAAATACAAACATTTTAAGAATTTTTCACTTATTTCTAGATTGTTTTTGCAGTGTCTGTCTTCTAGCATCACTTCAGTTCCACACTTCAAAAAATTTAAATCCATTTCACTCATTTTTTCTTAAAATAAGTTCATTTTTCTTGAATTGAGGAGGTAACTCAGACACTTTGCCAATGGAACAAGAGTATTTACATTTAAAATAAGAAAAAAACAAACACATTGTCTTATTTTAAGTGGATAATATCGTATTACCTTAATTTAGGAGTAAAAACACACTGGAAAAATGATCTACAAATAAGTCAAAATGTCTTAAATTAAGTATATTTATCCTTAATTTGAGTAGGTGGCTCACTGGACAATTTCATCTTTTTAAAAGTGCAGCCTTGAAAAATAGTAAAAATTACTGTAAATTTACAGTTCTAACATTTAAAAAATAATACATTTATCTTAAAATAAGATAATTAGATATAATGCCATTGAAATAAAACAATGCAATAGTGTTTTCTTAATTTAAATGTAAATTGTCCTGTTCCATTAGCAAAATGTCTGTTTCAAAACAAATGCACTTGTTTTACGAAAAAAAAAACGACTTATCTAGATTTCGCTTCTGTTGGCAGATCATCTCATTTACCTACTCAAATTAAGGGCAAAAACACTAAATGTAAGAAATTTTTGCTAATTTCTAGATCGTTTTTGCAGTGCAGCACAGAAAGTTCTGTCCGAACTCACCTTGGTGCGAACCATCCCAGGCCGCTGGTCCCTGACGTGCTCCAGCGTGGCGGCGATGTCGATCTCCTTCACCCCTGCAAGAAAACAGACTCAAAGCGTCACTCCCCTCAAACCCGGAGGGTTCGTTTACCTCTGAGGGGGTTCTACTGCACCTTTAGCCATGCGGTTCAAAACCATGTCGATCAGGATGTAAGTCCCAGTCCGACCAGTACCGTCGCTATGGAAACGGGATGAGGAAAAGTCAAAATCCTGCAAATGGTTGCATGTTCCACATGAGTATAATGTTATGTTATCGGCTTACCTGCAGTGCACGATGATGGGGCATGACCGTCCTCGATAACATTTATTCACCTTCCTGAGAACAAACATTCAAACGTGACCAGATGAGAGGAAACAAGAAGAAGGGAGACAGTAAAGCAATGAAGCAGAAGGATGAAATAGGCGTCCCTATGTCCTCCAGCAGTCGAAGCCTATAGCAGCATAACTATTAGAGCACTGCAATATTATAGACTAATGCAAGTGCTAGGCTTACCGCACCGTGACGTCACTGCCGGAAGATGGCAGGAGGGAGGGGTTACTATATTTTTGATCAAAAATGGCCGCTCCCAGACTCAGAGACCGAAATAAAAATTATACTTTTTTTACTGATTAACACTAAATTCATGAAATCACCCCACACCGAACTTTTCCTTTAAGCAGAACCTGAAAAGTGTGGGCTGGAGGGAACCACAATCAGCATCCCAAAAAATAAAATCTTTTCACTTTGAGCTCGTAATGTGAGGAATTTGAAAAAGGTGTGAATACTTTCACAAAGCAGCATGGCTGATTTAAATAGTGTGAGAGCTCTAGTACCGGCGGAAGTCCAGCAGGGGGCGTGTGGACGTGGGGATCCCCTTCGCCGGCCAGCTCAGAAAGTGGAACTGGGTGAGGGTGCGGGTCTCTTGCGTCTGCACGTTCTTCAGGTAGAAGCTGCGAACCAGGAAGTCATTGCACCAGATGTGTTCTGACACCAAGTTGACCTGTGGAGGGAGGAAGGACGACCTGTAACGCCTGATGACCCGAACGCCTCCTCCTTTACGTCAAACACCCACCTCGTAGATGTGGTAGAGGGAGGAGCCCTCATCGGGCCAGTAACGGTCACACTGCTTCTCTCCGTCCTCCACCAGAGCCGTCATCATGACGATCACGGTGCAGCCGTTCTCCCACACCATCTGCAGAATAACCGGGACAGTGTGGCCATGACACCTGATCATGGAGGGAACCTAAACCAGGCCGGGAGCTGCTCACAGCTCAGAGACAGAGGCATTTCTAGCAAGAAAAAGGTTCAAATGTATTTGATGTCCTCAGATGGAGAGATAGAGCTCTGACTGATGTAACCTCAGTCTATCCATTTATACCTTACAACATCCCAACATAGACACTCCCCCCAGGGGAACCAACCCACCCCCGGCATAAAGAACTTTCCAACTTGAGTTCATTAAGGCCGTTCCCTGGTAGGTTAATCTATCTTCCACTGGTCAGATGGATCTCCTAATAACAGCAGTCCTCCCCTTCATGCCATGAAGGAAGCTGTGACTCATTCTTATCTCTTATGACTTTCGTTTGGAGCCTGTGAGGCTAAAAACAGACATACCTCAACATTTTTTACTCCACAGCTCACCTGCCAGAAGTCGGAGATGGTGTGGGACAGGGGCCCCTGGGTGGCGATGTAGGCCGGCATCCTGGGGTCGTGTTCGATCTGCAGGTTCAGAAAAAAGTCCAAAAGGACGTCAGAACCACCAGAGATCCAACTTTAAGGTTCTTCAGATCTGTGGAGACTCACAATGGTGCTGGCATTGATGTAGTCGGAGCGCGAAGGGTTGCTGTCTGCTTTCAGCTTCACCCTGGAGTGATCGTCTGCAGAACATGGCCCAGTAAGTTCTGGTTCCACCAGTTCTGCTCCATAAATACCTCTGTTTGAGCTTTAAAGTTAGGGTGGATCCACTCACAGGGAACCGAGTCGGGGCAGCGGTTCTTCTTGGCGTTGGTGTCGCTCTGAGCCACCGATACGGAGCTGGGTTCTGCCTGGTAGGAGCACAGAGCCTCCCACTCCTTCATCAGCCGGTCCTTGTTCCGCAGGTGGTCCTCCATGTAAGCCTTAAAGGAGTCCAACGGGACCAGAACCACAGCGCAGATACAATATATTAACATGGGAAGCCTTTACTAAAGCTGCCGCCCTGAATCTGAGCGGAGCTTTAGCCCAGCAGAGAGGAAAGGGGAGGGCCTAACAGAAGAGTGTTTAGGGATACATTGTTTCATTTAATCTGACATTTAGAGGAACTAAATCAGTTTCAGGTTCTGACCAGGATCATGTGACCCGTGGAGATGTCCATGTTGGCCTGCGCCGGCTCCTCGCACCAGGACGGCGTGCTGCTGTGGGAGCTGGGACTGGGCTGGGCTCCGTCGCTGAACTGGGACGACACACTGCTCACCCTGGAGTCCGCCCCGCCGCCTCCTGCTGTTCCGGCTCCCCCTGCTGCGCCTCCTCCGGCTCCGCCCACCGCGCCCAGGGCGGCGGCCTCCAGTCGTCCGAAGGCGCCTTTGGAGGCCATGTGCTGGCGACACAGGTCCTGGTGAGCACGTTGGCACACATCGTGATGTTACAGCTACTTCAATACAACACTGGAAGCTTTAGAGAAAACATCCTAATTCGTGACGAACGTCCAGAAGAATAACTTTATGATGTGATATCCAGATACACTTTCTGTTAGATTACCCAATATTAGGATATGAATTAATATAATCCAATTTAAAGTCGTAGGGAAGCGGCTGTTCCAACCGTTGCATTTCCGAATTCTACCAAGTGGTGTCCGACTTTACACGAGTGAATAAAGTGAATGTGATTGGTGGATTATTAGGGGGGCGGGATTGTTGTGGTGGAAGGCTCGCAAGCAAGTTTGGTTGTGGCTGGTTTGTCGGAAGCATCTTGCTAACCAGTTAGCAACTTAGTGCTAGCAGGTTCCCAATGGGAAATTCCATTGGGACCAAGTAGCACTAAATTGGTGCCTTAGAAACGACGCTGTCAAGGAACGCTATGGACAGCGGAAACATGCAAGAGGAGGAGAGTTTAGTGTCGGAGGTCGTGGATGAGTCTCCTCCGTCATCCATTTTTTATTTAGAGGAGGAGAGTTTAGTGTCGGAGGTCGTGGATGAGTCTCCTCCGTCATCCATTTTTTATTTAGAGGAGGAAAGCGGGGACGAAGATGTTGTGGAAGAGGACGCCAGGGCGGCAGAAGCTTGGTTTGGTGTAGAAGGCTTCCAGCCGTACATGTTTGAGCCCTTGCCTCGCAACGCTGCCAGTTCTGTTAGCTCTACGCCTGCCGAAGACACAGACGTCCATCCCCGTGGACACTGGGACGCAACTCAATGGGAAAGGAAAGGATTCTGGTTTCAACCGTTGCGTATATTAGCTGCGACATATGAATCAAGATGCTATGACCGAAAAAATGTGATTGACAGATGACCGTTGATATATGATTGGCTGAATTTAGGTGGCTGACGTAGAACTAACTGGCCAGCAGAAGATAACGAAAATAGAAATTTTCTAACTTTTGGGACAATATCGTCTGATAAAGAGTATTTATTTTATCATTTATCTACATGTTTAAGCCAGAATGATTTGACATTTAAATATGACTTCCCCACGGTTTCATTTTATTCATCTTAATTTATTCTGCAGTGAATTTGCTTCTGGCTGAAGAAATAATCAGTTTCCCTCCATTTTGACTAAACCATATTTTTATCTGTTTGATCCAGAGATCAGATCCACATCTTTTTTTTTGTTTCTCTTCCTTTTCTAATCGTCTGTAAGGAGTCGAACCTTTGATGAGGCTTGAGTTTTGACGCATGGCGGTGAATTGGACCCCTCACCTGGTACTCCTGGTGGCTGAAGGCGCCCCCCTCGGGTCCCAGGCCCAGCTTCTTAGCTGCCAGCCGATGGGCGTGGTGACGCAGGCAGGCGATGCTCATGGCCGCCACCAGGATGCCGCCGATGCACGCCATGGACACCAGGGTAGCGAACACCCAGCGGGAGCCCGGCTGGACTTTGGTTGCCAGGGGCAACGACTTCCCCTCATTTATCTGCACGGCGTGGGGGAGAAAACACACTTTTTATCTATTAAAAAAACTGATCTTCAGAAGTCCTCCTCAGCTGGACCGACACCTTCAGAGCTGAAGGAAAGGTTTTTAATCCTGGGTTTAGATTAAGAGAGATTAACAGAGATTAGACAGTAAGGAATCAGAAACACCCAGAGGTGGTGAAAGCATTATCTCTTTTGTTTTGAAATGAGCTTCATGTATTTCAGTTGTAATGCCTCCGCTCCATTACCCTAATCTGGCTGTGGGACCATCGGCTCTCACCTGTTCAGCGCCGCTCTGAAGGACCTTTAATCCCGTCTCTGATTCCAGGAAGTTCTTCTCTGCGACTAAAACCAAAGACATGATCCATGAGCAATAAGAGATTTCCTCGTCTCCAGGCTCCATCTCCTCTAAGCTCCTCCTCACTGTTTCAGATCCTCCTACCAGCAGCCGGTTCTCCTCTCAGCTGCACATCCTACCTGCTTTATCTGCAGCGTCTGCAGCCGTCAGGTTCTGGGCGTTTGGTCTGATTCTGAAGGTGACGGCCGGTCCGACCACGCTGCAGAGGAGGAAACAGGACAAACCATGAACACGCCCGGACTCTGAAGCTTTCATCCGGTTTAATGATTCATCTGTTATTCATGTCCTCCAGATTTTTACAGTTTATGCAAAACTGTTTTTTTTTAATCCCCAAATGATTCCAACCTGTAAACAAACAAAAAAAAAAAACTTTTTTCTGTCAATTTTCTTTTTTCTTTTCTTTTTTGAAAGATAAAAAATGTATAATTAATTGATAAATATTCCTGAAAACAACATTTTATTTTGCATAATTTTCTTTATAATGTATTTAAATTTCCAAATAATTGATGTTATTTAAAATTATTTAATTTTAATTTAGATTTTGTCTTATGCTTTTATGTTTTTCTTTTTTTTGTTGAACAACAGCATTCAAAATGTATTAAAACTAAAACTAACTAGATTTTCAAGGTTTTTATTTTTCTGTAAATCGTACAGAAAAAATGAAATGATCAAATAAAAAATAAATTTTAACCCTTTTTTTTTACATGAAATTCAAACATTTAAAGATTTTTATTTATTTATTTTATATTTGTAAATATAAAAAAAATTAATAGAAAACAATAAAAAAATATTTTTTAATTTAGATAACTAAAATAAAACAATGTTTTTTTTTTAACAAGTCTCTTGATTTAATAATCTAGTTTTTGTGATTCTGTAAAAATTACTATGTTGCATAAATTAAAGAAGTTTTATTGAGTTGATCAGGATTAAACCATTTCGTTTTCTTATTTTAAATATGAATTGTCTTGCTTATTGGCAAAATATCAGTTTTACCTCCTCAATCCAAGAACAAATGCAGTTATTTCAAGAAAAAATGACTTATCTAGATCTAGATTTATCCAGTGTACTGATTGTTTCTTGATTTCTCCATGCGGTAAACATGGCTCCCTGTCTGACCTCCATGAGGGTCAAACTTAAACCAGAGAAGAAGAGTAGCAGGTAAACAGATGAGGATGAAAGTTGGACGTAAAGCTGGAGGAACGATGAGGAAAACCAGGAATCTTTCCCAGTTTCTCTTTGCAGCGGCTCGTTCTTTACACTGGAAAAAACGAATTCTAGATAAGTAATTTTTTCTTAAAATAAATGCATTTTTTCTTAGATTGAGGAGGTAAAAGAAACATTTTGCCAATGGAACAAGACTATTTACATTTAAAATAAGAAAACAAAATTACATTGTCTTATTTGAAGTGCATTTTATCTAAATTAAATTCTCATTCCATTGGCAAAATACCTCATGTACCTACTCACACTAAGGGTAAATACACTTAATTTAAGAAATTTTAACTTATTTCTAGATCGTTTTTCCAGTGTAAGCGCACGCTGCTGACCTCTGACCTCTGACCCACCTGATGTTGACGACGGCGGCGGCGGAGAGGCCGATCCTCTCTGACAGCAGCTGCAGCAGTCGCACCCCGTCGTTCAGACTGAGGGGGCTGCAGCGACAAACACACACATGGACACGCACACACCCATTTAACTCACACACACACACACACACACACAGAGGGGGGAGGGGTTTAAACTACAGACCCAATCGCAGCTCTAAGGCACCCAGGCAGCCTCGCCTCGGTCTCTGATCATGTCTTAGAAGCTAACACCCCCTGACTGTCAGGACGCTTCACCACCTCTACTGGACTTCCTGGTTTGTGACAGGAAGTCCCGCCCCTGATCCTCTCTGCTGGTTTCTGGCTTCCTACCCAGGGCGACAGGAAGCCATCCCTTCTCTCCATACATTAACTTCCTGGTTCTCCATATTGCTTCATTCTTCCACCTCTATCTCCTGCCTAATTCACTCCTCCTCTTCTTCTTCTCCTTTTCTCCTCTCTGTCTCTAGACCATTTTTGTTTTCTTCTTCTTCTGAAAGTAAAAATCTTTCCAAGCAGTTTTCCACATTTTCTCTGCCTGACGTGACGAACAAACACAGACAAACTGATCGACTGGTTGATCATCCAGGAGATTAAAGCTGCTGTACCTCTGATTGGTGACGATGTACCCAAACTCTCTCGTTCCTCCTCTGTTCTGATTGGCTGCCTCAGGCGGAGTCGCATCCCTCTGCTCTCCTCCACCTGCTTTGGAGGCAGGGGGCGGAGCCTTCTGGATGACAGTCTTGTACACCGTCACCGCCTCTGTGAGCTGATTGGTGGAAACAAAGGTCATCAGCTTTGGCTTTCCAAGAACCTTGATGCTGATTCAGGGGTTGCTATGGTGGTCCTGGTCCTGGTCCTGGGGAGTGTGCTGGTCCTCCAGCACACTCCCCACTAAAACCTTTAGGGAACAAACATGCTTCAAATTATCCAGTCCAAATTTGCTTGAGTCATAGATCCAAAATGCTGCAGCCAGAGTTCTGATGAAAATGAAAAAGAGAGATCATATCTCTCCTATCCTGGCTTCTCTTCATTGGCTTCCTGTTAAATCCAGAATAGAATTTAAAATCCTCCTTCTCACATATAAAGCCTTAAATGGCCAAGCTCCATCTTATATCAGAGATCTGATTGTTCCTGATGTTCCTAACAGAGCACTTCGCTCTCAATCTGCAGGTTTACTAGTGGTTCCTAGAATTTCTAAAATAGAATGGGAGGCTAATTATCTTCTTTTAAAAGATAAAATATTAATTCCATTGGCAAACTATCTAATTTCACTACTCAAATTAAGGGTAAATACTCTTAATAATATTTTTTAACTTATTTCTACATGGTTTTTCCAGTGTACAAAGTAATGAAGTTTATGCTAATAATATGCTGCTATAATCATCAACATTTAAAAGTTTATCTGTATCTTTTTTTTTTTGGAGTTTTTGCGGCACTAGTGGCTCGTTTTTCTGACAGTACGCTGAAAGGAAAGGTGGTATGAGGGAGGGGGATAGACAAAGGGCCACAGGTCGGATTCGAACCTGTGTCGGCCGCGTCAGGGACTAAGGCCTCCGTACGTGGGTTGTGCGTGTTAACCGCTGCTCTACCTGCATGCCCAGGTTTGAGATCTTTCACAATTTTTTCACCAATCGATGAAAATATGATGGAAGCAGAATGAATAATAACAGATCTTCCTGTTATCATCATCAGTTTAGCTTCATTTCTCTTCGCTTTGATTCAACATAATCCACTTTATACACGGCCTGCAAACCATGAGAGATGCTCACCTTTTTCTTCGCTGCATCATCTCCGTATTGATCTGATGGAAACACAGACAAAGCCATTTCATTTCAGTGGGATCAGATCCTGCAGCTCAAACCGGTGGAAAAAGGACTTCACCCACCTTCACTTTGTTGGGGACGGTAGGCGGCGTCGAGCTGCAGCTGCTTCAGAGCCGCCGGCAGGTCGTCCTTCTGCTCCGGGGTCAGATCCTTCACATCCAGGCCGTAGTGGTCCAGCAGAAGAGCCAGTCTCTGCAGGGAGCGTTCTGGAAGAGGGAGGAGGGTAATGACTGCAGGACAATGGCGTAACTATCAGTAAGCAGTGACAGCAGTTGGCCCATGAGCTCCTAGGGGCCCCATCACTGACACCTGGGTGGCCCTACGCAACTGTAGACGAGGATGTCTCTTTGCAGATGTAATGGTGCGAAAAATTCCTCTTAAACGCACCTGATACTGAAGTAACTGACCGCATTTATAGCACAACACATGGCAGATTTCACCATGATGGTGAGACGTTTAAACATGACGCCGATAGCAAAGCAGGAAGTGATACTTTTAATTACTATGTTAATAACTGCATAGTTCATTAGACGGTTGGTAAAATATACACTCATATAACATGTTTCAAACTGCAATAAAGATCTTAAAAGTACGGAAGAGGATTAGGACCACTGGAAAAAAAAAGTTAACTGATTTTTACATTTTATTTCAGTTTAGTCTGGGAAAAAAGTCAGAATTCTGACTTTTTTCTTAGAATTCTGACTTTTTTTCTCATAATTCTGATTTTTCTTTTTTTTTTTTTTTAGAATTCTGACTTTAATCTCAGAATTCTGACAATAAAAAAAGTCAGAAATATGAGATTAAAGTCAGAATTCCATACCAAACTGAAATACAATTTTAAAATCAGTAAAAAAAATTATTTTCCAGTGGCCCTAATCCTCTTCCGTATAAAAGAACGATGTATTTGAGTATTTTTTTTTTTTACACTACAACTTGAAATTATGGGTAATGATGAACAGAGTGAACATATTACTTATGGAACGTGCGCGCAGCGTGCAATATGTCACATCACGTAGACTAAAACCAGAGCGTAGATTAAACCATAGCCGTTACGTACAATGTGTTAGCGACGAAAAAGGAAAGAAGAGGATGAAATGGAAAATAACTTCCCAAAATAAACACGTTCTTCAATAGAACCGAAGAGGGAGAGGAGGACGTTGCTGCTTCTACCAGTCCAGTGACTAAAGATTGCGACCGGGTTCCTGGATTGGTCTGTTGGGCAACTGCGCGACACTTTGTCAGTAGTATGTGAAGTGATACCGTTTAAAATACACGCTTTTGAGGTTTTATGATTTCTGCCTACGTCTGTTCTGCCGTCACCTACATGTGTAGCGGTACACCAAATGTGTTTTCATGGACATTCATGGTGCACATTAACATGTTTTCATGGATGTGGTGGTGCGCTGTCACCAATGGTTCCATTCACTATTTTTCAGTGTGTGATGAGTGATCATATACTACTGAGAATTTAATAATTTGATCTTCTCGGCCAATTTATGGAACAGTCGCCGTATCCTGAACATTTATCACGTGTTGTACTTCATATGGGGCCCGCCCAGAGAATGTTGCTTACATTATTTATTATCTATTGTTGTGTCGTTACGCCGCTGCTGCAGGAAATTAAGGACTGCAGGTGATTACAGCAGAGGTCAAAGGGGCAACACATCAACACAAACAAAAAAAACTAAAAACAAACAAACTTAATGATAAAACAACATGAATAGATACAAGTTTTGCTTAAGACGTAAAAAAGTAACAATTAAAATAAAATTAAGGATTAGGACAGAAAATAAAGAAATGACAAACTAATAGAGAGAAATGAAACTACAGCAGGCAATGAGGGCCAAAAGAGGAGACATCTGACCATCCAGTCCTGACAGGGCGTCATATTCCTGCTGCTTCTTCTCCGCCTCCGGCTGCTTCCTCAGCTGGGAGACCTGGGAGATGTAGTCCTCGCTGTAGTCCAGAGGGAAGTCCAGATCGGGGAACAAAGACGAGGAGGGGAGGCCGGCAGATACGGCGGCCCTGTGGCGGGGCAGAGACTGTGAGGAAGAGGAGGATGAAGGGGAGGAGGTGAGGTAGAGGGACATCAGGTCCTGGAGCAGCTGCCGGTCCCGCTCCAAAGACCGCTCCTTGTGGAAGGTCGGGTTATCATCCAGGGAGTTGAGGGAGCGCTCCTCCTGATCCTGGTAGCCGAACTGAACCAGACACAGAATGTCAGTCCCTCTTGTGGCCAGCAGGGGGCCCCCCACCATGGGTTAACGGTAGGCTAGCCGGCTCCTACCTTATGGTAGCTGTATGGCTCCAGCAGGGGAGTCTGCATGTGGACGGAGGACCGGGACGGATCCAGGACCATGTAGTCCAGGTACTGCTGCATCACCTCAGGGTCAGCTGGACCTTCAGGGTCCTGGTCCCTCTGAGCAGCAGGACCCATCAGCCTGAAGGACCTGAGAAACAAAACAGCTGACCCACCTGGGATGTTTTCTACCAACAGCCGGGAGACGGGAACTTTCTTACTGTTTAGAGGATCCCTGTTCCAGTTTGGGAGCGGCGGTCGGAACGTGGCTCAGCTCGCGGCCGATGACGGCCTGCGTCAGATCGTCCTTCCACGTCAGACCTGAGGTTTCGCCACATCCGATGTTAAACGCTGCATCCGAAGCAGGAAAATGATCTGTTGCCGTGTTCAGATACTCACCCTGCACCATCAGGTCTTTGAGGACTTCCTGCAGCTTGTGGAGAACCGGCACAGAGACCCGGTACTGGACGGGCTCCTGGTGCAGAGTTCGGCACTGTCCGAACAAACCATCTAAACAGAAGGAAACCATCTGAGCATCTCTGGAAACATGAGGCCGATCCAATCAGGGGATCTAGAACCTCTTCACTGCCCTGTTATATTAGAAGCACAGCTCAGTACTTGAAAGTTCCATCCCCAAGGATGATGCAGCCACCGCCGTGCTTCACTGTTTTTGATGTACAGCGGTATTTTAAAGCCAAATTGGACTGATTTTTAGTTTGATGGACACAAACTAATCATCTTCCTCTTTAATCCTCTCTAACCTCTTGGTAAAATGTACCTTCAGGACCCAAAGAAACAAACGTGAAGAAAAGTTGTAAAGAATTTTTGAATGATTTAACGAGGCTGTGGATTGTTTTCCACATCAGCTGTCTGTTCGATGAGGGACACTGATACTGTAGCTATGATTATGTTTTATACTCAGACACTGACTGCAGTTTATCCTCTCAGCAGGTTTTACACTTTACTGCTCGGTTGGCATGGTGCCGCAGCGATTACTGAGATCATTACTGCATCATAAGCTTTAGACATCTGGAAGGACAACTAGGCGCTTCTTTAATGCAGGCAGGAGGAAGTTTGTTTCAGATGAGGATTGTGGAACAGAAGAGCAGAGATGGTAGAGAAGGAAAAACTGCTGCTGAAGGTTAGATCCTCCTCATCCTCAGAGTTTACAGCCCAGAAGCGGAGCGGCATCAGAACTGCAGCTCGTTCACGCAGGCCGCAGTGAGTCATCCCCATCAAACACGTCGGGGAGACACACCGTCCTCAGGCTACTGATGTCACTGTTGTCACGGAGATGGCCAGGCCCAGCCACGATTGGTCTAAACGGAGGCCTCGTTTACACTGCTCTCCCTCTGCCGCTTCGTCGCCTCCTCCCTGCTTCCATCTTTGTGCCACGGAGGCAAACTCGCACACATGCAGCACTACTGACTGCAGCGTCTGATTCAGCACAAACTGACGGGTTATACTGGGAAACGTACGGCACTGGAAAAAAATCTAAATCTAGACAAGAAATTTTTTCTTAAAATAAGTGTATTTTTTCTTGAATTGAGGAGGAAAAAGAGACATTTTGCAAGACAATTTACAATTAAAATAAGAAAACACAATTGCATTGTCTTATTTGAAGTGCATTTTATCTAAATATCTTATTTAAAGAATATAAATATTCATCCCATCTTATTTATCTGCTCAAATTAAGGGTAAATACACTTGATTTAAGATATTTTTACTTATTTCCAGTGTGGGTCTCTGCTAAACACCACTTCATAAATACAGGTTACTGGACTTTAAGATGAAACAAAAAGCCTTAAAAATAGATTCCCCTTTATGATCTGATCCTCTATGTCAGCCTTTAATCAGATTGAGGATTATTATCTAGAAGGGTCATATCTTTGGATTGAGTAACCAGCTCTCCCTGCTAATTCATTTTAATGTCAGACGTCACTAAAGATGCTCTTATGGCATTTAAGAGACAAAGACCCACATCCTCATACATCCTCCACCCTACCTAACAAAGAGAACAAGGTTGGTACCTAATGGTGGTAAATGAGAACCAATGCTGGTCTACTCTGAACTTTGGGACTTTTTTAAATTTTTTATTTCTCCATCTCCATCCTCCTCACTGTCTGTAAGACCGTTGCAATGATTTAACCAAATGATATCAACTGGTTATAGTTAGAGTGGCTCAGGTTATCCTGAGCTTTCTCTAGTTCTGCTGCTATGGGCTTAGACTGCTGGAGGACATGGGGACCCCTTTTTCATCATTCTGCTTCATTCTATTTCTATTCTCCCACTCTGCAGAATCTGTTAGTTCAATCTCTAAAGTTCTGCTCTCTCTGCTTTTTCTCATAGTAGCTTCATCTGGTCTGTTCCTGTTTGGCTGTGACTCCATCCTGGAGAGAAATATCAGCTGTGCTGCTGCCATCAACACCTTTTTTTATAGATGTCAGAGATTTTACAGTTGCCTTTTGTATCTATGCTTCTTTTTCTATGTCTGCTTCTGTCTCCTTGAACCCCAGTGGGCCTCAGCAGATGGCCGCTCACACTGAGCCTGGTTCTGCTGGAGGTTTTTCCTGTTCAAAGGGAGTTTTTCCTCTCCACTGTCGCTACCAGCATGCTTAGTGTGAGGGATTGCTGAAGAGTCAATGAGTCGATGCAATCAGCTGGTTTTCCTTAGATTGAAAACTTTGAATCAATCTGACTGGATGATCTGGTGAACTGGAAAGTGACCTGAGATGACATGATGTGAATTGGAGCCATAGAAATAAACTGAATTGGCTCGACTAAACTTAGCTCATTAAATGCATAGAATATTAAATATTTACTTTGAACATAACAATGAAAGCAAAGATAAAAAATAAGACAAATAAATGGGTTAATTATGTAATGTTAATTAGTTATTTAATAAACTCAGGTAAAAGTATAACAATAGAATAATTGAACCAGGAAACAAGGAAATAAGTCATTTGAACAATTTTTATAATAATTTCCATATTATTTCAACAAATCCAACATATTTAACCAATTAAACCTTATTCAAAGTTAATTTTTTGAGGTACGATTTATAAGGACTCCAATGTTAAACAGCAGGAAAAAAAAAAAAACACTCAATAGGAGCCCAAAAGGCATCCATGGAACAGTTTCCTCTCAAGATGCCACAGAGGATAATGAAATATGCCACTAAGCATGCTGGGAAATAAAACCAGGAAGTCCACATAATTTAACTTCTACGGACAATATTAATTTATCAAAATCCTGATCAATTTTAATGTATAATCATGTTAAATTAGTTATCTTTAATTGAATTAAAGTCTCTATACTGGAAAAAGTTTTTTATTTCTTAAAATAAGTGCATTTGTTCTTGAATTGAGGCGGTAAAAGAGACATTTTGCCAACGGAACAAGAGAATTTACACTTAAAATAAAGAAATTGCATTGTCTTATTTCAAGTGCATTTTATCTAATTGTCTTATTTTAAGAGTAAAAATACTCATTCCAATGGCAAACTATCTCATTTACCTACTCAAATTAATGGTAAATATGCTTAATTTAAGAGATTTGTACTTATTTCTAGATTGTTTTTCCAGGGTAGGTGTTAAAATACAATAAAACCTGCTTATCTTCAACTTAAAAACCTCATTTTAAGTATTAATCTGAACATAAAGCAATGTCGTAATTTCACTTCTTATACAGGAAGCGACAGTGGACATTATTAATTAAGCTGTTTTAAGATCTCACCTTTTAATTAAAAACAATTTATCCTGCTAACGTTCAGGTTAAAAACAGAATATTTGTTAGTAACTGACCATTAAACAGTAACATCAGAGTGTGACGATAAAATGGGATCCGATATTCTTTGCAGCCATTTTCATCTTCCTTAGTAAACTAGGATGTTTTTAATGTCTTTACTATTTTGACTTATGTGTCCAATTATATTTACAGAGAAATGATCAATATCCGTGGTTATTTCAGAGCAGATTAGGCTAAAACTGAGTTTCATCTAATCTGTTTATATCCTGGAACTGAATCTGTTTTGCAGTGGAAGATCTTCATAGTCTTTTCGTTTGTGTATTAAATCAGATTTACATTTTCAATTGAAGGAAACATGGAAAACTCACCATCGGCGCAGAGCTGATCTCTGGGACACAACTTCTTCTCAAACAAACAACCTGCAGAAAAAAAAAAAGATTTTCAGATCTTAAATCAAACCAGATAACTCTTTAAAGGTGATAAAAAAAAAACCCTAAAACAATGAATTCTTAGTTTGAATATTTTCAGGACCATTTAAAAACACGACGAGGCAACATTTTGGTCAACTTCTGCAAGCGGTTTTTAGTTGTTATTAGATTCGGTCTAATTGGATCACAGATCGTTCAACAGGTCTTTGCAGAGGAGGAAACAACCTTTACTTTGATTCCAACAAAGTTTAAAGAACAATCCACTGGATTTTTGTTTCCAAGTTATAAGACGCTTCACTTCCCAAACAGGAAGCTTTCTCAATTCAAAATGTCAGAAATATCTTTGAGTTCAAGGCTTTATAGAGTCGACCAAAACCAAAAAGCTTTGTTTTGGTTTAGAAACATGCAAATTGAACTGGACGAATGAAGCAGGACCTTTGGAATGGGAGTAATTTTGTTTCTTTTTTACCTTTCTATGTCTCTGAAAGGGGGGTTGTTAAAGGGAATTGTTAGCCTGGCTGAATTGTAGGATTTTGAAAGTTGAAGTCCACCCTCTCTGTTTAAAGACGTAGGGAAGCGGCCATTCTAACGGATGCATTTCCAAATTCTCCCAGTGGTGCCCGACTTTACACGAGTGAATAAAGTGAATGTGATTGGTCGATTATCAAGAGGGCGGGATTGTTGTGGCGGAAGGTTTGCAAGCCAGTTTCATTGTGGCCGGTTTGTCGGAAGCATCTTGCTAACCAGTTAGCAGCTTAGTGCTAGCAGGTTCCCAATGGGAAATTCCATTGGGACCAAGTAGCACTAAATTGGTGACTTAGAAACGACGCTGTCAAGGAACGCTATGGACAGCGGAAACATGAAGAGGAGGAGAGTTTAGTGTCGGAGGTCGTGGATGAGTCTCCTCCGTCATCCATTTTTTATTTAGAGGAGGAAAGCGGGGACGAAGATGTTGTGGAAGAGGACGCCAGGGCGGCAGAAGCTTGGTTTGGTGTAGAAGGCTTCCAGCCGTACATGTTTGAGCCCTTGCCTCGCAACGCTGCCAGTTCTGTTAGCTCTACGCCTGCCGAAGACACAGACGTCCATCCCCGTGAACACTGGGACGCAACTCAATGGGAAAGGAAAGGATTCTGATTTCAACCGTTGCGTATATTAGCTGCGACATATGAATCAAGATGCTATGACCGAAAAAATGTGATTGACAGATGACCGTTGATATATGATTGGCCGAATTTAGGTGTTCAGGCTGACGTAGAACTAACTGGCCTGCAGAAGATAACGAAAGACAAAAAAAACACAGATTTTAAGACAGCATTTTTTTAAATAGATAATATGGTCTGATATAGAGTACATTTATATACATGTTTAAGAGCATGTCTTTAGTTCGATTATGATGCAAGAATTTATAAAAAGGATAATATATCCGATTTAAAACACATTAAATATCATATCCTATCTTTAATTGAATGATTTTATGCTTGTTTTAATAATCTGTATTTAAATGCCCATTCTTTCTTCTGATAAACATTATTTTATAACTTCTATGAAGCCCAGAATGCTTGCTTTAATCACTGAGGCGTTTCTAAATAATTTATGTTCTTGAGGTTTGAAAATGATGCTTATTGATCAGGACATGTTTGATTACTCCATCCCTGGAAGCTTTTGACCGCAGCAGGAAATGAAAACTTCAGCCCTGAAAGCGGGAATCAGCTGAGTTGAGTGTTGAATCGGAGGAAAAGGCTGCAGGACGATGGGGGCCAGACGTTCGGTCGGCGTGAATTATTGATGCGGACGGCATCTGACTTTTTCTTCCTACGATGATGCAAACATGAGAGTGGAAACACCTCTGGCCCGATCTCCATAACAACCCAAGGAAATCTCCCTCAGCTGCATATGTCTGGGAATCTCCTCTGAAAGAGACACTCCATTTCTGACCGCAGCTCTTCTCACGGTGATTAATCTGCTCTCCGTCCTCTCCTCCTCATCCTCCCTCCATCCGTCTGATTTGTTGTTCGACTCAGTCAGTGTTCTGCCATGACTAATTTAATTCGGTTTGAACAAAAACACGAACCAGAGAAAGAATCAGAGGAAGAATCCATGCGGGGGCTTTTATTTACAGCAGGGCTGACACAAACTAAAAGGATCAAACATCCTGCAGAGATGTTTGATAAAAGCAGAACTGCAGCTTTAAGCTGCAAAAATTTTTATCTATTTAAACTCTAATAAGTTTGTATGTATTTTATTATACAAAATCCAGAGAGCATCATCCGTTATTCTACAAACTGAGGTAAATGGCCGCAGATGGCCGCTCACACTGAGCCTGGTTCTGCTGGAGTTTTCTCCCTGTTAAAAGGGTTTTTTTCCTCCCTACTGTCGCTACAAGCATGCTTAGTGTGAGGGATTGCTGAAGAGTCAATGAGTCGATGCAATCAGCTGGTTTTCCTTAGATAGAAAACTTTGAATCAATCTGATTGGATGATCTGATGAACTGGAAAGTGACCTGAGATGACATGATGTGAATTGGAGATATAGAAATTAACTGAATTGATATAATAACTGAAGCCATGGAAAACATAACCTAAAGATAAGAGAAAGAATAACTAATTAAACCTCGACCAAGGAATAAATTATACCAAAAATGATATAAAACTTATCAAAACAAACATAACTGGGAGCCCAAAATGAAAACTGTGCAGAGTGGCGGATCGTCTTCAGTTTTCACTGGAGAGAAACAGGCTGAAAATCATCTGCTATTTTCTTTCTACTCTACATTTATGCACTAAATTACATTCAGGTTTCTTTCTGTAAGCTGCAAAATGTGTGAAAGTCTGTATCTTTAGCAGCAGTGATGATGACAGCACGCTAACACAAGAAGACAATGATCCTAATCACATCCCTCCATCTTTTATGGGCTGATGGGCTGATCACAGCTGGGCTCCGTCCTGCTTCTTCTTCTGCCGCACAAATACAGAAGCATCAAAATGATCTGAAGGATTAAAACATCTAATATCCACCCCCTATCCTCTTCATCATCTTCCTCATCATCTCTGGGTTTCTGACAGATCCTTTAAGGCCAGCAGGTGAGGTTTAAGGTGGAAGGACTAAGCTGGAAAACAGCTGGGAGGACGTCTCCTCACAGCTCAGAGGAACCTTGCACCTTCTACCCTTTACTCTCTGACAGAGCAAATCAACCTCAGGAAGCAGCAAACCTCTGCTCGTTGTAAACAAGAGCCGCTCGGCTCTCATTGCGCTGCTTCAAGGAAGCAGAAACAAACACACCATGTCTTCAGCTGTGGTTTGTTCAGGAAGAAAACAATAAAGGAGCATAAAAAGATGATTTCAAGCTCCATTAAATCCAACCTCTAATCAACCTGCTCAGCGTGAACCGGTCTCTCCTGTTCAAACCGCAGCAAACATTTATATGTAGAACAAGTTAAACAACCTAAAACTGAGATAAATTAGAACATTTACAGACGATCTTCTTCATCATAAAATGTTGCTGTTCTGGTCTGCTTCTTCTGTGCTCAGAGTTCAGAGCTCAGCTAAACTCCCAGGGTTAACGACGGCGTCTAAAATGGATTAATGTCGAACCTGCTGACTCGGTTAATATTACAACTAGACACTAAAAAACCAGCTGAGTCACTGGTTGCTATGGTGAATCCTGACTTTTTCTCAAGAGCAGACGGGGATAAGAAAAACACAGACGAGATTTTTTGCTTTTACCGAACAGCCCGTGTTTTAAAACTAGAAGTTAAATCAACGTATGATAAAATGAATGTGTGGAGATAAACTTGGCATTTAAACAAGTTCGCATCTCAATGTTTCTAAGAGTTTCATGGGGTAGAAGAGTGTTGCTCATTTAACATTACAAGAGGAAATCATGCAGGAAAATCTGAAAAGAAAATCATTGAGCTTCAGCAGTAAAAAATGGGAAAAGCTACGTTGGCCTTCAGGGTGTATCTTCAATTTTCATAGACATGAAAATAAAGAACTCTTTGAATAATAAGGTGTGTCCAAACTTTTAGTCTGTGCTTTATGAAAATGAAATCTATCCAGATGAAAATTAAAATTCCTCAAAGCTTTTTAAAGCATGAATGACATTTCTGCTCCAAAGATTTTCAATCCTTTAACTGATCTATCTCTATAGTTCTGCTGCTATAGGCTTAGACTGCTGGAGGACATAGGGACCCCTTTTTCATCATTCTGCTTCATTCTATCTCTATTCTCCCACTCTGCAGAATCTATTAGTTCAATCTCTAACGTTCTGCTCTCTCTGCTTTTTCTCATAGTAGCTTCATCTGGTCTTTTTCCTGTTTGGCTGTGACTCCATCCTGGAGAGAAATATCAGCTGTGCTGCTGCCATCAACACCTTTGTTTCTAGATGTTGGAGCTTGGCCTGTTTTCCAGTGTAGTCCTGTTTCTCTGACTGTGACTAACTGGATGTGCTCTCTTCATCCTCTGACATGGGAGCTGGCTCGGAGCTCGTCTGCCTGGCTGTGTGTTTCCTGGACGGGGCCGCCTGTGGAGCTGGTTGCCTTTTGTATCTATGCTTCTTTTTCTATGTCTGCTTCTGTCTCCTTGTACCCCAGTGGGCCTCAGCAGATGGCCGCTCACACTGAGCCTGGTTCTGCTGGAGGTTTCTTCCTGTTCAAAGGGAGTTTTTCCTCTCCACTGTCGCCACAAGCATGCTTAGTGTGAGGGATTGCTGAAGAGTCAATGAGTCGATGCAATCAGCTGGTTTTCCTTATATAGAAAACTTTGAATTAATCTGACTGGATGATCTGGTGAACTGTAAATAGCCTTGAGATGATATGTGTTCTGAATTGCACTATAGAAATAAACTGAATTGAATTAAACTGATACTGATTTTTAACGGGTTTTATTTAAGTGCAGTGGAATATTCTTAAAAGTCAAAACACTCTGACTATGATCTTTATAAATCTAGTTTGGGTCCTTTAACACAGAGGAAAGAGCAGAGCAACAAACCCATAAATGTAATAAAAAAAAGCAAAGTGTTAATTTAGAAATCAATATAAGGTGAATAGTTTGTCAATATTTACCTGATATGAAAATTAAAGTCAAAGAGACTGAATGGCTAAACTAAAGAGATAGCTCAGAGTTTTTAAAAAGGAGAATCATTCCTCAAGGCCTCAAATTTATTTACATTTAATCACAAATTATAAAAGTTATTAACTTAGCATGATTTAAAGTGTAAGAACTCAGAGTTCCCTTGGTTTGTAGATTTTAAGACGACCGCAGCAGCTTATTACTTTCCTGGAGGCCGTCCCCCTTGATCTATGGAACCTTTGTAGATAATAAGCATTCATTTTCATTCTTATCTCTAAGTAAAGGTCTAGATAAAGGTCTAGACCATGGTTCCAACAGGAAATGTGAAGACAGTAAAATGTCACTGACAGGTTTTTACTATCTGTTTGTTTTATTAGAAGGTGCTCATATATTTATATTACTCTGTATTAACTCATATATTCTTTGGTCACCCGTTTGTTACTAAGTCATTTGTTTTGAAAACAAAAATATCACTATATTTTTTAGAATACCAACATTCTGATCTACCTCTACACTCTTAGAATAACTGTTTGATTATTTTATAGATTTATAAAATCCTATTCCAGCCTTTTCTATCAGGAAAATATTCCAAAGTGGGATTAAAGAGTGATTTCTAATGGATCTGATCTTTGGTTCCAGCTGTTTTGGTGCTGAAGGGGAAACAGGGACCGCGGATCTGTCCATGGTGCTGAAGGGGAAACAGGGACCGCGGATCTGTCCATGGTGCTGAAGGGGAAACAGGGACCGTGGATCTGTCCATGGTTCTGAAGGGGAAACAGGGACCGCGGATCTGTCCATGGTGCTGAAGGGGAAACAGGCAGGTTCAGCACCGTGGATCTGTCCATGGTGCTGAACCTCTGGGCGCGTTGAGTCGTAGTGCTCACAGGCGCAGACGGTCAGATCAGTTATGAGTCATAACTTTCTGACGTGCTTATTTCTCCACTTACATTCAGCCTGGATCCCATGCTGGGAAAAACATCCGGAATTTTCTCCTGGAGTTTGGGAAGCAAACAGGATGAAGTCAGAGAAACAAAGACCAGGATGACTCCACAGCAGATTTCAGTTTAATTTACCAAATATTTGATCATGTTTAATCCTGTTCTGCCTTTAAATCGCAGAACCTCTTTCTCTTTAAAATAAATATTCTATCTCTTAGCTTCGCTTTGTTTGGGTGTTGAGCTTCCCTAAATAAAGCCTCATTTATTAATATGTGTTTATCTGAATCAGAGCTCCTCCTCCAGGAGAGCCAATTAGATCAGCTGTTGATTCCTGGGATCCTTGCTCCAGCCTCTCTGCCTTCCTTCTTGTTGCACAACAAACAAAATGATTCATTGAGCCAAAAAGGCGCATCAGAGCTTTGCGTCACAGATGAGAGGCAGATAAACGGAGCAGGAAATGCAGAACAGACTTCAGTGTTTGTCTTCACTTAAAGCTAAATGGATCAGAAACGGATAAACACCTGATTTATACCTAAGGTGTGGGAATCTATTTCCATTTCCAGGGATATTTTAATCTATAAAGGGCGGAGATAAAGAGGAGAACTTTTAGAGAAAGAATCAAACTATCACCAGAAATCTACAGATTACAGAATAATCTGAAATGGGTTCCAAAGTGTAGCAAACTGGCTCCGGTTAATGGATCCAAATCGTGATTTACGTACCGCGCCTCGCTGAGCGCACTTCATTAAACCCCGCGGAGCGCATCCCTCTCCATCACAGCCCAACACCCCCGGCTCTTACCGTGTCTGGCGGCCGAGCAGAGGCGGCAGGAGGCGGTGAGGAGGAGGAGGCACAGGGCCGCCCAGAGCCGCGGAGACTTCATGGTAGATCCAGCATCCAGCGGAGGAGAGGAGAGGAGAGGAGCTGCAGCGTCTCTAGCAGCTCTCCATGTCTGAGGAGGAGAGGCAGCTGCTGCCGAGGAGAGGAGGAGGGGAGTAAACAGGCAGCAGGGGGCGCTAGATCAGAGGATTTCAGATCTAAAAAGGCTGATTTTGGTCCAATTATGTTAAAAAGAATCAATAATTACATAATACACATGAAAAAAAACATGAAAGAAAACATCAGCAGAAGCGGTTCTTTTATTGATGGCCACCTGGGCAGGCCCCCTTTCCCACCCAATAACCATAAAAAATAAAATGTTTGTATTTCTATCCAAACTAGGACTTTGTATAATCTCCCAAACATTTTAGTGAATTAATTTTCAACAAACTTAGTAAAACTAACAAAAAAGTTAGTCTCCCTGTGCAGTTCCTCGTCTTTCCCCGGCTCCTCATGCATGTTTTCCCTGATGTCTGCATGGTTCTGTTCTGTTTTGTATTTTTATGTTGGATACTTGGATTCCTGCCTCAGTTGCCTGAGTACTTAAATAAAACTTCAAGAACTCACCTCTGCTTTTGGGTCCTTAAGACCTCCACCGAACCCTGACAATCTGAAGCTTTTTGAACATAACTGTAATTACCTGGTCTGTTGATCATATTAAAGGTGGTTTTGACCTGTTCCATATATTTCTCCCCTGTCAGACCCTCTCTAAGGGAAGATAACTCCTCTCTGCATCAACACTTGGCTCGCTGCTTCATCCCTCTGTGCCAGAAACCTGGCAGAGCAGCAGACGAAGCAGCTCGCTGGGTTTTATTAAAAGCAAGCAGGAGGAATTAAATTACTGCAGCAGCATCACTTTAACCTCCATCTGCACATTTAACTCAATGACATCCTGCAGGAGGAAACAGAGACAATAAAAACCGACCCAGACAAAGAATTCAGATCTTTATTTCATAAATCTGTCAGTTGGAACACAGTTTCTGAGATTTAACAGAGAAAATGTGAGCAGCAGCAGCAGCAGCAGCAGGTTCCTCAGTCGACGACCAGCGAGCTCCTGATGCTGGGAAAATGTTCAAAGAAGCCCTGCAAGACAGGATGTGGGAAATAAAAACAGAGCGACTCAATGAGCTGAGAGAAAATCCCCATCTGCTTCACGGCGAGTAACAAACGAGGCGAGGAATGTTTACGTCTGCTTCTCAGACGACAGCTGGTTAACAAACACAACCCGTCTGCAGACGGTTTAGATCCCTGTTCTTAGATCCGCTCATTACTGATGAAATAAAAAAGGTTCGGCTGAGAATGTGTTGAACATCATTCCACAGCTGCTCTCCCTTCATCTAGCAGCCAGAACACAGAGGCAGCTGGTTTCAGATGACCCGGACGTCCACACTGTCAAAGCAAACCGCTGGGTTTTAATCACACAGCATCACTCTGCCAACACCGTGCATCTTTATACCTTTAAACTCACTGGATTATAGAATAATAAACCCATTAGAAGATAAATAATCATGATGTGAAACCTTGAAGATATGGGACAAACATTAAACCTCAACCTGTAAACAAACATTAGCTTTAAAACAGGCTAGCTTAAGGCTAACTCTTATTAATTGATGCCAATATTTCAGGTGAAGTACCGAAATACGTTTCTGATGCTTTAATAACAACAAGTTATTGACAAAACTCTGTAAGTGAGGCTCTACGGCAACACCATTAGGTCAAACCTGCTTCAGCTGAATTGATGCAATATGAAGGGAATATAAAGAGGAAATAAATGGCTTCTAATGACGACAGCAGAGTCTGGACTCCATGGAGCGGATATATGATGGGATGTCTGTGTTACTGGACCAGAACCATTAGTTTACTGGTCCGAGAAACATGAGGGCAACAGAAAAACATTTTTTTTAAAGCTTAGCTGTAAATATTGTTTAGAGTGAATTAGTGTTGGAATAATTATGTATAAGATACTTAATGTTTGTTCTTATGATGTATAATGTGTGACATATTACTGTTCCAGAGAGGTGTTGCACAAGCAGTATAGCTCAACTCTTAGGAAGTATTGCTCAAGCTCAACGAAACCAGGAGGTTCTCGGACCATTTGACCGCAAGACATTTAAATGCAAATTGACCTGTTCACTGAGTCTGCAAATTGAATTGTATTTTTTGTTTCCTATTCCTTTAGCGCAACCTCAGCTTGTGTAATTAGGGACCCCCCCCTCTAACTTTAATAAATAGCGAGGAGAAAGTTGAAGACCGGCAGAGTGGGTTGGAGATTTGTAAACTCCGCAGTCTCTTCCTACTCTCCTCGCAAGTAAAACTAAATTAATTGTCTCTGTGCTTTCTTTCTTTCCCTATATGCATGTATGATGTTTTAGGTGCTTAGACCTGACAGTTAGGTTTGAAACAATCGGATTGACCGATTATTGAAATAATCGTCAACTAATTTAGTAATCGATTAATTGTTAATTGGAATATAGAGACTGTAAAACATGTATTTATCTTACAGAGCAACTCATTTAGAGCAGGAACTATATGAAAATTGTCAAAAAAATATATTAATATTTTACATTTAAGCTTTAAAAAAAAAAAAAGATTTTTTTATCTTTCAATCTGCTCTATCCAGAACTTCCTCAAGAGGAAAAGTTTTAGCTTTGCCTGCTTTAATTTTGTAAAAAAATCTTTAAGGAAGCTTTGGCTGTCCGATAAGATGGAGTATTAGGGGCAGGCTAGAGAATTTTTTCCTTCAATTTCGAGAATAAAGTCGTAACATTATGAGAATAAAGTTTTAATATTACGAGAAAAAAGTCTGAATGAGAATAGTCAGAAATTTACGAGAATAAAGTCGTAAAATTACGAGAAACAAGTTGTTTTTTATAACAACTCTTCCAAGAAGCCCTTTCTTCCCTAAAATGAGGACATTGGACTCTGGTTGCTGATTGGTGGAGCTGGTCGGCCATCATCTGATGGGCGGAGCTCCAAGCTTTCATTCTGAAGCTGGTTGATGTTTGATGACTTTATTCTCGTAATATTGTAACTTTATTCTCAAAATAAAATATAGGAAAATATCTATGGCCCTAATACTCCGTTGTAATCAGATTATTAATTGATTAATCAAAAAAAATAACAGATTAATAGATGAGCAAAATAATCGTCATTTGCAGCCCTAAAGTGAATAAACCTGATAATAACCTGCAGACTGGCAGGTTTCCATAAACACTGACATTTTGCCATGATGACTGCGGTTCTTTGCAGCATTTAAACCGGGCTAAATATATTGAGGTTTAAACCGAGATGAACTACGAGGATCACTCTGAGCAGAAAGTATGAAGCTGTTTATTCTGGTCCACTGTAGACTTTGGCTACGTTCACACTGCAGCCTGAAGTCACCCAAATCCCTATTTTTTTGCCCATATGCGACCTGGATCCGATCTTTTTATTTCAGTCTGAACGACACAGATCCGATTTTTTCCAATGCGACCCAGGCCACTTGGCTCTGTGGTCCTGAATCCAAGACGAATCTCATCT
The DNA here is from genome assembly GCA_030533445.1 of Cyprinodon diabolis. Lineage (NCBI taxonomy): Eukaryota > Metazoa > Chordata > Actinopteri > Cyprinodontiformes > Cyprinodontidae > Cyprinodon > Cyprinodon diabolis. The sequence goes on from CM060085.1 coordinate 21,363,989, forward strand.
TTTCAAATGCGACCTGTATCTGAACGGCCAGGTCGGATTCATCCGACCTGAACGCGATTAATACCAGACAAAGGTATCTATGCTGGGTCTTGTTACACTGAAGTGGCAAGAAAAATAACAACCATGGCAGACGATGATGCGGAGAGCAGAATTTATGTTTAACCATATTGAAAAGATTGTGTTTTTATGTTCGGGAAAGATCAATTGATGTTCTCCAGCACTAGCATCCATGTTTACTTCTGTAAACACAGAGAACGCTGGCCTGTGACGTCACCGCGTCCTCTACTGCGCATGCGGGACACTTGCGTTGTATGACTGCAGTTCACACAGGAGATCACATACATGTCGCATATATTTCGAAATAGGATTTCATTAACAAATCTGAATTGAGCATCAAGGCCTGCAGTGTGAATGTAGCCATAGATCGGAGGTCATGGGTCATGTAGGACATCTTTAAATCAGAGCATACAGACAGAATATGCAAACAAAAAGGAGAAGATGTTTATGAACAGACAAGTGTGCTCAAATAGCTTATTGCTGCCAGCTGGTTTTATCGACCACAATCTTATAGCCGCTGAGAGAAAAAGGAATCTGTCACCTTGAAGAGCGTGGTGCTCTGCAGCACGCTGGAGGTGCAGCACATCTCCCTGATGGAGTGCATGGACAGCTGAGGGGCGCCGATGTCCACCACCGGGATGCCGAGGCGGGCGGCCAGGATGGGCCCTATGGTGGTCCCACAGGGGCTGTCGTTACGCACCATCACATCCTGCAGGGGACGGAGACAGGAAGTCTTATTCTGAAAGGACTCAGTGGATTTAACATGGGAAAAAAAAGCTCTGGGTTTAGTTTCAGATCTGCTTTTAGGACGCTGAACATTAATAGGTCAGTGCGCCCTCTAGTGGCCACTCAGATGAACTGTAGCTTTGGGTAAAAAGCAACTAAAACACCCATGATTAAGCTTCTATGTTTCAGTTTTATTATTCATATGTTGCTCCTACCTACAAGAAAAAATTACAATTAATGTTTGCAAATGTGGATTTTGATAAAGATTCAGGATTTTAATGTTTTTATAGAAAGTAAATGATAATGTGAGATGAATCAAGGCCTCAATTAGAAGGAAACACCCCGCAGCATAATGCTTCCACCTCCATGCTGGATTACATGGAGCTTTTTTCCCAGATCTGATCTGTTTGTTTAATCTTTGCTCTGATTATGCCTTCTACATATTTTATTTGTATTTTAAAGCACTTTTAAATTTGTGAGAGGTTTTAAATGTCAGTGTTAAAGTGCTTCAGGTCGCTCCTTCATGGGTCGGATGTAATGTTTAACTTTGCTGCTGGAGCTCTTCCATGGTCTCTGCTGCCATAAAAACAGCTCAGATGTTATCAGATGTTCTATAGCTGCTTATCTCCTCCACAGAGCTGATTTATCTGCTGACTGCTGTGAGTTTATTCACTCATTCAGATATAACCACTGATGGTTTGAATAAGACGCACCTGCAGTGGCACGCCGACCCTGCTGGCTACCTCTCGGACCACGCAGGCGGTGACGGCAGTGGTGGCATAGCGCTGGTTGCTGTTGAACTTGATCACTGGTCCCTGAAAGGAGATTTCACATCAATCAGAACTCCTCCGTTTATTTTAGAAAGCAGATCTAGAATGGCAGATCTAGAACAGCTTTGATCAGGACTGACTTTGTGGAAAGCAGGTCGGTGGTTCTCTTCGTGCTTCTCCCTGAGAAAATAATCAGACATTTAGAGAGACGAGCTGCTAGCTGGGCAGGAGCTCTGTCCTGTCAGCTGATTGGTTGGTTTTAGTCTCATTAACTCAATCAAACCACTTCCTGATTAATCATGGGTTGGATTCAAAAAACTAAGTCTGGACACACAAGTTTTAGCTAAGACTAAATGCGGCTCAACAGGTTCCTTTAGGACCTAAAGTTTAGGTCCATGTTTGGCCCAGCCCCTTCCCGTCAGAACCTTACATTAATGGTTGGTTTACTGATTGATCTGTGAGTCATACAAAGACCTAAAAAGGGAGAATAGAGGCCTTAAATGGCCAAGCTCCATCTGATATCAGAGATCTGATTGTTCCTTATGTTCCTAACAGAGCACTTCTCTCTCAATCTGCAGGTTTACTAGTGGTTCCTAGAACTTCTAAAAGTAGAATGGGAGGCAGATCTTTTAGTTATCAGGCTCCTCTCCTGTGGAACCAACTACCAGTTTTAGTCCGTGAGGCAGACACCCTGTCTACTTTTAAGACTAGGCTTAAAACTTTCCTTTTTGATAAAGCAGGGTTTATAAAGGAACCAGAAATTCTAATTCAATGCTTTTTAATGCTCTTTTAATGCCATCAACAATAAAAAATTAGAAAAATTTTTTAATGCCATCAACGAGTACCTATGACTCTGCATTTTCCCATTCTCTAGCTTTTTCTCCACCTTGAGCCTCTTTTCCAATTTTTATACATTATACATCCGTTTTTATACATTTTTTTTAATAAAGCATTTTAAATGCCATGATAATAACATTTAATGCATTTTAATCCCAATTAATGCATTTAAAAAATACTAATTGACTGACTTTTAATAATTTCTAATGACCGGAAATCCAGTAAAGCTTCTAGTTAGAGTGGCTCAGGTTATCCTGAGCTATCTCTATAGTTCTGCTGCTATAGGCTTAGACTGCTGGAGGACATAGGGACCCCTTTTTCATCACTCTGCTTCATTCTATCTCTATTCTCCCACTCTGTAGAATCTGTTAGTTCAATCTCTAACGTTCTGCTCTCTCTGCTTTTTCTCATAGTAGCTTCATCTGGTCTGTTCCTGTTTGGCTGTGACTCCATCCTGGAGAGAAATATCAGCTGTGCTGCTGCCATCAACACCTTTGTTTCTAGATGTTGGAGCTTGGCCTGTTTTCCAGTGTAGTCCTGTTTCTCTGACTGTGACTAACTGGATGTGCTCTCTTCATCCTCTGACATGGGAGCTGGCTCGGAGCTCGTCTGCCTGGCTGTGTGTTTCCTGGACGGGGCCGCCTGTGGAGCTGGTTGACAGTTGCCTTTTGTATCTATGCTTCTTTTTCTATGTCTGCTTCTGTCTCCTTGAACCCCAGTGGGCCTCAGCAGATGGCCGCTCACACTGAGCCTGGTTCTGCTGGAGGTTTCTTCCTGTTCAAAGGGAGTTTTTCCTCTCCACTGTCGCTACAAGCATGCTTAGTGTGAGGGATTGCTGAAGAGTCAATGAGTCGATGCAATCAGCTGGTTTTCCTTAGAAAGACAATCAATCTGACTGGATGATCTGGTGAACTGGAAAGTGCCTTGAGATGACAGCGCACATTTCATACTAAAAAAGTTCTGATATGATAATAAAAACCTCTACTAATGCAGAGAAATGACCCCACAGCATGATGCTACCGCCACCGTGATTAACAGATGCTACAGAGTTATGGGCTCATCCAGCCGTCCGTCTAATTAAACGGTTCAATCTTTGGCCATAAAATGTTAACATTGGAGCCGATACTTCTGTCTCTCATCCTCTCATCTTTATAAGACACTAATGACTTGGTGCATCCTGAAGATCAAACATCTTCCTTCTAAGATCCTCTTCGAGTTCCTGAACTATTGTTTACTAGTTCAGAATGCCTGTAAACTTGTGCATCCAGACTCTTTTAAACCAATCTTCCTATTTCTATGTTTTTTTTTGTGTGAGACGGCCTCACTGACGTGTAGTTGGGGTGCACGGCATGAGCCATGTCTGCGCTGATCATGAAGGACTGCGGCACCGCCTGCTGGAAGGCGGTGAGGTTGGAGGCGGAGGCGGCAAGTCGGCTAAGGATGAGCTCCGTCAGGTTGGACTGCGCTCCCTGGGCGCTCTTGGATCCCACCTGCAGCAAACAGATCAGACTTTACGTCCTTCCTCCAGGTGTTTACCGACCTGAGGGCGTCTCCTCTCACCTCCTCGTTGTCGTACAGGGTGATCATTCTGACATTTGGATCCTCGGACAGAGAGGCTCCGCCGCACGACTGGATCAGTCCCTGAAAGGCGGAGCAGACATGAGGAGGAAGACCTGCTCCTCTCTTATTTCAGGATGTCGGTGTGAAGCAGAGCTCAGTCGGCAGAGAGAGCTGCCTGCATGCAGACTGACCTGCAGGGCGCAGTAGCAGCTGTGGAGGTTATCCAGACGAGGAGAATAGATGAACTCCTCGTAAACTCCTCCTAAAGCCTGAACATGGAGCAGAAACTTCACATTTCTAGTTTATAGCAGCTTCAGACACATAAAACGATCATTTTCAGGCAGCCTTGATAAAACTGCTCTTCCTGAAGCCTAAAATGATTCAGTCAGAGCCTTCGATTTCCTTGAGATCTCCGTCTCCACGGTAACTGACAGGAAAGTGCAAACTCACCGCCGGCTGCGTGTCGGTCAGACACAGCTCAAAGTCCAGCAGAGCGTCCGGCTGAACGCCGAGCTCCGAGCACAGGACCTTCACCAGAGCCGGGTGGTGTTTCTCCACCTGGACGCAGACACAGAACAGCTGTCAGAACTGATCCAGATGTGACGGAGCTCCATCAAGAGCTCAGTATGTAGTTATATCAAACCATAAACTAGGAAGGAAGGAGGAAAGGAAGGGAGGAAACAAGGAAGGAAGGAAGGAAACAAGGTAGGATGGATGGAAGGAAGGAAGGAAACAAGGCAGGATGGATGGATGGAAGGAAGGAAGGAAACAAGGAAGGAAGGAGAAAAGGAAGTAAGTAAGTAAGTAAGTAAGTAAGTAAGGTAGGAAGGAAACAAGTAAGGAAGGAAACAAGGAAGGAAGGAAACAAGGCAGGATGGAAACAAGGAAGGAAGGAAACAAGGCAGGATGGATGGAAGGAAGGAAGGAAGGAAGGAAGGAAGGAAGGAAGGAAGGAAGGAAGGAAGGAAGGAAGGAAGGAAGGAAGGAGAAAAGGAAGGAAGGAGAAAAGGAAGGGAGGAAACAAGGAAGGAAGGAGAAAAGGAAGTAAGTAAGTAAGTAAGTAAGTAAGTAAGTAAGTAAGGAAGTAAGGAAGGAAGGAAGGAAGGAAGGAAGGAAGGAAGGAAGGAAGGAAGGAAGGAGAGGTTTATCCACCAGGATGTGGTTTAAACTCTGGATGTTCTTAGAGAACAGCTCATGTGTTCCTGCTGACCCCGTCGTGTTTTTACCGTGTTCGCAGCACAGCAAGCGTCTCCAGATGAAGAGGAGCCCGTCTCCAGCTCCTCCTGAACCGCCGTGGCGATGATGGGAACTCTGACAAAAAAACACGGAGAAAAACACTGAAACCAGACCAGATCTTAGGCTCACCCTGAACTTGAATCACTAAGAACGGTGCATTCACTGTAGCTCAGAAAACACAACTGCTGCTTCTTGCTCCTTTTGCCACAGTGAGAAACCTGCTGCTGCTGGAACCCGATCGGTCGGATCTAAAGGAGCGGCTGTGGTTCGGTTCTCACATGTGGTTCTCCTTGTTGGGCCCAAAGGAATCGTTGATGTCGCGCTGCAGGTGGATGGCGAGGTGGGGGACCCTCAGCAGGGGCCGGGACACGTGGACCAGACGGTGGAGGAGCTTCCCATCACTCTGCAGAGAGGAAGAGGGAGGCCATGATTCACAAGTGAACTTTGAACTCTACCAGCAGCTGATGGCTCACCAGAGGAGGTAATCATCTACGCTCAGCAATCAATGTTTTAAAGCTTATAGTTCCAGCAGAAAAAAAAAATCTAAAACTAACCGATGATAGTTAAAATAAAAACATTAATGTTACAGAGTTTAAACCTGAATTTAAATAAAATAAACAGACTCACAGAGTGCTTTAATATATCAACATTTAACCAGAAAACATCTATAAAACTTGGAGTTACATTAGATGGATATTTGGCGCCCTCTACAGTTTAAAGAAGGAACAACTGAGTTCATAAGTAGTAAATACTTTTTAAATGATTTTAAATTTGAACTAATCTTTCCGGATCTAAACCACAGTTCGCTAATCCGTGACCTCTGGTCTAAACCATGAAAAGTCAAAAATGGTACTAATGATACCTTGACCATGACGCGGCCGGCGACGGTCAGGTCTCGGTCGAACCAGGTGTTCCAGATGCCACCACCGTAACACTCCACTCCGACCTGCAGGCAGCCCTGCTTGGTCCTCTTAGACCTCGGCTTCACCTGGAACAACAGACCAGACCTTAACAACCCCTTAATCTCAGAATAAAGCTTAGAAAAGAGAGCTGGGGGCCGTACTCTGAGGCAGGGGCTGTCGGTGTGGGCGCCGATCATGGAGAAGCCATTTCCAGGCTGGTACTGTCCGCCCACGGCGAAGGCGATGAGGCTGGAGAAGTTCCTGGTCAAAAAATACTGCAGCGATCATCAATTATCTTTAGTTTGTTAAAGTCAAAGCTAGGTCTCCTAACCCCCTTCTGACCTTTGACCCCCACCCACCTTGCTGGCTGGCTTGATGTCCCACTGCTCCGTCTCCTTCAGCTCCAAGAACCCGGCCTCCAGCAGGTTGCGTTTGCATTCTTCAACCACTGCAGGAAACCAGAGAACAAGAACTGGAAGATGTCCCCGAGACAAAACTCTGAATTACTGGGTAAACGGTTGCTATGGCAATTCCTACATATCTTTAGGGTAAAAACCAACAATAACCAAACATCTAAAGTTCTCCCAAATACCTCAAATAAAGCAGAAAAAGATAATCTGCTTAAATCTTGATAAGATCTAGATGTGATGCAAAAAAAAAAACAATAAGATCTATAGTTTTATCACCTGAATATATTAAAAACAGGCCGTCTCTAATTTATTTTTTGCTATACCTAGAGTATTTATTGGGTTAAAGAGCAGGAGGATGGGACTTGTGATGAAATATCTGCTCCATCTTTATCTTATCTGGAGCTCAAAGTCGTCCGGTAATCTAACCTGGTTCTGCTCCGTTTCCCGCTGACGGACGCAACATCTGTTCACAGGACAGCAAACAGCTTCACACCCGACAAACCTTATCAAACATGTGTAGGAAATTTAGATTTCTCTTATTTCATACATCGATTTATGCTATTTACTCATTAGCAGCAGAGGTGTCAAGTAAGGAAGTACAAATACTTTGTTACTGTACATAAGTACACTTTTTAGGTATCTACATTTTACTCCATTATTTCTTTTTCTTCCTACTTCTGACTTCTACTAATTAAATTTTCACACCAGTATCTGTACTTTCTATTCCTTACATTTTTAAATCAAACGTTCCTCGTTACTCTTGGCTTCGGTTTAATGTTTCTAAATATTTATTTCCCGTCATGTGCTCCATCCAATGCAGATCATTGGCTCCACCCACATCTAGTGAAAACTAGTGTGATTGGATGAGTCATAGAACGCAAACACTCATTGGTTAGCTAAAGGAAATCATCAGAAGCAAGCAGGTGTTCTTCAAACTGCTAACGTGAATTGTCTATGCCATGCTACAATGTGGGATTCAGGAAAAGATGTTGAAATGTCGGACACAGGCGAGAGCGTATCGGGAGACGGAGACCAACAAGACCTCCCTCATCCTTGGACCTATCTCAGAGAATTTAAGAAATAGTCGAAAAATTGAGCTTTCAGTTCATATAGTGGCATCTGGCTTTTTTTTTTTTTTTTTTTTATGGTTACTTTATATTTTTATACTTTAAGTAGTTTTTGGAGCCGTTACATCCCCAAGTTGGACGTTTTTGTTCTTGCATCCATTTAACACCTTGCTCTGTTTTAGGCTCCGCCTTTAAGACTGGCTGCTGCTTCCTGAGTCTGTCCAATCAAGATCGCCTGAAGACTATTTAAGGCCTGTGAAGCAGAACTTCAGAGCCTCTGAGCCATTTGTCTGCCATACACCTCTGTGATCCTTGCTGAATCTAATGGGCTGTTAAGTAAACCAGCTTGGATGTTTTTTGTAGGGGAGAGCTGCCCTTTTGTTTAACCCCAGTTTCCTCCTGTTTACGTGTTGGTTATTTTGTAGGTTTGTATATTTTGGTTTTCATATTGAGTTAGGCAAGTCGGGCGGACCGTTTTTTGCTTGATCATACCCCCCCCCCCCCCCCCATGTCATTTCTGTGGCTGTATATATACAGGCAGGTTTATTTATTTGAGGGTTTTGTTTCTATTTATGTTCAGGTGAATTCAGTAAATTTGGAAATTGGTGTCTGGTTTGGTTGATCTCAACTAGTCTTTGTGTTGATTTGGTTCATTCATTTACTTTTGTATTCAAATTGTTTGTCTGAAAATGTCTGAAATAAATTCTTATCCATGCATTGCTGATGAAGATTCTCAGTCATCCAGGTCATAGTCACTCCGTAAAAGTTTAAAAAACGAACCACTGGACTTTGGTTTCCAAGGTTTGAAGACGTTTCGCTTCTCCTCCAGGAAGCTTTCTCTTTATACTCAAGCTAAAAAAGACTCAAACTCACTGCGGATCCAGACATTTGAATTGAGAAAGCTTCCTGGAGGGGGAAGCGAAACCTCTTAAAACCTTGGAAACCAAAATCCAGTGGATTGTTTTTTATTAATGCATTTATTTTACATCAACCTGTCCAGCATTTAAGTTGTTTAATGGACCTCAGAGGTGGAAGATTTTAATTAGAGACTGAAAATCTTATGTGGATGAGTGAATATTTTTAACTCTCGGGTTTCTAACTCCCTGACCTGCAGGTGAGACTCTGAGTTAATGAATGATGGGTGGAGCAGCTTCAGGTGTCAGTAGGTGAAGCAGAAGGTGTTTGTCTGAAACTGTGTCAAACACGGAACTTAAGGGAAACAATTAACTTAGCCTCCCTGATTTATCAATCACCAGTTGTTTTATATTTGCAGAGATTTTTTCCTATCATTTGATAGTTTGAAAATAGTCTTATACCCTGAAATTAGGTAATTACTGCCATATTTGCCCTATGAACACTGCATTTAAACAGCAGAGATTACATTTGTGCTAAAACTAATGACCAATAACTCATCCATAAACAGGATCCTGCTGCTGTTTGTAAGTAAATAACACTCAAAAACTTTTAGCCGAATTAAAAAGCAGCACTAATCGGTCAGGATGGTGTAATAATAAAGGGGGTGTTTGATTTTAAAACCGAAAAAGACTAAATAAACCTTTAATTTAAAAGGTTGGTCAATGAGGTTCAGTGTGACGGCTTCAGGATTATCCTTCAGCCTTTTCCTAGACTTACCGTGATATGGAGATACTCCTTTGTTGACAAACTGCAGAAACTCTTTGGCTGCTGCCTGCACCGCCTTCTTCTCCATGACCAAAGCCTGAAAATAAAAAATAAAACAATAGTTAAAAAAAGTAAAGAAAAATCAAAGCTCCGTGGCTGATTATCCGCTCCAGTATATAGCCACAACAAACAAAGCAAAATGTACATTCACTTTTTAGGCGTAAAAAACTACGAACCGTCGCACAAATACTTAAAATTTAAGTAAAAGGTTAAATTAAAACTTAAATTTTAAGGTAAAAAGATGCTGTCCGATAAAGGAAACACCGGTTATCTAACCTGAAAAACAAAGCTACCTTCTTCCTCTGCCTTTTTTAGTTCTCTGTGGCTCTACTGACCAAAGTCAAATCGGCTGCGAGTTAGAAAATAACACCTCCAATATAATTCAGACACTAGATTATCCTTTAACGATGCTTACCAGCATTAATTTCCACCCCCAAAGTCTAAACTCCGCCGCTGTGACACAGGAAACAGGCAGGCAATGTTTACAACCACAGACCGCCTGCGACACCCAGCGGCTGGGAGGTGCAATGTCAATTTCATGGATTTTCAGTACACGATGGAGTGAAAAGGTTTTTTTCTTTTATTTACATCTGATGTATATGGAAGAGGATTAAGGCCACTGAAGAAATAAAAAATAGTTAACTGATTTTAGAATTTTATTCCAGTATAATATGAGAAAAAAAAGTCAGAATTCTGACTTTTTTCTCACAATTCTGACTTTAATCTCAGATCCAAAATTCTGAGATTAATTATTTTTCCCATATTAAACTGAAATAATATTTAAAAATCAGTTAACTTTAAATTTAACTTAAATTTTATTTCTTCATTGGCCCTGATCCTCTTCCGTAGATGTATCAGATCATCAAACAAACGTTTATATCAGATAAATACAATGAAATGTTTAAATAATTCATTTTTTTTATTGAATAAAATCTAAAAAAACAAACAAACAAAAAAAACAATAAAAAATAGCCCCTTTGTGGAAAATATATTTTTTTTCTCTTTGTTAAATCACAATTTAAGAGTTAATATATTTTGGGAAGTAGTTTTCGCACTAAATTGCTGTTGTATGAAAAACAGGAAGTATAAAAAATATTGCAAAAGCAACAACAAAAAAGAAAGAAAGAAATTCAGGAACAGGTCTGAAACAAAGTCGTTGACATGAATCTGGATTGTTAAGGAGAACCATAATTAGGACCTTTATTTACCAATGGAGAAAACAGGAGAGTACCAACCAAAATGGCCCCATGAGGTAATCAACAACTCATCCAGGAGGTCAAACTGTTGCTGTCCTTTTAGTTATGGAGTAAAACTAGTAAAGCTTTTCAAACTAAGAGTTCAACAGGATTGTTGTGGATGATTTAATAGAAAACCACGGAGAACGAATCTTCTTTTTCAACCTTCAGCACACGCATAAATGATTTATGTAGCAGAAAAACAACCCAAAACAAATCTAGATGTTCACCTTAAAATTAATGAAAGGAAAAAAGAATTTGCAAAGTTTTGGTCTAGTCAAAGTCTAAACTTAGATCCATGTGAGGGAATATGATTTGACCTTAAACAGCCTATTAATACTGAAGATCCTTTTGTGACCAAACTTTGAGAACAAATTTGAACAAAACTCTCCCACTTGATGTTCTCTAACAGACTGGAATTCAGTGACCTTCTTCTTTTGGTATGTAAATTTAACTCATGTAAATTAATTTTCTATGTGCCAATGAATATTTTTCTATTATTCTATGAGCATAATTTAGTCTTTTTTCACTAATAAAATCACCTACACATAAAATTAACTTGTTTGTTTAGAGGTTTTACACACATTTGTTAAGAGAAAATTACCACCGATGCTCAATAATTCTCCTGCTTTGAATACCTTTCTCTTCAAACCTTCCCTGGCAGACAATTCTCACTTTATCATTACAGGAACCTGCCTTATATAGTCCTGAACACTGACAGAGGAGGAGGAGGCCGAGGCTTCGGGAGACACGGAGGAGGAGATGTTTACCTCAGCTGTCAGCTTGCATCTTCTCTTCAGCTCTGTGAGGAAGCCCAGAGGGATGAAAACACACAGACTCACACAATCAGACCCTATTAATAGATGTGGGAGCAACAGGCTGCAATGGAAGTGTTAAACATAATCAGATCAGATCATGAAACGAACCAGGTTTTATGATGAGTGCATGATCTAGGCGGCAGCAGGACCAGCTGCAGTCATACTCTGCATAAATCACATTAATGTGTTCATTATTTCATCAGTTTATGCTGTAAATGGGAAAATATGCAACCCTGAACTCTTCTGTTTCTTGCATTTAACGTTTTCTTCATTAGATCAGTTGCTAAGTATTAAACATGATTTATTTAATGAAAAAAATCAAAATAAAATCCTCATTCAGGGAGATCATCAGTCAGATGCTGCTCTTCACCTTTAAGCTGATTGTATGATGGTTTAACAGATGTTAGCAGATGTTCCTCCATGAGGGGAAACATTCACCGCCTGCAGGGATAGTTTTCCTTTTAAGGCAGGTCGGTCTGAGCTCTCAGCTCTGGGGTTGAGTCATTAACCAGCGGAGCCTCCTCACCATGTGAGGATGGTGCAGAGCCTCTGTCCTCTCATCCTCGCATTGTTATGTCCTGAGATCATAGAGACACAGAGAAAACACCCAGTGTCTCGGTAGGACCTTGGAAAGACTGAATGAACCCGTCCCAACGACAACAAACATTTGAATGTCTTTGGTTTCTGTTGGATGACTGATTTAAAGACAATAGGTGCAACTTTAATGGTGGAAATAAACATATTTTTCACTATTTTTACCATTTTGTTTAACATTGGGTATACCTGTGTTATAATGGAGTAGAAAATGAGTGAGTGAATATATGTCTACTTTTAAGGCTAGGCTTAAAACTTTCCTTTTTGATAAAGCTTCTAGTTAGAGTGGCTCAGGTTATCCTGAGCTATCGCTATAGTTCTGCTGCTATAGGCTTAGACTGCTGGAGGACATAGGGACCCCTTTTTCATCATTCTGCTTCATTCTATCTCTATTCTCCCACTCTGCAGAATCTGTTAGTTCAATCTCTAACGTTCTGCTCTCTCTGCTTTTTCTCATAGTAGCTTCATCTGGTCTGCTCCTGTTTGGCTGTGACTCCATCCTGGAGAGAAACATCAGCTGTGCTGCTGCCATCAACACCTTTGTTTCTAGATGTTGGAGCTTGGCCTGTTTTCCAGTGTAGTCCTGTTTCTCTGACTGTGACTAACTGGATGTGCTCTCTTCATCCTCTGACATGGCAGCTGGCTCGGAGCTCGTCTGCCTGGCTGTGTGTTTCCTGGACGGGGCCGCCTGTGGAGCTGGTTGACGGTTGCCTTTTGTATCTATGCTTCTTTTTCTATGTCTGCTTCTGTCTCCTTGAACCCCAGTCGGCCTCAGCAGATGGCCGCTCACACTGAGCCTGGTTCTGCTGGAGGTTTCTTCCTGTTAAAAGTTTTTCCTCTCCACTGTCGCTTCAAGCATGCTTAGTGTGAGGGATTGCTGAAGAGTCAATGATGATCCAAAAGACTTTTCTATAATTCAATTTACATCACCTGGGGGAAAAAAAGGATTCATTATAAATGCGTTAAAGAACTTAAACCATGTTTATCAGCTGATTTTCTGGCAACAAATGTCGATATTTCATCTCTAAAGATTTTTATAACACCCTGATTTAATCGTTTATTTAGGTTCTGATCCAAGTTTGGACTCATTTACTCATTTAACCTTCATTCGCTTATAAAATAGTGACTCTGAGTGGCCTGTGATAGACTGACGAGCTGTCCATGGTGGACCCCGCCTCTCACCCGTAGACAGCTGGATACAGGCACCAGCACCCATCGAGACCCCACTTGGGATTAAGCGTGTCTGAAAATGGATGGACTCTGAGTGGCAGATATTATATATTACAGTCTGGTCACCAGAGGTGTCCACAGTATTAATGTTTATTACTCCAGTAGAAGTATCAATCCTACTGCTTAAAAATACTTTTGCAGAAGTTAGAGGATCAAATTAAGCTTTTTTTACTCCAGTAAAAGTGTTAAAGTACCACTTTTAAAACTACTTAAAGTATAAAAGTAAAGGTAATACAGGAGAAATGGAAAAAAAAGGCCAGAAGCTTTACTGCACTACCATATTAAAGGAACATTTTTCTACAATTCTGGATGATAACTTTCTTAGAATTAATTTTCTTAGTTTTATAACTAATGGTGTCACATTTAACTTTGCGTCATCTTGAAAAAGTATTTATTTTGGTATGTGGTGAGCAACAAGTTGGGGCAGCACCGAGTCCAAACACAAAGAAATTTATTGTCTGGATAAAACTTTTATTTTTGTTAAAAACCAACAGGCCATAATGAAAATGACCTTAAATGAAACAAAACTAATGAGTTTATTCTTAAAATGTAAAGAGTAAAAATTTGTCTAAGAAAATAATTAGCCAACATTTCAACTTTAGTAAGATAAAGAAGTGTTTGTCCTCTGTTACTTGACACCTCTGTTGGTCACTAGTGTTGGTGGGAACAGATGGACATTTTGTACCAAACATCCAACAGTGGATCCATTTGTTAGCTTCAACTTTCAGTTTGAAAATAACCAAAACAGAGTTTTGGTGGCCTTAGGATCGCGTCTCTGTTATCCGCAGATGATGTGGTTCTATTGGCTCTATCAGGGCGATCTACAGCTCTCACTGGAGCAGTTAGCAGCAGAGTGTGAAGGTTGGAGAGGTTGTACTGCCCCTAGTGGAGGAGTTTAAGTATTTTGGGGTCTTGTTCACGAATGAGGGGAAGATGGAGCGGGAGATCGATAGGCGGATTGCTGCACCGTCTGCTGTGAAGCGGGCCCTGTACCGGTCTGTTGTGGTTCAGAGAGAGCTGAGCCAAAAAGCAAAGCTCGTGATTTACCGGTGGATCCACGTTCCTACCCTCATCTATGGTCATGAGCTTTGGGTCATGACCGAAAGAACGAGATCCCGGATACAAGCGGCTGAAATGAGTTTTCTTCGTAGTGTGCCTGGGCTCTTCCTTAGAGATAGGGGGAAGAGCTCAGTCATCCGGGGAGGACTCAGAGTAGAGCCGCTGCTCCTCCACATCGAGAGGAGCCAGTTGAGGTGGCTCTGGCATCTGGTTAGGATGCCTCCTGGACGCCTCCCTGGTGAGGTGTTCCAGGCACGTCCCACTGGGAGGAGGCCCAGAGGGAGACCCAGGACACGCTGGAGGGACTATGTTTCTCAGCTGGCCTGGGAGCTCCTTAGGATTCCCCCGGAGGAGCTGGACCAAGCGGCTGGGGAGAGGGACGTCTGGGCCTCCCTACTGAAGCTGCTACCCCCACGACTCGATCCCGGATAAGCAGAAGAGGATACAACAGAGTAAAAAAAGCACAAGATTAAAATGACCTCAATTCTGATGGCAACTGTAATATGATGGAAATGATTATGTTTTGTCCACAAGAGCCTGAGGTGCTCCAGACTGGCTCAGACTGGAATCTCAACAATAACCAATAAAAAGGTAAAAAAAAGACAGATAGATTGATATATTTTTTTTTAGCTTTTTATGATCATTTATCAATAGTTCATCGACAGACTGTGCTTCTAAAATCATAAATGGCCTGTACTTATAAATAAAATAAAATAAAATTCAGTTTATTTTTTATAGCGCCAATTCACAACACACGTCACCTTAAGTCACTTTCCGGTTCACCAGATCATCCAGTTACATTGGTTCAAAGTTTTCTATCTAAGAAAAACCAGCTGATTGCATCGACTCATTGACTCTTCAGCAATCCCTCACACTAAGCATGCTTGTAGCGACAGTGGAGAGGAAAAACTCGCTTTGAACAGGAAGAAACCTCCAGCAGAACCAGGCTCAGTGTGAGCGGCCATCTGCTGAGGCCCACTGGGGTTCAAGGAGACAGAACCAATGCACAGGATGTGAAATGGTTTGTTTAGCACAATGAACTGAATTTTGGTCTGGAAGAAGCGATAATGTTAAGGTGCTGATTAGTGGGACGGGAAGCCCTCCAGAGCACCAAAGCTTCCCAAAATGATGGCAGGGAGGCGTTTCTCAAAGCATCAGGCATCAGAAAAATAACACTGCTAAAATAATCCAAAGGATGAGGAGAAAAGAATGAAGACTATGACACCAAAGATGAAGAAGAACCAATGGCCTTATTCCCTTTTCTGAAACATAAACTCCAGCTGATGCTTTACTTCCACAGGAGGAGAGCAGAAGCTGGAGGAGAACCAGGGAGGATATAGGGGGAGGGAGGGCTGTTCAAGGAGAGGAGGGGGGAGGCATTAGGGAGGGGGTGGCTACAAATACCCAGGGCCAGTTCTGTACTCCTCATTGCTCTGCTCTGCTGCAGCCCCTTCAGGATCTTCGTCTCCTCCAACATGACGGCCTACTCCTCCTCTGCCCAGTCCGCTTCCTCCTACCGACGCACCTTCGGTCATGGCACCTACGCCTCGCCCTCCCTCAACCGCTCCTTCCTGGGCCCCAGCGGAGGCAGTGGGGGTCACGTAACCTCCAGGGTCTACGAGGTGACCCGAACCAGCGCCGCACCCAACTACCGCGTGTCCTCCAGCTACCATGGCAGGCCCCTGGGGGCCTCCAGGGTCTCTGTTGGACGCTCCCACGCCGGCATGGGGGAGACGTTGGACTTCAACCTGGCAGACGCCCTCAACCAGGAGTTCCTGACCACCCGCACCAACGAGAAGGCCGAGCTGCAGCACCTGAACGACCGCTTTGCCAGCTACATCGAGAAGGTCCGCTTTCTGGAGCAGCAGAACCAGGCGCTGACGGTGGAGGTGGAGCGCCTGCGGGGGCGGGAGCCGACGCGCATCGCCGACCTGTACGAGGAGGAGATGAGCGAGCTGAGGAGGCAGGTGGAGATCCTGACCAATCAGAGGTCACGCCTGGAGGTGGAGCGAGACAACCTGGTGGACGACCTGGAAAGAGTTAAAATCAGGTAGGAGGGGCGAGGAGGGGGCGAATAAGAGAGTGGATAAAGTCTGACTAGGCTCATCCTGATCTGAACTCTCGGTTTATCTTCTTTTGTGATAAAGTAGGTTATTTTCGGTCATGAGGTTTGATTTCTGCCTTTAGACCAACAGGCCAAATATTGGTCCTTTAGCTCAAAGCTAAGATCTCACTTATAAATGCACCGATCCGATACTTAGATCGGATATCGGCTCTGCTATTGACTGAGTAGCTGGATCGGATATCGACGGTTTGATATCAGAGATTCAATCCAGTGCACTTTATATCGATCAATTTTAAACAATGTTTAAGACGAGGCTAAAGCCTTCACTAACATGGCGAGATATTTGGCTCGTTCATTCAACAGCTGAATCAGATTGCTATCAGATATCGGCCCAGGTATTGGCATCAGATTAAATCGGAAAAAAACTGGATCGGTGCATCTCTTAACACAATTGGATTTTTTTTTCTCATTATCGGTTTACAAGTCTAACTTACAACTATTGATGGAATGGATATATAGAATATAAACATCTGATTAAACAAACAAACCAAAAAATCCCCAGTTCATTGAAAAACTTGTACAGCAGTATAAATACCACAGTTATAAAAGGTCATGTGTTAATATTGAAATGAAATGGTATTCCTACTTCAGTTGGGTTGAGGTTAGAGCTTTGACTAGGCCATTCTCCTTGATCTAAGCCTTCAAAGTGATTCTCCTGCTTTATGTTCTGGTGGTTTTCCTGCATTTAGCTCCACCTGTTTTCTTATCAGTTCTGATGAAACCCTCAGCATGATGCAGCCTTCACCGTGTTTTATCTTTGGGATGTTGTGTTCAGGCTGATGTAGATTGTTAGTTTTTGCTTCTACATTTTCCATGTATCCAAAAAAAAACTTCTGCTTTGGCCCACCTGACCAGACCACCTTCAACATTTACCGCAAACAGAAAACTGGACTCAAGATTTTGTTTTAGAGACAAAGCTTTTTTTTCTCCTTTTTTCAATTTGTAATACATTAACTTCTTCTGTGATCTCTGATGTGTTTTTAAAGGAGTAATAAGTTCCTTTTACAAATCTCTGAGACCACAAATGGAAGCGCTGCAGTTACAGAGGTAAAGCTGCAAACAGCTGGACTGTGAGATGATGAATTACCAGAAGATCTCTTATTGCAGTCAGCTGCTCAGTGTTTGACGAGAATTAAGGGAGATGAACACAAATGTCCGACACTCTAACTTATTTGTCCTGAAAATAAATTTGCAATACATTATTTCCCTTCCAATTATACAATTATGAACTATTTCATGTTGTTATTTCCTATGAAACGCAATGAAATACAGTTTCAGGTTCATTTTGCAATAGAATAAGAACAGAAAATTTTTATTTAATTCAAAAACATTTTATTGATCCAAGAGGAAAATTAAATAGGGATTAAATAGGGATTTTCTTTTACTAAATAAGGGATATAAAAACATTTTCCAGTAAAGAAACGCTTAAATCAGTGTAAGGAAAGTTATTTTATTGGAACATTACACATAATGAAATAAACTAAAGATATGTTTATACATCTATTATATATTTATTTCATGTAGTTTTCAACTTTATCTTTTCTTGCAGAATCCAATTTTACTAATCACCACATAAGAACAATTCATAAAGAAAAAAAAAAATATGTGCATAAAGTATGCTGTATTCTGTCAGGGAATAAGCTCCATTTCTGCAGCATAGATCTGTGTGCAATAGAGCGAACCCTGAAGCAGAGAGGCGGGTAGAAGGTGAAACCACTGCAGAAAAGACATTCTAAATATGCTGATTAAAAAAAGGGGAAATGCTTACTTTAAAAAGGTACTTTACCCTTTAAAGGCTAAAAAGCAAAGCACTCTAACTGCTGATTAAAACCTTGAAATTCGATGTGATGAAACAAAGGCTGCTTGATTTAGCCCCTAATGGTGCAGGGGGGGTGTTATCAGCTGTTTGTTGTAGTAACTGGAGATATTTTTACTCTCTGATTCACAGACCTGTCTGCAAAGAAACATTAAAGTGTTTTTGTTTGCCTGGGATCCACTGTTTGTTTTTATGTAAAAGTGAATAAATGCTGCTCCATGTTTATAAAAAACTAATGAAATGAATGAATGAATTGTGTAATTTCACTTTTAATCTGACCTTTTGCAATGGCACATAAAGGCAGTTGCTGAATCAGCCTTTTATAACCTGA
This sequence comes from Cyprinodon diabolis, assembly GCA_030533445.1. Lineage (NCBI taxonomy): Eukaryota > Metazoa > Chordata > Actinopteri > Cyprinodontiformes > Cyprinodontidae > Cyprinodon > Cyprinodon diabolis. Next base: position 21,382,442 of record CM060085.1, read on the forward strand.
AGAACATCTCCAGGATTAAAGGACTAAAAATTGCAAATCTTTTGGAAAGTAAGCTTATATGGGCGATGCAAACAGCAACTTTTAAACCGAGCGTGCACAAGGAGAAATTGGCTCGTGCACGCTCTTGCACGCGTTTAATAGACATTCCCTCTCAGGAGCAGGCACATAGTTGTGCTTGTGCATTTATTTTTAAGGGGAGACAGAAGTTCTTTTCGAAAATTCGAGAAAAATCCTCCACTACACCTTCAAGTAAAATTGCCATTTATTTCTTCTTCTTCAGTTGTTGGCAGTCAACTGAGCAAACAGCTTCAGGCACATTGCCGCCACCTATTGACCGGTTCGAGTTTAAATAATTAATCTGATTAATGCATAAAACTGAAAATCCTAAAATATATATATAAAACGAGAAGACAGAAAGCATGATACGTTTTACCCGTAGCTCTAATGTTTAGACTTTATTGGACAGACTGATCATGTTGGCAGATCTTTTAGTTATCAGGCTCCTCTCCTGTGGAACCAACTACCAGTTTCAGTCTATGAGGCAGACACCCTGTCTACTTTTAAGGCTAGGCTTAAAACTTTCCTTTTTGATAAAGCTTCTAGTTAGAGTGGCTCAGGTTATCCTGAGCTATCTCTATAGTTCTGCTGCTATAGGCTTAGACTGCTGGAGGACATAGGGACCCCTTTTTCATCATTCTGCTTCTTTCTATCTCTATTCTCCCACTCTGCAGAATCTGTTAGTTCAATCTCTAACGTTCTGCTCTCTCTGCTTTTTCTCATAGTAGCTTCATCTGGTCTGTTCCTGTTTGGCTGTGACTCCATCCTGGAAAGAAACATCAGCTGTGCTGCTGCCATCAACACCTTTGTTTCTAGATGTTGGAGCTTGGCCTGTTTTCCAGTGTAGTCCTGTTTCTCTGACTGTGACTAACTGGATGTGCTCTCTTCATCCTCTGACACGGGAGCTGGCTCGGAGCTCGTCTGCCTGGCTGTGTGTTTCCTGGATGGGGCCGCCTTTTACAGTTGCCTTTTGTATCTATGCTTCTTTTTCTATGTCTGCTTCTGTCTCCTTGAACCCCAGTGGGCCTCAGCAGATGGCCGCTCACACTGAGCCTGGTTCTGCTGGAGGTTTCTTCCTGTTCAAAGGAAAGAGTTTTTCCTCTCCACTGTCGCTACAAGCATGCTTAGTGTGAGGGATTGCTGAAGAGTCAATGAGTCGATGCAATCAGCTGGTTTTCCTTAGATAGAAAACTTTAAATCAGTCTGACTTATGTTGTGAATTGGTGCTATAGAAATAAACTGAATTGAACTGAATTCTTGCAGAATACAAGTACTGTTGGATAGAAATGTTGGAACAGACTAATTGATGGAGCAGAATGTTTCTATCAGTCTGTGTCAGAGATTTCAGATCCAGGGAATTATATTCAAGTACTTTGGCCTTTTTGGCTGATATTGGAGTAATTTCTGATATCAGTTTTGAATCAGAACATAACAACACTCATACTGAACATGTAATCATTGGATAACCCCACATTAATACAAAAAGAAGGTTCAAGAGCTGTTCTCTGATTTATTCAGGATTTTCTTTATTCATTTATTTCTTTTTCTATGTTGTATAGTTGTCACTGTTTGGGGTATTTATCTCAGACCTCTATGGTTTAAACCAGTGATAAACGGGAATAGCGGCAACAGTTGGCAGCAATAGGCATTCATATAAAGTACATTTCAAAGAAGTATCTATAGAATATGCCAAACACCAATTAAGCAATAGTAATGTTAAATAATAACTGAAAAAAATAATGTGCTTGTATTATTTTTAAAATAAATGCTTGTATTTGAAAAGTATAATTTGAGTCTTTATCTTCAGATCAGAGCAGCTCTGCTTTCTGATGTTCTTAGTGATGCTGTGTGATCAGTGATGTTCTCCAGGACTATAAAGATTAGCGAGGAGAGCGTGTTAGTGCTTAGGTCAGACTAAGGTTAGTCTTCATCGCATGTTTATGCTGCACTCTTCTATAAAAGGAGAGGAATATGGCTCCCACCTCTGAAACATCTCCAGAGATCTGTCCTTTTTCTTTCTCTGTCTCAAGTTTACATTATTGCTGCCAGTTTTAAAATGATTCATAACATGTTGAACGTGCTTCTGTAGTCATAATAAAATACATGTTTAGAAGAAGATAAACAGCTTATAGTAAAGAAAATTTGGGATTTTTAGGAGGGATTTGTTTCCTTTTTGCCATTTATTTCTAAAGCTGAGCTGCTTTTTAAGAAGCCTTTTGAGTTTTAATGAATAAAATAATTGCACATTTCTCACCTTTTGTAATTTCTCTTAATTCTGTCTTCCATTTTTCGATGATTAGTTTAGACTTTAACTTGTTAGTAGATCATACACTGTATGGAAAACTGTTTTAGAATATAATTATATGCCAATATGTATTTTTCTTCAATTTTAGTTTAAGTGCGATTTTTACAGTTTGAGCTTAATGTTTAAGAAAGTGTTATACTTTTCAAACTTAGTGCTGCCTTTGTGTAAAAGTCTGTCTTGTTTTGCAGGTTGCAGGAGGAGATTTTGCAGAAAGAGGAAGCTGAAAACAACCTAGCTGCTTTCAGAGCGGTGAGCTCTTTGCCGTTGCTTTTAAACTGACTTTTTTTTTTTATTAACAAATTTAGAAAATAAACCTGCAGGACTTTATGCTTAAAGCTTAGCATTCATATTTTTTAGTTTGTCTCTTTCCTCTTAAAGCTAGAAGGGTTTTCAAATGACGACGATTCGTTGGTTTGATTCCTTAATGTGGGCTCATCCAGGATTCCCTTTAATCAGCAGAAAGTTTCGTTTAAATCAGGATGAAACTTAAAGAAAATATTTTATTTTGCTTTGAATATATTAGAGTAAAAACTTGAATGGATGTAAAACAGGGAACTTCTATTTCATTGTCTTGTATGAATTCTGAATAGCTTCTCACTGAAAATAATATTTAATTTTTAAACTGTTTTCTGTCCCTTCTTATGCAAAGTCATTAACTTTATGTGGTTTATGTTGTGTAACCAGGAGCATTTCTTCATGCACTGTCTAAAAAAATGTTTCTCAAATAGTTTCAAAGCTGTTAATATCTAAACTTCCAGCATAAAATCAGATCCATTCTTTAGCTTTTAGACAATATGAAGCTTATCAAGTCATTTTAGTTTTTTCTAATAGGCTCAGAGGAAGAGTTAGTCTCAGCTGCTTTCTGTTTCTGACTGCTGCAGGATGTGGATGCTGCCACTTTGGCCCGACTGGACCTGGAGAGACGCATTGAGACGCTGCAGGAGGAGATTGCCTTCCTGAAGAGGATCCACGAAGAGGTTTTCTGCTCCTGCTTCTCATTTCTCAGTACCTTTCTTCACATTACAGAGCTGCACTTAAAAAAAAAAACATTTCTAAGATGTGACATCTGAATTAAACTAAGATACAAACTAACTAAAAGTCAAACCTCCATGACTCAAACAACAGAGCTGCTATCGTCCCTCTTTGTCCCTCTGCAGGAGATCCGTGAGCTGCAGAATCAGATGCAGGAGACTCAGGTCCAGATCCAGATGGACATGTCCAAGCCGGACCTCACAGCAGCACTGAGAGACATCAGGGCGCAGTATGAGGGCATTGCTGCCAAGAACATCGCAGAGGCTGAAGAGTGGTACAAATCCAAGGTTTGACAGAGACATATTTTTCTCATTCAGCCTTTTAAATTAAAAATTACATGAGAAAATGTTGACGTCTGGAAAACCCATTAAATTTTTTAAATATTCTGCATGGTTGCTATCACCTATAAAGTACTACCACTAGAGGTCAAGAAACACAAAACCTGAACCCCAGCTCACTGACACAGGGAATAAAATGACACAATATTAATGTTCACACACAGCTTTACCATCAGACTGTAATATTTGAAGAAAATATCCTGGTAAACATTAAGATGATGCAAGACATTTTTCCCTGAAGGTTTCGGACCTGAACCAGGCTGTTAATAAGAACAACGAAGCCCTCAAACAGGCCCGCCATGAGACCATGGAGTTCAGACACCAGATCCAGGCCTACACCTGCGAGATTGACTCACTTAAAGGCACGGTAGGTGGGACACAGAACCGAATACTCAGCTGATACCTGCATGGAGCTGACAGGTTACTGTCCTCAACTTAGAGGAAACACTCCGAGATCAGAATACTTCATCTTATAGGTTACTCTTCATGGACAATGCAGGCTACCTTCCAGCAGTTGATCAGATACTTTCCCACAACTTACAGGATGCTTTCCTAGAACATATGGGTCACTCCCAAAAACCACCAGGCTACTTTACCACAATTTAAAGGTTATTTTTCTAGAACCATCAGAAACATAGCTCAGTTAGATGACTATTTCTACAACCTGCAGGTGACTTGGAGTTATGTTATTTTTTTAGAACTTGCATGACGTTGCTGCTGGTTACCAGTTCTCGCGAACGTACAGGGTTTTTTATTAGAATCTACAACAAACTTCCCTATAACTTGCAGGTCTGTCCTGTAACATGCTGGTTACCTTCCTGCAACATGCTGGTTACCTTCCTGCAACATGCTGGTTACCTTCCTGTAACATGCTGGTTACCTTCCTGCAACATGCTGGTTACCTTCCTGCAACATGCTGGTTATGTTCCTGCAACATGCTGGTTACCTTCCTGCAACATGCTGGTTACCTTCCTGCAACATGCTGGTTACCTTCCTGTAACATGCTGGTTACCTTCCTATAACATGCTGGTTACCTTCCTGTAACATGCTGGTTACCTTCCTGCAACATGCTGGTTATGTTCCTGTAACATGCTGGTTATCTTCCTGTAACAAGCTGGTTATCTTCCTGTAACATGCTGGTTACCTTCCTGCAACATGCTGGTTACCTTCCTATAACATGCTGGTTATGTTCCTGCAACATGCTGGTTATGTTCCTGTAACATGCTGGTCACCTTCCTGCAACATGCTGGTTATGTTCCTGTAACATGCTGGTTATCTTCCTGTAACATGCTGGTTATCTTCCTGTAACATGCTGGTTAGCTTCCTGCAACATGCTGGTTACCTTCCTGCAACATGCTGGTTATGTTCCTGTAACATGCTGGTTATCTTCCTGTAACATGCTGGTTACCTTCCTGTAACATGCTGGTTACCTTCCTGCAACATGCTGGTTACCTTCCTGCAACATGCTGGTTACCTTCCTATAACATACTGGTTATCTTCCTGTAACATGCTTGTTACCTTCCTGCAACATGCTGGTTACCTTCCTGTAACATGCTGGTTACCTTCCTGTAACATGCTGGTTACCTTCCTGCAACATACTGGTTACCTTCCTATAACATGCTGGTTACCTTCCTGTAACATGCTGGTTATCTTCCTGTAACATGCTGGTTACCTTCCTGCAACATGCTGGTTACCTTCCTGTAACATGCTGGTTACCTTCCTGCAACATGCTGGTTATGTTCCTGTAACATGCTGGTTACCTTCCTGCAACATGCTGGTTACCTTCCTGCAACATACTGGTTACCTTCCTGTAACATGCTGGTTACCTTCCTGCAACATGATGGTTACCTTCCTGTAACATGCCGGTTACCTTCCTGCAACATGCTGGTTACCTTCCTCAAATACAGTTAATGCAACGACCGCAGAACCTTGCAGTCAATATTCAGCAAACAAACAGGATGTTTTGAAACAAGTTTATTGCAGAGGGTGCAGGGGATCTTGCCTCAGCCAACAGTGTTCGTGAGAGACAACCCAAAGCCAGAGTACAGTCCAAAACAGATTAAAAAAAAAACCCAACCATCAGCGCCAGGACTATGACAGTTTACCCTCCCAGGAAGGCACTAAATACCCCTCAATCACCTCCTTGGAAATTAAGGCGTTCTCTCACAGAATGCTGCCAAGTAGCGTGTAATCCTGGATGGTACGTTCAAGTTCTATTAACCCCTAAAGCCCCGAGTGTCTTTGGAGCAAATTCCATCTGAAATTCAATATTTGGATTAAAGCAAGTAAAGCTCTAAAACTATAAATTTAAAATACAATTGTTTGTATTAGTATTACAGAAAGGCAATGAGGAATATCTTTCAGGTGGAACCCCTGTTTTTAAACGTCACCATGTCTGATTTATAGGTGATTAAACAAAGAAAAAAAAATTTAGCCTTGCCAACTTTTTTTGCAAAATAAACACTGCAAAACACCATTAACCCCCATTTGAAACTCTGGATGAACTCAGATTTTATAGATCCACATCTTCACTATATGTAAAGCAAATTTGGACTGAATAAGTTGAATCATGTTGGTTCCACAAAAGTTTTTGTGGGCAAGGATGCTAGCTGGAAATGTGATTTTTGCATAATGCCAAAAGTGCATTTTTCCACTTATAAAAGGGAATCTGGTCAGAAAAATATACTGATTTACATTATTAGAGAGTTTTTTCAAAAGACAAAGTCTTTGCTCCTAAGATTTAGTTAGTTCATTGAAATTTACCAATAATATCACTAAACTTAATAGAAAATAAGAATAACAGAGCAAGCTTATGTAAAGCATGCGGGTTCCATCACCTGAAATGGTCGCACAGTGACCTCTGACCCCTTCTTGGAAAGGTCTGAGCCTCTAGTTTCCAATGATGGTGGCCATTAGGGCGCGGGGCTAAAGATTAATACCTGCTGCTGCAATACTCCCGCAGAGTCACACATGTCAGGTGGAATTTTAAACCTCATTTAATTTGTTTACACAGGTATAACACTAAAAGTACTTGTGAAAAAATGATTTTGAAACAGGTTTTAGAAATTTAAAGCCCCATTTGAAAGGAGTATGGATGAAACACCATGTGACTGTGTTTTGGCAATTTCTATAAATAAACATGAACAGGCATCAGTACTGGGCCAGCCGGGCTTAATGGCTTAAGTATTTCATAAAATCTTGCCGTATTTTTCAATAAGATCAGGAAAATAAACCTACAAGTTCAAAGGCAGTGACCTCTAGGTTAATACAGTACCTCAAAAGTTAGAGGAATCAGGCTGTGACCCCAATAGGGCTGCTGTCTCTTCAAACTCCAGAATGAGTCCCTGATGAGGCAGATGAGAGACATGGAGGACCGCCATGGACGCGAGGCCGGAAACTTCCAGGACACCATAGCGAGGCTGGAGGCTGAGATTGCCAACATGAAGGACGAGATGGCACGCCACCTCCGGGAGTACCAGGACCTTCTCAACGTGAAGATGGCCCTGGATGTGGAGATCGCCACCTACAGGAAGCTGCTGGAAGGGGAGGAGAGCAGGTAATGTTTTAGCAATGCAGACTTTTCCTCCTTCTTTAAGGATCGCCGCCGTTCTGACTCCTGTTCCTGTTCTAGGATCGCCCTGCCGATGCAAAGCTACTCCACCCTGACTTTCAGAGGTACGGACTCTACTCCGAGACCCTGAAAGCACCACCAGAGGATGCATTCTATTCACTAGACAATTTTATACAGCCAGTTTGTTAAAGAAGGTAAAAAATGGTTATGATTTGCTGACATGTTCTGTTTTGTTGAATCAGAGACAAACCCAGAAAACCAGCAGCGCTCCTCTGAGATGCACTCAAAGAAAACAGTCCTGATCAAGACCATTGAGACCCGAGATGGAGAGGTAAAACATTTCCTCTAATTATAGACATTTTTCCCCATCAAAGGCAATAAGAAACTTTTTACATTAAACTTCAACAGCTTTAGCTGTTTAGCAGTTTCTGTCTCATTCACCTAAATGTAGTAAAGTTATAAATACACTCAAATTAATTCAATTTTACTTTAAGTTTAACTTTAATTTAAGACATTTTTACTTACTTCTAGATCGTTTTTCCAGTGTAACTGTGGATGAATGCATAAACTAGAAAAACGATCTAGAAATAAGTAAAAATGTCTTAAATTAAGTGTATTTACCCTTAATTTGAGTAAATAAATAAGATGATTGCCAATGAAATAAGGATTTTTATTTTGAAAATAAGATACTTAGATAACCTGCAAAAATTACTCATCTAGATTTCGATTTTTTTCCTGTGTAAACACTGCAAAAAAGGCAATCTAAATAAGTCATTTATTACATTTAAAATAAATTTAAAAAATTGGTCGCATTGTCTTATTTAGAGTGCATTTCATCTTATCTTATTTTAAAGTAGAAAATACTAATTCCATTGGCAAATCATCGTATTAACATTTAAGGGTAAATACACTTAATTTTAGAGAAATCTTTATTTATTTCTGGATCATTTTAATGAGTTAAGTATGAACTAGAGGAAACATTTGGGAGTAATGTTCTATTTTTAATAATAATTTATTTCCTGGTTAGTTCTTACCCTTATTAGTATTTTTACTCTTAAAATAAAAATAATTAGATAATATCCACCTGAAATAAGACAATGCAATTGTTTTTTATTTGAAATGTAAATTGTCTTGTTTCATTGGTAAAGTCTCTCACTTACCTCCTCAATTCAAGAGAAAATGCACTTATTGCAAGAAAAAAAAAGGAAGATTTCAACTTTTTGCAGTGTACATTTTAACAGACTGGCAGGGAAGTGACAGGAGAAAGCCCTGGGTCCAGTCAAAGCCCAGATCTCAACTTAAATATCTTCTTCCTGTTAATTCTGCTCTACAAGCCTAAACTTATCCTCTTTCTCTCCGATTCTGATCAAAGGGAAATATTTCAGTTATCAGTGGAACATAGAGATCTTGTTTTTTTGTTTTTGTCAGCGTTTAAAATCACCTCCTCACACGATATTTCCCTCTGGGATAAACGGCCCAGCACATGTAGCAACAAGCATGAGAGACATTCCTGTCCCACCTGATGGGAAGCACGCTGCACCCCTTAGCTTCTGGGGAGAATGACGTCCCAGACATGTTCGGTCAAGCGGGAACGTTAGATTTTCTGTTCCTGCTGATACAGTTTCCTTGCTTTCTAGTCATTCCATCATAAGCTTGGGAGAATAAATTATATCTGAAGACATTTTCCAATAATGCATCTTTCTATTACCATCGATATTTTTTTCCCCTTGACATCCTTTTTTGTAATCTTGAAATCCTCCTGAGGATTACAGCACAGGTCTTGTTTCTTTGCATTGTGCATAAAGTCTGCAGCAGGGTTCGGTCTGTTTATCTTACATCACTCATTAAGCATAACTTTAGCATAGCGGCTGGATCACTGATGTGAGCAGCTTCTCACTGCATCAAAACAGAGGAATGTTACTGAGTCCATCCTCCTTGTTGTGCATAATATTGCTGCAACATCTTTCTTTGTTTTTTTTCCACAGAGGCTATTTTAGATCTCTTTTGTATTCCCTCCTCTGTGCTGTGCCCAAACCAGCTCAGTCAAAGCCTCTAACTAAACAACTATGTCTCATGCAGTGTTTCTCAGTGTCTCCTGATTCTGGAACGAGAATGTGGCTTTGTTAGCCTCCACTAGGTGCAAAACATCATTACACTGGAAAAACGATCTAGAAATAAGTAAAAATGTCTTAAATTAAGTGTATTTACCCTTAATTTGAAGAGGTAAGTGAGAAAGTTTGCCAATGGAATGAGTATTTTTACTCTTAAAATAAGATAATTTCATAATATACACTTGAAACAAGACAATGCAATTGTTTTTTTTTCTTATTTTAAATGTAAATTGTCTTGTCTTATTGGCAAGATGTCTCTTTTATCTCCTCAATTCAAAAACAAATGCAGTTTTTGTAAGAAAAAATCTAGATTTTGATTTTTTTTCCATTGCAGCATTACGCTGGAAAAAAATGAAAAGAAATGAGTAAAGATTTCTTGAATGAAGCTTATTTACTTGAATGAAAAATGGCCAAAAATCGCACTTTGACCCAAAATGGCCGACTTCCTGTGGGTTTTAGGGCATACCTCCAGGAGACTTTTTTTCATGATTTGAGGAGATCTACCAGTGTGCCAATTTTCAAATCTCTGTGACTTACGGTTTCCCCCAACTCACGTTAAGGGGCGCTGTGGAGTAATTTGGGGGCGGCCATTTTGGATTCCATTACAGACCGGCTATTTCACACATGGGAACAATTTACTGCCACATTTTCCTGAGTTTTTGAATATGCGAAGTCCCCTTAAAATGCGTTCAAAGTTAGAAAAGAATAATAATAATAAGAAACAGTACAGGTACAATAGGCTCTCGCAGCTTTCGCTGCTCGGGCCTAATTAAGCTTATTTGATTTTTTCCACTTTATAGCTGCGTTCTTTGACCTCTGCAGACCTCACTTCCTGTCTGCCACTGTCCAAACATCAGAAATTGGAGAAACACTTTCCTGTTACTTTGCTTGGTCATGATGGAAAGTTTTAAAAGAATGAAAAGGAGTAAAACAAGGGAAAAAAAATTGAAATCTAGAAGTCATTTTTTCCTATAATAAGTGCATTTATTCTTGGATTGAGGAGGTAAAAGAATCACTGTACTAACGGAACAAGACAATTTTCATTTAAAATAAAAAAAACACAATGTCGTCTTATTTCTAGTGCATTTTATCTAATTATCTTATTTTAAGGGTAAAAACACTCATTCCAATGGCAAATCCTATCATTTACCTGCTCAAATAAAGGGTAAATACACTTAATTTAAGAAATGTTTACTTATATCTAGATCGTTTTTCCAGTGTGAACAGAGAAGCTTAGCTGCTGGGGATGAATCCACTGGACAAACAATCTAGAAAGAAAAATGTCTTAAAATAAGTGTATTTACCCTTAATTTGAGTAGGTAAATAAGTAATGTAATACAGCATTAAGGTGGATGAAAAGAATCAGTAATAATAGCAGTCTAAATGATCGGCCCCCAACCGGGCCCCTCAGATCGCACCATCTGCATGTTTTATAAAGGAGTTCCTCAGAGTTTGGCCTCTAACAACAGGCTGCAAGGAGCAGCTCCTCCTGGCTGATGGATGGTGGAGACATAGTGAAGGAAAGGAATATTTAGTTCAGCTTGTCTTTCTGTCCTCAGGTGGTCAGTGAGTCGACGCAGCAACAGCAGGACATCATGTGAGGACCTGAAGAGGACGAAAAGACAAGAAGACGCTCCACAGCAGCCTGAAATTACTGAAACAAAGATGTGCAAATAAAAATTAAACAACGGAAAAAAAAGACTCTTCACACAGCCTGATTTCATCATAAAAGAAAATGACTTAACTTTGCTCACCATGTTAGCAGCAGATTGATAGATGACCTGTTGAATGAGTCGCTGCTGCCGCTGCTCTGCAACTTATGCTATGTTACGGAAACCTCACACTTTCTATGCATTTAGCAGTCTTTGCCTTTCATTATGGGATAGGTTTTCAATTAGCATGTCAGAAAGTTTAACTAATGTGAGCCTGAGGTCATGCAGATGGTATCTCTGCAGAAATATTATGCAAAAAGGTTTAAGTGATTGAAGGAGAAGATGGAGATGAGTTTAAGAATAAACTGAATGAGTTTAGAAAGTATGCATGGAACAGTTTTTCTTATATACTATTACTATTACTTAATACTCTTTTTATATATGCTTTTTATCAGATTAAACATTTCGGTGAGACTGGGGGTCTTGTAATCGGTCTAGATAAGAATGAGTTTTATTCAGCAAAAACCCATAAAACAAAGTTCAGTCCAATTAAAAGGCAACTAATGATAGCAAATTACGGAGCACCAGAAGAGCCACAATTCAGCTCGTTAAATATGTTTTAATGAAACTGTATTTTCTTTATTAGATCATATAATCTATTAATGTACGAATATATCTTTGAATTTTTAATTTGACAGTTTTCGTATCAAATGTCTAAATTATTCATTAAAAATTTGATTTATTTCTATGTTTAGGATTTTTTTATATATATATCTTTTCTGTGCTATTGTGAAATAATCTCAACAGTAAAACCGATTTATATCCTGAAACCTAACCTCTGATTGGTTAACAACAAATTAATTAGTTTACATAGAACAGTATTAGCCCCGCCCACTTTCCTTGGCTTAAAGGGAAAAGCAAACTGATCTACTTAAAAAGATCAATGAAATAAAACTAATTATCCAAATATGTATGTTTAATTTTACAGTTAAAGTTAAATATATATTTAATTAAAAACAAACAAAATCAATTAATTAAAAAATAATCGGATAAACTTAGATATATAAAATTTCTTGTGAAAGTGTATTTTTGAGGACATATTTATGTTCTGAACTTTGGTCCTCCACAGTGGAAAAAAAAATAAGATTTTGATACTCTATAATAAAATTAAAAGATCCTTTAAAATGAACTTTTATGTAGATTACATTTAACATTTCAGATTTGAACTTTGCAAAGAAAAACGTTTATTTTCTTAAATCTAAACACTTTTTTTTGCATTTTCTTATGTTATAGAAGCTTACGTCTGTATATGAGTCTTTAAAAGTTGCATTTTTTGGGAAACAAAATGCAGGTATAATCAACAATGTTTCATCAATTATTATCATGAATGTTTGATGGTCTTCAGAAAGATCAGTCCAACACAGCAGCGGCGTACTGGCCAATAGGAGCACATGCTTTAATGATCATAGCTGTTTTTAAAAAAGCATGATGTCGCCGGCCGACAGAGATTAAATGAAACCCTGCTAAAACATCTCAGAAAATAAATAAATACATCAAATAAATACATTCCACTGGAAAAAAAAGCATGTATTGATCCAACTTAAAACATTAAAAAAAGTAAGTGCTGTGTTTTATGTACAGATTTTACACGGAGCAGCGCGGATGGCAGCGTGTGACCCAGGAATCCGCTTCATGCATTTCAGCTTCTCACAGACAAATAAGAACATAGCAGCCATTCACCTCTCCCTGTACAGTTGATTGTTTTGCTTTTTCCTTTAAAAAAAAAAGGTCAAGACATTTAAGAATATTCACATTTTTTTTACTACAGAGAAAGATGTTACATCGTCCTGAATTAAGAAAACCGATGCACATGATCAAAGAATTGGTCTAAGTACAAGTTTAGATGGCTGCTAGTCCGGTTCAGTTCATTTACACTGGCACCTCCATCTGGGTTTAAAATCAAGAGGCAGTTTTTTTATGCAAACAGCTACTTTTACGTTATTTTTAAAAGGTCAACTTATGCTTTCACTTTGTTTTCCAAGTTTGAAGATGTTTCGCTTCCCATCCAAACTGAACCTAAAGAAAAGGTTAATGGGGAGTTGTTTGGGTTCTTTGTTAGCCTGCAATACCCGATACTGGCCTATGTCTCTGCAAAGGGGAGTCGTTATAGTCTCTATGGTAACTGTTATAGTTCGTTCTTAAAGTCATAGGGAAGTCATATTTAAATTTTAAATCATTCAGGCTTAAAGAGTATGTTTATATACACGTTTATCAGATCATATTGTTCCAAAAGTTAGAAAATTTCTTTTTTTTTTTTTTTTAATCCTGTCTTAAAATTTAAAAATTCATTATCTTCTGCAGGCCAGTTAGTTATACGTCAGCCTGAAAACCTAAATTCGGCCAATCATATATCAACAGTCATCCGTCAATCACATTTTTTCAGAATAAAATTATTCTTCGTTTTATAAAAATCTAACTTTTTGAGTTGCTCATAAGGCGTTATCCATTTTAGCTGATATCCTCCCTGCCCCCAATAGCATTGACTAACAGTAGCAGCCTGCATTAAAAGCTAATCCGCATAAAGACACGTAAATCGTAATCATTATTACCAATAAACGTAAACTGAAAAACTTTTCTGGAATCAAAAAATCAAAGATTTCTCACTGATCTTAACGTGATTTTTCTTTGTACCGTTTAGGCTGTTATCACAATCTATGGCTGAATTTATAAACACTGTCAGCCCCTTTAAAATCTCAAGCTGGTGTTTATAAATCCTTATGGAAAATGTTATTGTATTTCCTGCGTGTCTCCCTGGTTATAAAAGCCAAGGAACTGAAACGCTAACTATGAAAACCAGTGTATATAAATCATCAAAGGTCTAAATTCAGCGTTTACTGGAAGAGATGTTTTAGTACCGTTATCATATTAGTTATTAGTGTGTTTCTGGGGAGTAACTCTACCCCTGGTTCTGGTCCAACAGTGGAAACAAACCTAAAAAACGTCAACCAGAACAATCAGTTATGGAGCCAAACAAAAACGTGAGTCATTGTTGTTATATTTCTATTCAGACCATTTCAGTTTCTAAATATTTCAAGTAGAAAAACAAGGATCCATATTTTCCACATGCGCTGGAGGTGCCAGTGTAAATAAAACTCTCTAGTTTCTCTCTGCAGTCATCATGAAGACAGCAAAGCTACTTAAACCCTGTTTGGCGTAGCCATGGCTACCGTCTCCGTTCAACAAAACATTGAAGGGGAACCTCCCATTGAGAACCTCCTGCTGGCTGAACCCTGCAGTCCAAGGAGGCGAGGCGCCCATTTAAAGAGATTCCCCGGTTTTCTGAGAGCAGTTTGACACTTGTAGAAGATTACTGTCCAGCACCAAGGGTGACAAAGGGTTCCCCCGACATAAAAGTAAACATTAAAGAAAAGATGTCTCTTCTGGTTTTAAAGAGGGTTGTTGTGTTCCAGATGGCACAGAAAGTATTTCCAGTTGTGTTTAGCTGTCCTTTAACTGATGAAATAAAGAAGTTGAGAAGCTGGTTGCTCCTCCAGCGTCGGTAGAAAGACAGAACAATGAAGCAGAGTTGGGTTTAGATTGGTCTTATGTTAGAACCTGAGCTGGTTTTGCATTGAAACTACCAGAAATCTCAGAGAATCGGTTCAGTCGGCTCCTTCAGGTCATTCTTCAGAGTTTTAGATGCAAAGTACGTTTGTTTTCAGTGTTTTTATGTATTTTTTTTTGTGCATTTTGTCTTAAAAAAGATGCGGTTAATTCATCATATGTACCATAGTGACCACAGCCAGCTGAGGTTAATGAACCAGTAAGGATGTAATGTGTGCATGGGAATTCTTCTTGTTAGGTAAGTGGCTAAAACTAAGGTGGTTGCATTTCCAATCCAGTGGTTAGTTTAGTGATTGTAGAGTCAGCTGCCTCCCTGATCAAACCTCTGGGAGGTGGAGGATTGGTCAGGCTCGTAGAGGAGGACCTGCTGCCCCGGTGAGCGGCGTCGTGGAGCCGCAGTCGTAGCCCATCTCCACCACAGCGTGAGAGCCTCCGACCAGTCGGCCCGGGAAGGGCTGCGCCTGAACCTGCCGGTCCCGGAAACTCTGGATGTAACTCTGCACAAAAAAACAACAACAACAAAAAAAACAGCTTTAGAGACGCCGAATTTTCACATTTTTAAGTTAAGTCGACTAAAAAAGGTAACGTCTCTAATGGTGGCTACCGGCGACAGGACGTCGGTGTCGTAGCGGCGGATGGGGTTGGGCTTGCGGCGGTAGGCGGGCTCTGCATTAAGCTGCTTGGCCTGGTTATGGTGGGAGGAGCCTTGTTGCTGCTTTTTCTTCTTCTTGTTGCGGTAGCGGTCGTCTCGCTGACGAATCCGCATCACCTGCATCCTCCTCTGCTGCCGGCTGATGATTACTGGTAAGGAAATCGGACGGTTACCGAGGGGACATACATCTATATGTTATGAGTTTCATTTTGAGAAGTCAGTACATGAATTAAATCTCTCATCTAACGCAGTGTTTCCCAACCTTTTTTGACTTGTTTTGTGTATTTCTCCCCAAAAAGTTATTGTGCATTCCACTTTTCTGTCCAAAAGTGGAATGCACATTTTACTTTGAATAATTCTTATTGCGAAGGAGGTTTTAATTGCAGGAAGCCACAGAACATTTCTGATGATCTCACCTTTGGTGTGGGAGTATCCCTCAGCAGTCACCTTCCACTGCACTATGACCCCCAGCAGGGTGAGGGAGGGCCACACTCCGAGCACCAACCATGTCATCCAGCACACTGGCTTCCCCGGCTCCACCTTAATCCGCTCATAAATGTAAATCATGAGCGCAAAGAGCTCCACGAAGTAGTCCAACGCCACAGTGATGACGGCAGCACCAAACATGGCCGTGGACATGGTGGTGAAGAGGCGCTGCCACTGCAGCGTCAGCACGGCGAACAGCATGCCCAGCCCAAGCAGCACGCCCAGGGGCACCCAGACGGAGCGCGACGGGTTCTCAGAAAGCTCCACCATGCCCACCAGGGTGGCCACGCCCACCAGCAGGCCCAGCAGCAGGCCCACCATGAAGAGGCCCACGCTGCGAACCAGCATGGTGACCAGGCCGCAGAGCGTCCCGATGCCCAGCCCGATGCCAACAGAGGCCTCCACGCTCAGCTGGGTGTCCAGCACGCGCTCCTTGTAGCAGAGCATGAAGATGACCACCGAGCCGAACATCAGGCCCGTCAGGAACATCACCGCCTTGAAGCAGCGGTAGCCTGAAATGACACGCCAGGAATCAAGGTGAGAGGAAATCAAACCCGGGGTTTCGACCTTCATCGCCTCCATCCTCTTCGTCACTCACCAAAGAAACAGTAGATGATGCCAAAGAGGCAGCACATGGAGCAGACCACGGAGGGGACCACCGTGTAGCGCCCGTCAGCGCCCTCACAGGCGTCCAGCCGCTCGGGGCTCAGCCCCTGGTCCGGAGGCAGCAGCATCGTCTCCGGGGTGGTCGTCATGGCAACGGGCGGGAACCAGAACAGGAGGGCGGGAGGTGAGGAAGAAGGGAGGTTATGGAGCGGTGCTCAGGTGAGCGGCTTCACCTGCAGAGACACGGAGAAGAAACGTTTTAATCAGGAGGAAACTGTAAAGATTCATGTTACTGTAAACTTAATGGAATGAAGGAAGCAAATAGATTTAATATCAGATAGAATCACACACAGTTTGAGGAGAGGAAGCTCTGGGAGAGCTACAGGCGCTTAGAGCTCAGGTGGGATAACCTGTCTTCATGTGTGGACTCTAAAAGTCTCTCATTTATGGAAGAAAACGGGAGAAAGAAACCAAAAGAAGTCATTTTACCAATAAGATTTTTTACATCGTATTGGGCTTTAATTCTGACATCACGCTTTATTTGAACTATATAGTCCGTTGTTTGCGTTAATCCTCCATAGTCCTGCTGTCCTTTTCTACCTTCCTGCCATGTCCAGGTCTCCACCCTTCACCTCATTTCCTGCCGTCACCATCTCTCTCCCAAAGTTTCCAGGTTTCTGGGTCAGAGGTGATGCTTATATAACAGCTTCCCTCTGATATTCCTCCATCTGCTTCCTTCTGGATTCATGTTACAAATTGTTCTTTTTTTTCCCACCTGTTTGTTCAGCAAACATGAAAGTCTCTTTATTCCTCTTTCCCCCGCGGCGAGCTACCCCCCTCCCTGTGCATTTTTAAAGGGTGGGTGGGGTTTAGGTTCTGACCTGCAGAGAGAGGCGGGAACCGGTCTGACAGGTCTGACATGGTTTCAGCTCTATTTCAGCCAAACATCACCTTTCAAAGCTTTTTCTGCACATGGCGTGGTCTAGATTTCACCTTCCACAGGGAAGGAGACGTTTAGGGCAGCCTGAGTGTTGAAGCAAACCCGGAGGCCTCCATGGTGAATGGGATTCATTTTCACTGGAAAGTGGCTGATGTACTGTAACTCTGCACACTCTCCTCATTTGAAACATGTAAATTTAGATAACATCAAATCATCTCTGGCTTTGCTGCATCCCAGCAGCATGCAGAGTGAATGCTGTTTAAGGAGGGAGAGCAGAATCTACCTCCTACAGGCGGTATGTGGGGGTCTGAGCGGCTCCCACAGAGAAATAATCTTTGAAGGCAGGATGGTAATCTGGATGAACTGACTGCACAGACCATGTTTTCAGGAGGACTTTCTCACTTCAACATAGATTCAAACTACTTTTTACCCGCTGATCACAGCTAATATAGCAAAGCCGCAGCAGAAGCATCAGACCCATCAGGACACACTTTACTGGATGTCTGTCCTTAATGTGGATCAATGATGAAGCAGCAGAAGCTTCTTTGATGCTCAAAGCGCGTCTGGTGTGAACGTAGCATAAGAACCAAGACAGACTTCCTACGCTGTTGATTGACTAAATCTGGGCAGAACCTCTGAGCAACAGATTAATCTACACTAAATAAAGACCTGCTAACCTTAAAAAACTTAGAATATAGAAAATCATTACAGAGAATCAATATTTCTCAAAATACTTTAAAGAAATATGAGCCCAGATTGAAGCTAGAAATAATAGTTTGACTAAAGAAGGTCTAATAAAGAAGTTAGATTCATTCTGCAGAGATGAAGAAACAAGCTTTAACCACAAACTTCACAAAAAAATAGAACAATGGGTGAGGAGAAAAAAATCAGAACTTCCAGTCTATCAAATCAATTTATCAGGGAGTGCGGTATAAACGTAGCATCAGACTTTTTGATTGTTTGAATTAACCTATGAAACATAATATCGTACCTCAAATGATCTCTGAAATTTTCACCTCTAATCAGGCACACATGCTTCCCATAATCAGAACAAAAATAATGTTGGAACAAAGAAGAAAATTTACTGCATTCCACCTCAAAATGCAGAAAATATATGGAGCTAAATCAGTGTCAATTTTAAAAAATTCATATATGTGATTGAAACATGAACAGTACAAGCTTCACACACACACAGAGCACGATTCACGATTCACACATGCACAGCACATGATTCGCCAAAGTATTTCTGATCCATAAACAATTATAAATATAAGTATCAGTGGTCTTTAAAATTCACTGCATACACAAATGCGTTTTTTTTAAGCAAGGATGGTTTGCAACCAATCCCAGAGCTCCCTTGTATAAGCCAATCACAAGAAAGTACTACACATGGGATGAATATTTTTTCAGAAATAACTTTGTGAATCTTGTGCTGTGCATGTGTGAATCTTGTATGCTTGAATCGGGCTGTGTGTGGAGCTTGTCCTGCGCATGTATGAATCACATATAAGTATTTGTGAAAATTTAGACAGATTTAGTTCCATATAAATAGTGTCTAAATTTCAACATTTTCTGGGGTAGGATACCTCCCACCCCCATACATAGACTATAGATGTGATAGATCAATGTCGGACATCCTATGAAATATTCCTAGCTAAAAGCCTGACCTGTTTTGTTAACCTGAAACATGAAGAAGCAAATATATTTGTATGTATATATGGTATGAAATTCAATTTATGATTAATTTCATTATATTATTATATGATCATGCATTATGTAAAGTGTTGTCCCCTCCTTAAACATAGAGTAATGTTTGCTCCTCTGGGAGGATCGCTGTCTGACAGAGAGGAAAAACTGTTTTCTGCAGGGAAGGTTGTTTAGAAAAACATCTGGGAGTCAAAACTGAGAGATTCCTCTGAAATACGAATGTTTTGCTGTTTGATTTGCATCAAATGCAGCCGCCATGAGAAGGGATGCAGGGCTGCTGAATGAAAATAGCAGCACGGCGCTGAGATGACTGAGGACAGATGTAGAGAGAAACACGGACATCATGCTGCACGCCAACTGAACGCTTTGATCCGCTTTTTGTCATTTTAATAATCATCTTGTCCTAGATTAGCAGGTCGCAGCCCAGTGACCCGCAGCATGACTGTGATAGTGTGTGAGTTTGGAGGCATGGAGCTCTTTCTCTCTGCAGATCAGGATGCACTCCTTCTGTGTTTGCAGTCGGATCATCCTCTGAACTAAAAATAAAACGTCAGGAATTTCTTTTTCTGCTGCACAGACCAGCAGCTGCAACAATAACAATCTCCTCCTGCTTCCTGTCTGTTGTCATGACGACAGGGGGATGCTGAATGACAGGAGAGCGACTAATCCGACTCTGGACCCGGGCCAATCAGAGGCGGGGCCGTAGATCCCATAGCAACAGTGTGAGATCCAATCAGGGTTCCCGTCAGAGTGTGTTTTGCCTTTATCCTGCTCACGTTGTGAGGACCCTCATTTGTTTACATGCCTGCACTCTAAGAGCGACTTCAGCCTGAGGACAAAGAGCGGCCATGTGATCCCAAGCGTCAGGCTGGAGGAGAAGCTCAGTATCTGGGCTCTTCTAACAGAAACCTGAACGCAAAGCTTCTGTTTTCACTTTTTTTAACAAACCGCATCATTTCTATGCCTTATTTTCATCCCTAATTAAATTTCTGTTCATTAGATTTAAATCTGCATGCATTTATTTGGTTTTATTGTATTTCTGGTCATATTTGTTTTCTTGTTTCGTTTTTAGGCATTATTTTTTATGTTTTTATTCGGTTGTTCACTCATTTCTGACTGTATTTCCTCACCTCTACATTTTAAGTTACACTTCTGACCAGCTGTCTAATAATCCTTACACGTATTTACAGATATTAGCATTTTTAGATTTGATTTTTGATAATTTTTTATGCTTGTTTTTCTTTCTAATTTTAATGTCTTGCTTCTTTTTAAATGTTCAAAGGTAGATGTTATGATTCTAAGAAAGCAAGCAAAAAATAAAATAAAGACCACATATAGAAAAGAAAGTACCTGAAAAAAACAAAAATATGTTTCAGAAATATTTGATACTTATTAAGTCCCTTTTTTCAATTACTTTTTTTAGGAATATTTGTTGTTTACTACATAGTCGGGTCATATTTAGATGCTCTGTATGTGAGGAGGTATGTTTTAAACACATGCAGATCCACTGATTGGTTCTCATTTAACGTGTGCAGCTTGGCCTCTGACTCTGACGGCTGTTTTGCATGAGCTGTGCTTCACCTGAACCTTGACCCAGTCAGAGGCTGGTTAGATCAGGTCATGATAGCAGAAACTGTTATGTTTCTCATATTCAGTCTATGATGATGATTAAAGATCCAAATGGTACGTCTTCAGAAGCTATAATCACATTCTAGGTTGGAAATAAGAAACGCCTGAAGCTTCTTCTAAGACGGGAGATCTCTGACATTTAAAGGGACAGAGGACGATCTTTCCCTGAGCTATCTCTATAGTAGAGACTGACATGGGAGTGGATTTTCACTCCTGTCCCGTCTCACTCCCACAGAAAAAAATTGTGTCCCGTCCCGATCCCGGGCCAGAGTAGAAATCTAAATCCTGTCCCGTCCCACTCCTGGTGAAATTACTCCCGCTCCCATTCAGAATGACTCCCGCTCCTGCACCACTCCCATTTTTATTTTTATTTTTTGAGCGCGGGTGAAAAAATCCGAACGGAAGCACTGTTGGTTTTTGGGTCGTGCAGTTTTTATGACTCGCATTATAGTGTAGGCTTCAAGGAAAAAAACTACAAAATGGTAAAATTTTCTTTCTATTTTATTTTATTTTTTGGCATCTATCCTAGTTTTTTTTTTGTTATTATTATCTTAAAGTTTGAAGGTTTGCATCTCAATCAAATCGGCAAAAATTTCCAACATCTTTCAGTAAAAGCATCATCCAGTTCTTAAATGTTTAAAATACTAACGTGGTTAGCATGGACCCTGGGCATTGATCGCTATGTTTGATTTTACTCTTTAATGGAAGGAACTCAGTTACTGCAGAGGAAAACAAGATCGTCTCAGAGCTGAAATGTCGACCATTGCTGCAGGGAAAAGTTTCCTCCATACTTCAGTGAATCCTGTCTGAGAGAAAAAAATATTTCACTGTCGGGAATGAACGGAAAACCTGATTCTTTCTGCATCCAAGCAGCTCAGGCAGAAACATCCCCATCATTGTTCTGACAGGGAGTCATTTTACTTCCTTCCTTTCTCTCAGTGGAAACTCTGAAGATTTATCCAACCTGATTTATGGGTTTAAGCTTCGTCTCAGTGAACAGAAGGCATAACCTCTGACTCATGATGAACTGCTCTGCTCTTTCCGCCTTGAATAAATCAGAAAGCAGAGTTTTTCCAGCTCCGTCTGAATTAAACATGAATGAAACTATGCAGCTATTTTCAGCAGTACTACTCCCTGCTTTGGGAGCAAACTCAATGACTGTTGGTTAGATCTCAGATCCAATGGTTCTTTCTCCTCCCATTGGATCATTTCAGCCAATCAGAGCACAGGCATCTCAGTGACCTCATAAGTGGGGTAAGTTACTCCAACATAGTATTTCTCTGGAGGAGAAACAACGACGGGGATCTAAAAGTCAAAGAACGAGGAACAAGCAGAACTTGAAGGTTTTTAACGTAGATCCGTGTAATGCAGAAGCTGGTTTAATCACAGCACAGGATGATTAAAAACAGATCAGGAAACGTCTTTAGACGTCTCAATGCGATATGTTTGGTAATATATGAGCAAATACATCTTTTCCCTCTATGTATTCAGTTCTTTTTTTTATTGATAAGCAAACTTCTTCAATTCTATTCAGTTTATTTCTATAGCGCCAATTCACATCATGTCATCTCAGGTCACTTTCCAGTTCACCAGATCATCCAGTCAGATTGATTGAAAGTTTTCTATCTAAGGAAAACCAGCTGATTGCATCGACTCATACTTGTAGCGACAGTGGAGAGGAAAAACTCCCTTTTAACAGGAAGAAAGCTTCAGCAGAACCAGACCTAAACGATCTTTAATAAAATAATTACTTAATTTAAGCTGATATCCTGTAAATCTCAATGAATTTAAACCAAGAAGTGCTTCCAACATTAGGTGAGACAGAAAATCATAATTTTCTGTCAAATGTTGAATTTGTTTCTAAATGAACAATGATGGAAAACATTTCCAAGTCTAACTCTAAAAAAGATTGGTTTAAAAAAATGTGGGTAAAAGAAAATCACCTTCTTAATGAGACTAAAGGAACAAACAGTTAAGGAAATCTCTCTTATTAAAATAAGAAGCCCAATTGAATTATTTTTAGAGCATAAATGTTCATGTTTTGATCCTATTTGGATTGTTTAATGGTTATTCTGCAATTAAGAAACTATGAACTGAATAAAATTATTTCCAATAAAGAAAATAAGATTGAAATGCCTGATTTACAAATGAAAGTTTCCAAAAGAGATTTAAGAAGCTCAAGTTACTGGAAATGCATAGGATGGTTGATGGATTATCCAACCCTGAGGATTGTGATGTCAGCATCAATCATACTCACTTTTATGCCTTTAAATGTTAGAAAAAGCTTGATCAAGTGATGCAACTTAAAAAGAGAACAATAGTCAGTAATAACAGTTATGAGAGGAACTGACCAACGTCCCACTAACCGACGGGTTACATGAACTTTCATCAGAAGCTGAGTGTTTCGATCAGATTACGATATAGTTTTTTTCGGCTGATATCAGCATGGTTTCTGATATTATTATTTGATGAAGACATCAGAGAGCAGAAAAACAAAATATTAGTTATATCACTAATATTTATATAGTATAGTTTATATAATAAAGTATCTATGTTTCTTTTTCTATGTCTGCTTCTGTCTCCTTGAACCCCAGTGGGCCTCAGCAGATGGCCGCTCACACTGAGCCTGGTTCTGCTGGAGGTTTCTTCCTGTTCAAAGGGAGTTTTTCCTCTCTACTGTCGCTACAAGTATGATTGATGCAATCAAATGGTTTTCCTTAGATAGAAAACTTTGAATCAATTTGAACTGGAAAGTGACCTGAGATGACATGATGTGAATTGGAGCTATAGAAATAAACTGAATAGAATTGAATTACTTACTAAATTTGATATAATATTATCAACCAATATTTTCCCCTTTTCCTTTTGACTTTATTCACCACCTTTCACCAGGAACTTTGATCTCTTAGCAACTAAACTCAGGAGAAAAAACTCAAACCGTCAGTCTTTGTATAACAGACGCTGTCATCATGTTGACACATGATGGCAGTTTTTCAAATGCTTTTGGGTCCAAAGATCTCATTAGAATTCTCTCTGCTTTGCAAAGTCGTTACACAACTCAGGTTCCTCGCTTGAGTTTTAGCTTGAAAGAAAAACCGGAATGAAAACAAAACAAAAAACTAAATCCAGGGAAACGTCTACAGCAACGTTGCTGCCAAATGACTGCAAACCTGTTGCAGCCCCAGCCTAACCTTAAAACACAGAACTGCTGACTGATAGACAGGCATAGTTTCTCATTTTTTCAGCTCATCCTGCTAGTTTTTTACAGACCTGCTGCCAAAAAAATTTTATTTTATGCACCATCATGCATGGAAAGATGCAGTTTTTAACTTCAAAGTGCATTTTGAAATAAACCCCTGATTAAACAAAGGTCTAAGTTAAGAAAACATGGTCTTTTGATGTAATAAAACATGCAAGTGTAAATAATCTAATCAAACATGAAGTCAGAAAACAGAAAATCTTCTGGTAAATTCTTTCACCATAGCAGCCAAGAAAACAATGACTACAAATCTGATGATCTTTTGTTCACCTTCAGTGAGGAACGTAACCTTCTGGTAGACGTGAAAAACTTGCCCGTCGATGTGTCACAGAACAGATTTCGCTGACAGCTCACAACGTGAGCGGTGCGAGCGTGGGGAATGTCAGTCGTGACCAGGGCCTGAGCGGTGGTGGAGACCTGCTGCTGACAGAGTGAGATCATCCTGATCCCTCAGCTGGATGCAGAACTGAGCCAGTTTCCAACTGTCTGGTTAGGATTCAGTTAAATAAGAAAGAAAACTAAACAAGCTCCAACAACAACACTAATCATCCACAATCTAGAGAGTTAGAGTAGAAAAACTATGACCTTAACTCCTCCTGGTTCAGAGGCCTAATCTTGAGTTTAAACATTTGTCCATCCATCCATCCGTCCGTCCGTCCATCATGCTTTATCCCTGCTGGGGTCAGGAGGGGTGCTGGTGCCTATATCCAGCTGTCTACAGGCGAGAGGCGGGGTACACGCTGGACAGGTCGCCACTCCATCACAGGGCAAAACAGGACAAATAACCATTCATGATGCGGATTAAAAAAGTTTGAGGTATGTCTGTTCTTTGCCTCACAGGCTCCAAACCTTTCAGCAACTTCATGGCATGAAGGGGAGGAATGCTGTTATTAGGAGATCCATCTGACCAGTGATATATTAACCTAACAGGGAACGGCCTTCATGAACTCAAGTTGTTTTTCCTCCAAATGTTGAAGTGTGAGAAAGTTCTTTATGCCGGGGGTGGGTTGGTTCCCCTGGGGGGAGTGTGTGTGATTTTAAGTATGTAGTGAAGTTGCCTCAGTCAGAGCTCTATCTCCCCTTCTGAAGACGTTAAATAAATTTGAACCTTTTTTCTTGCAAGACATACCTCTGTCTCAGCTCCCTAACTTAACTAACTTAACCTAAGGAGAATTTAGAGAAGCCAATTAATACAACAGTCAAGTTTTTGGACTGTGGGAGGAAGCCTGTGTTCTGTCGGATCAGCATACCCCATCAGACCAGCATACCCATAGTCAATATGCATGCCCTAGACGTCAGATTTATATGTATCTCTTTACTTTTGTACTAAAAATACACTTTAAACTATCTCAGCGTGTGTGTATCCCTTTAGTCATGTACAAAAAAACAATCAGATCGCCATACACTTCAAAAAACACCAGAATGTAAGTAATTGAATTGTTTTTTGTACATGACTAAAGGGACACACGCCCGTTGAGGTAGTTTAAAGTGTATTTTTCGTACAAAACTAAAGGGATAAACAGGTTTTGACTACAGGTATGCTGGGATGACACAAAACCGGAGTACCCAGAGAGAACCCACGCATGCTCAGGGAGAACATGTACACTCCACGCAGAAAAACCCCGGGCCGGGAATCAAACCCGGAACCTTCTTGCTGCAAGGCGGCGGTGCTAACCACTGCTCCGCTGAGCAGCCCTTAACAGTTGTCATTAGATTAAAAAAATATATATAATAAATAATGTTTTTGAAGTGCCTAAAAGTTCAGCAGCTGGATCAGAACATCTCAGATAGAACAGGAAATACTTCTAATTGGTCAAATCAGACTGTTTTCTTCCATCCTCAGCCAATCAGGTGAATCCATCCCAGATAGATCAAGTTCAACCAAATAGATCCATTTTTACAGCCAAATCCAATCAGCGGTTCTGTTTTCTGTTACAGGGGGGAGTCATCATGAGGGGCAAGGAGCCAATCAGATGCAGACAGAGTTAGTCAGCTGATTATAAATGCTGAATCAAACACTTGCACACTGGAAATATGATCAAGAAATAAGTAAAAATGTCTAAAATTAAGTATATTTACCCTTAATTTGAGTAGGTAAACGAGATAGTTTGTCAATGGATTAAGATTTTTACTCTTAAAATAAGATAATTACATAATATGCACTTGAAATATTTAATATATGTAATATGTACTTCATTACATGACACCTCTGCAAATATCTAAACTTCTAAATCAGATCGTCCACATAAGAGACTTTGACCCAAATCCACATATAAGCAGATAAAACTTAGGAAAACAATCCAGATCCTTTAAAAACATTGAGATTTTTTTCCGTTACCAGGATCAATAAAACCACCTTGATAAACACCTTAATAACATTTCCTTGTTTTCACCTGTTCTTCCCCTGAGCAACGTCAGAGAATATTTGAAGGTGTCTGAACACGTCTTCCTCTGTGGTTTTCAGTTAGTAACCAAAAAAATGAAATAGCTCTGTCGTAATGAAGAAAGGAATCCAACAAGTAACACAAATCCAGAACTAAAACGCTCAAAGTCAGATATAGACGTATAGGGAGTGGGGGAAAAATCATTATTTTCCATTTTGTTAACTTTATTTCATAAATCTTTTAAAGATCTTTAAAAATCAGATTTTTGGAAACATCCAAACAGACGCGAAACATTTTTATTTTCTTCTCTTCTGAAGCTTATTACCTGAAAATGTTTGATTTGATTTGTATAGCTTAAAGTTTTCCTTATGTTTTAATTTTCTTCAGATCCTCAGCTGATGATTTTATCTAAATTCCTGTGGCAGAAGAAGACGGAGGAGGAGGGACAGATAAAAAAGGATGAATGGGAATAAAAGCAGCCGTGTCCTTCCCACTGAGCTAAGTTATGCAACAGCCTCATAAAGCATTACTCACTGCTCTTCAGCTGCGTCCCGAGTCACTTTGCATTGGCAACGACTCGCTGGTCTCAAAGCAGGAAGAAGAGACACGGAGCGGCAGCACATGTTGAACAGGTGCAGCGAGGGGAAAATAAACCCTCACAGGCTACAAATATCCTGTTAGATCCATTTATTTCTGACAAATACACCAAAATCTGTAAAACTTGTTGATTCAAATTAACCGAGTTGGAAATTTTAGCATCATAAGCATTTTTATTACATTTCCCTGCATTTAAACTCCTTTAAAAATCTTTACATCAAAGCCAGCTGAGCTTTAGATGAAGGTAAAATAGAAAAGCTGGTAGAGCGAAGGCTTTTCTGCAAACTAGATCCATCTTTTCCACAGAAAACCAACATAGACGGCAGCAAACCTCATGTTTTCCTATCAGAATAAAATCCAAAAGAGCCAAAGATGTCCTTCAAAGTCCCAGAAACGGATAATGTGATCAGTTGTCGGAGGTAAAGCTGATCACTGACCTGAGGATGCCTGGATCTGACACGTCCTCATCCCAGCCTGTCCTGTCCTGCTCCTAAGCGCCGGCTCTATGATCAGCCGTCAGAGTTATTCAGGAGGTAACAGGCTGGTGGGCGAGGGGCCAGGGACGAGCTGCCAGCGTCCCACCGCTCTCAGTGTGTCACCGGTTTACATGTCAGCTTCCGGAGAGGTCTGCTGGCGTCGATGGGCTCTGCAGATGAAGCTGTGCTGTTGCTCATCAATAAGAACTGGGTCTATGGGAAAACGTGACCGAAATGAGGCCGCCACCGGGAGCAGCGGCACATGTCTCCATCGCAGAGGCAGGAACAAAGAAGGACTGTCCAGGGAATCCTGAATACATTCCCACAGGGAGGTGGGGTGACATTAATCTATGTTAACAAAGCTAATCTTTATGATCATTCTAATCATCTGCATCACTATCTTAAAATAGTCGCCTCTTTAGCTGCTAAAAATATTTATAAATTAAGAATCTGATTACTAACAATTACCTGATTGCTCTTTGGGTTTCCTTTTTAAATTGTAGGATGGATGGATGGATGATGGACAGATGGATGGATGATGGATGATGGACAGATGGATGGATGATGGATGATGGACAGATGGATGGATGGATGGATGGATGGATGGATGGATGGATGGATGGATGGATGGATGGACGGATGAACGGATGGATGGATGGATGGATGGACAGATGGATGGACAGATGGATGGATGGATGATGGATGGATGGACGGACGGACGGATGGATTGATGAATGGACAGATGGATGGATGGATGATGGATGGATGGATGGATGGATGGATGGATGGATGGACGGACGGACGGATGGATTGATGAATGGACAGATGGATGGATGGATGGATTGACGGGTGGACGGATGGATGGATGATGGACAGATGGATGGATGATGGATGATGGACAGATGGATGGATGATGGATGATGGACAGATGGATGGATGGATGGATGGACGGATGAACGGATGGATGGATGGATGGATGGACGGACGGACGGATGGATTGATGAATGGACAGATGGATGGACAGATGGATGGATGGATGATGGATGGATGGATGGATGGATGGATGGATGGATGAACGGATGGATGGATGGATGGATGGATGGATTGACGGGTGGACGGATGGATGGATGGATGGATGGATGGATGAACGGATGGATGGATGGATGGATGGACGGACGGACGGATGGATTGATGGATGGACGGATGGATGGATGGATGGATGGACGGACGGACGGATGGATTGATGAATGGACAGATGGATGGATGGATTGACGGGTGGACGGATGGATTGATGGATGGACGGATGGATGGATGGACGGGTGGACGGATGGATGGATGGATGGATGGATGGATGGACGGACGGACGGATGGATGGATGGACGGACGGACGGACGGATTGATGGATGGACGGATGGATGGATGAATGGATGAATGGATGATGGATACTATTAAAAAAACCTCTCTAGAAAAAAAAAAGCTCTTCTATTTCCTGTCTTTTTCTACTGGATGAACTGATTAATCCAGGTGAGCCTGACCTCAGTAACCATGGAGACATCGGCCAGAAACACAATAATAATAATAATAATTTCATGTTAATGATCTCACACTGGAGACATTCTGTTCCTCCTGACGCTCCTGATCATGGCTGCCAGAGCAGCTTCTGTGCTTTAATATCTAGAATCCTCCCTGATAAATGAAGCTGCTCCAGAGGCTCTGAGAGCAACTCATTCAAAGTTAACCATTTAGAAAACTATCCACAATCCTCAGGTCCTCCAATGTTTTAGCTGGAGAACCAGGAAACTGCTGAAAAACCACAGATCTGAAAGAAAAAGACAATCAGCAGCTGCTGACGGAGTGGCATGAACATGAGTGGAAGAAGGCCAGTCACATCTGATGACTCGTTCATGCAGCTTATTTTCAGCAATCTCACCCACAAACACCAGCGTGACTCTGTGAGGACGAGGCAGCAGCGCCGAGGCGTTCTCGCACCTCCTCAGCAGATTACATAATGAGCCCGGTCACATGGAGAACCTGGCTAATGCTGCTGATGTCACTTCCTGTCAGGTAGACAATCTAACCATGGAGTACGAGGAAAGGAACCATAGAAGATCCATCTGAGCCAGTAAGTTACCTTAAGGACCCCTTAGTTAAGCTGTGAACAAACTCAGCAGGAGGAGGATGCTGCTGCTCAGATGATTGTTTATACGTTAAACACCCAATTCAATTCTATTAAGTTTATTTCTATAGCTCCAATTCACATCATGTCATCTCAGGTCACTTTCCAGTTCACCAGATCATCCAGTCAGATTGATTCAAAGTTTTCCATCTAAGGAAAACCAGCTGATTGCATCGACTCATTGACTCTTCAGCAATCCCTCACACTAAGCATGCTTGTAGCGACAGTGGAGAGGAAAACTCCCTTTTAACAGGAAGAAACCTCCAGCAGAACCAGGCTCAGTGTGAGCTTAAAGTCGTAGGGAAGCAGCCGTTCAAACTGTTGCATTTCTGAATTCTCTCGAGTGGTGCCCGACTTTACACGAATGAATAAAGTGAATGTGATTGGTCGATTATCAAGGGGGCGGGATTGTTTTGGCGGAAGGTTCGCAAGCAAGTTTGGTTGTGGCCGGTTTGTGGGAAGTATCTTGCTAACCAGTTAGCAACTTAGTGCTAGCAGGTTCCCAATGGGAAATTCCATTGGGACCAAGTAGCACTAAATTGGTGACTTAGAAACGACGCTGTCAAGGAACGCTATGGACAGCGGAAACATGCGCAACGCTGCCAGTTCTGTTAGCTCTACGCCTGCAGAAGACACAGACGTCCATCCCCGTGAACACTGGGACGCAACTCAATGGAAAGGAAAGGATTCTGATTTCAACCGTTGCGTATATTAGCTGCGACATACGAATCAAGATGCTATGACCGAAAAAATTTGATTGACAGATGACTCTTGATATATGATTGGTAGAATTAAGTTGTTCAGGCTGACATAGAACTAACTGGCCTGCAGAAGATAACGGAAAAAACACAGATTTTAAGACAGGATTTATTTTTTTAAATAGAAATTTTATAACTTTTGGGACAATATGGTCTGATAAAGAGTGCATTTATATACATGTTTAAGCCAGAATGATTTGACATTTAAATATAACTTCCCTACGACTTTTAAGCTGTTTCCAATCATTATTCCTGCTCATTATTTGACAGAGAATTGCAACACTTGCATTTTCTCCTCAAAGAACTGCAGGTTTTCCAGTATGCAAGAGAAAATGCTCCATCCAGGGTCATTTAGATGTTTAAAAGAAACCCCAGCTGCTCTCTGATCCCCGTCTTCTCTAAAGACAAAACAGGATCCCAGCTGAGCTCTTTCTGAAATAAAAAGAAGCTCCTAACATCGTTAAAGGCAAAGCCGGAACCTGTTTAAATATGTCAAGATCAGCTGTGTTCTTTCTGGGTGATACTCTTCTGCCTGTCGGTCTGTTTCCCTGAGCTCCAAACCTTCTGCAGTCTCTTTTATTTTTACACTGATCAGATTTGACTGAATGGAAAGCAGCTGGAGGCGAGGTCAAGTTCTAGATCATCACCATGTTGTCTTCAAGTTGGCGATCCAACGACCAACCCGTCCGTGGAGGATCAGGAATCAGAAAGGTGGAATAACTCTTTTTTTTCCACTTTTACCCGATGTATTCCAGCATCCAGCTGCCATGCACGTGGGCATTGTCAGTTTCACTATAGCTCTGGTGAATTTCAATGGTGAAGTCCTCTGGAAATCTTCAATAATTGTTGTTGATTGCAGATGTGTCTAGTAGTTCCCATTGATTTAGCTTGTAAAGCGGGGAGAATGGCGCTAGGCTTACCGCACCGTGACATCACTGCTGGAAGATGGCAGGAGGGAGGGGTTACTATATTTGGGCAAAAATGGCCGCTCCCAGACTCAGTGATTGAACCATGAAAATTTTTTTTTTTTTTTTTTTTACGTTAAATTTATCACTGTAAATGTATTATTTTTAAATAATGATCCATTAGTTATTTTTACCTTTAGGTCTTATTTAGCTTTTTGTGGCCTAATGTGAATCTTTTCAGCTGATTTTGGCTTATTTTGTTCACTTTGCTTCAATGGAGCCTCATGGTTTGCTGATCTTTACTCATTCTCTCTTTATTAAACCTTTTAGCAACATCTATGTCTCTCCTTTCTGAGTCTCTTTCAATTTCTTCATGAAGTTTTTAGTTTGTATGAAAATTTTATATTTTATGTGAACTTTGTATTTTTGTGATTTTATTTTCCTTTCAGGTCTGATTTAAACAGTTTTGCATCAGATTTTGTTCAGATAAGATAAGGATTTTCCTGCAATAGGAAACTGTATCATAAACACAGACTCACAATTATTAGAAATGAAAAAAAAAGGAAAAAGGAACAAATTACTCTAATCTAAAAGAGTAAATAATAATTAGAAACAAATATTGTGCAGTTGAAAAAATAGTGGGAATTTGTTCATTTTTTATGTTAGTTTTTCTTATTTAATGTTTTTTATCTGAAACTTGTCATTGTTTACATCATCGCTCTTTGTTTTATTGTTTTAACATCAGTTTGCTGTGGATTTTGGTTTATAATATTTTGCAGCCTTCTTTCTTTGTGGATATTCTGTCTCGTTTCGTTATTTTTTTGGTTTCATTTTATAATTTGGATCTTCTGCACATTTTAAAGCCAAATTCTTTTTCGTGACTTTGTCATTATTTTACCTTTTCAGGAATCTTTTTGCTCCTTATTGCTGCTTTTATTTAATTCAGGCGGTTTTGTTTCACTTTGAAACTGATTAAATCCACTCTGTTTCTGGACATTCATTTCGTTTTTCTCAGGGTTTGGATGCTTGGAATCGTTTTCAGTTCTTGTAATTTTTCATCTTTTTCTGTAAGATTTTGGATTTTTGTATTTCTCTGCAGTCGTTTAAGTTTCTTTGCTCCTTAAAAATCATTTTTTCTGCCACATTCTGTCATTTTAGGGGGTTTCCATTTCCAAAAATTAAAAGCATTAATGTGACAGTGTGACGTTTCTGCAGGTAAATAAGGTTCTAGGTCAAATCATCAGACCTTTGGAGACGTGATGCAGCTAAAACCAGGAACAAGCAGCAGAGAAGAACGCTCAGATCTTCCCCTTACTAAATGATTTTAGTAAAGTGAATAAACTCTGCAGCAAACCTCAGATACATGAAGCTGAGTGACGTTCCCACCAACAGGAGAACCGACCAGAGAATCTGGCCTCTGAAAGCAGTAACGGATCCATTAATGGAGCAGCAGCTCAAACTGAGCCGTAATTACCAGCCTGCCTGTGGCTGAAAGACTAATTTCATTTTGTCTGAAATAAAAAGCTCTGCTTCGGGTTCTGCTGCAACCCAAAGGATCTGCTGTGATATCACTCTGATCAGGGCG
This sequence comes from Cyprinodon diabolis, assembly GCA_030533445.1. Classification (NCBI taxonomy): domain Eukaryota; kingdom Metazoa; phylum Chordata; class Actinopteri; order Cyprinodontiformes; family Cyprinodontidae; genus Cyprinodon; species Cyprinodon diabolis. The sequence goes on from CM060085.1 coordinate 21,415,292, forward strand.
TTGATAACAGTCTGAGCCTTCCACTGGAACAGAGCTTCCTGCTCCGGTTGCTGCTTTCAGGAGAACAGAGGAGAACGCTGCTCCGTGTTCTACTGACCACCATCTGTGTGCAGAGATCAGCCTCAGAGGACCTGTTGGATCCAACAGCTGAACAAACATCTGGTGCTCAGCCGCCTGCAGCGCTGCAGTGCAGAACCAGACTGATACAGCGATCAGAGGACCTGAATGATGAAGAGTCAGGAGCAGAGTCTGAGGAACCGTCCAAAACACGCCTGGTTTGGGACATCTAGAATACACTCTTGTTCTCTTTCAGTTCAAATTCATAGTTAAGCTAATCAATTATTTTAACTTCATGCATTGAAAATATAACCGCCTGTTGGACTGGAGTTTAAGGGTTCTGGTGGTGCGTTTAAATACTCCTGGAAAGTTGGAATTTAACCTAGAACAGAAGGTGCTCAGACCAGATTTGGGTTGAGACAAAGAAACGAGAATAATGTTGCATCCTGGACAGCGCTGTGTGCAGGACTGATAGAGTAGAGTAGAATAGAATAAAACAGATTGGAATAGAATAGAATAGAACAGAATAGAACAGAATAGAAAACAATAGTATAGACTAGAATAGAATAGAACAGAACAGATTGGAATAGAATAGAATAGAATAGAAAACAATAGTATAGACTAGAATAGAATAGAACAGAACAGATTGGAATAGAATAGAACAGAAAAGATTGGAATAGAATATAATAGAATAGAATAGAAAATAACAGTATAGACTAGAATAGAATAGAACAGAACAGATTGGATAGAATAGAACAGAACAGATTGGAATAGAATAGAATAGAATAGAACAGAATATAATACAACAGAACAGATTGGAATAGAACAGAATAGAAAACAATAGTATAGAATAGAGTAGAATAGAACAGAACGGACTAGAATAGAATACAACCGAACAGAATGGAACAGAACAGATTAGAATAGAATAGAATAGACCAGAATAGAATAGAATAGAAACATCCCTTATGTACCAGCAGAAAAGTGATAAACCAACAGCAGTGGGCATATTATTCCAGCTAACAGCCGGCAGCCATAATGGATGAATCCTGTTTCCTTTTCCAACATCAATGCTCCTGGTCTTCCATTAACTCCAGCAGAAAATAAAAGGTGCTGATCTCAGGTCAGACCATCAGAGCTAAAATCCACTTCATCACCAGTTGGATTCATCCAACTCCCAGACTGTGGAGCAGCTTTAAGTGATCAAATCATCCAGCTGATGATATCCTGTTCCTATACTCATAGTAACAGGCCCCTAAGAGCCAAGGGCCCCTGCACATCTGCCCACGTTTCTCCTAAGGTTGGATTCAGGCTCTCAGCTTCATCCTGTGAGATGCTACAGCCAGGGGCGGATTTAGGAAATGTGAGGCCCTAGACAAAGACAGCAAGGGGCCCTCTGAATGGAGAAGACATAAAACAGAGCCATTCTACAGATAGAGAAATGTTAATAGAATAGACATCCATGATCTGTTCTAGGTTGTGTCCCTCTCTTCTTGTCCCTTTCCTTCTTGTTTTCCTCTCTATGTTTTGTACTCAGCTGACTTTTCATGCTGTCTCTAAAGGAATGAAAGATTTTTTCCAAGCACTAAGCTCACTTAGCTGATTGCTCCTTCCTGTGTTTCCAAAAAGGCCAAAGTAAATAACCCAGTCCTTCTTTTCACTGTAGACAAGCCATGATCTGCTTATCTGTTCTCCATTTTTCATTTGGATGAAATAATAGCTGCATGAATCATGACAGCAGACAAGATAGAGGAGAGCAGGAGGCGGGGTTACCAATCTCCTTGCTCTGGAGAGCAGAGTTCGCTGCTTTTAGATGTTGTCTCCAAAGTCTCCAGTAGCAGAAAAAAGTCTCTAGATTTGGCGCTAGGCATTTTTTTGAAATAAAAGTATTAGAGGGGTCTGAAAAGTCTGAAAATATAGCGACTAAAGCGATAAGTTGGCAACACTGCTCTTCATTTTCAAATGGTTTGCTGCCCTCTTCTGATCAGGCTACAGTCAATCTAACTTCTTCCACCATCAAGCTTCATCTCATGAGACCAACGCCATCCCGTCCCACTGCTGATGTGACATATGGTAACATTTCCTTCCCCCCGATGGACTTAAGAAGCTGCCCCGTTCCGGCTGACTGAACTGATAACATGCAAAGAAAACACTCCTTGCAGAGGAGCTCATGCCTTCCATCCCCCCTGGAACCTGCAGCAGCTGCTTCAGTTAGCAACAGACTACACTTCCCAGAATGCCTTTCACTGGCCTGCAGGCTCTCAGACATGTGACTGCACTAAAGCAAACTTGCATCTTCATCTCCTGTGATGAGTTTGCGTCGTTTAGCTGCAGGAACATGAAAAAGCTGGAGGAAATGATCCCTCCAGCTTTACGCTGAGGTGGATCTGCTATGAACCCTCAATGCACCAACGTTTCTGCAGGAAACTCTATTGTTCTGTTCTATTGTTTCTATTTCTATTCCACTGAAGAAAAACTGATGGTTTGGGTTAGGGTTAGGATCATCTATAGTTTGTTTCCTTAATGCAACCCTGCAGCATCGACCAGTTTTATGAAATCCAGCTGTGCAGAAAAATAAACAGAATTCATGCCATAAATTAAACAAAGCTGAAATTCAGAATAGTTCATGGTGGATAAATGACTCAGACACAACCGCTTTTATTTATCCAACACTTTTCAAACTGTGATGCAACACAGAGAGCCTGACAAGGTTCAGACAGAGCAGAATTTTTTTAACGGATGAACCGAGACCATGAATGCATCAGATCAGAGTCAGAGCAAGGAAGATGATTCCATGATGTTTATTTGGAGAGCTTTATCAGAACATGACGGCTTTGGTTCAGGTCAGATTGTGGGTTTGAATGAAGCTGATTAATCCCCCTCACAGACCTGCTATCATCTACCATCAGGAATGCAGCCTATCAGGACCATCAAACCTGGAGACAGACGCTTCCACCCAGAAATAGAAACACATTAAAGCCTCTAACTTTGATCTGGAAGCTTTCCAGCTCAGATCAAACCCATTTAAAGCCCCTGCCTCAAGCTCTCTGCTCTAGAGCTGTTGCTTTGTTTCTAGTCCTCTTTAAAAAAGGCTCTTAGTGTGGATTGTTTTTCTAAAAGAAAAGCATCTCTGTTTATTTTTTTATATTTCTATGATGATAATCTAAGGCTTTTAGATCTATAGATCCATATGATAAGCTGGTAAATGAGAAAGATGAAGGAAAAGAGAAGAGCAGCATATTGTCTCATTTCTGTTTTAATAATTATACTAAATAAATGTATCTTTCCTAGACGCCTTCACGGACCGTGGGACAGCTCAGACCTCTGACCACACCAAGGATTGATCCATCCGTTTTAATGAGACGGTCGATGCTGATGCGTCCATCCGGGTCACACTGTCATTATCCCCCCCCCCCTGCAGCTGTTGCACCATGGAAGCACTCACCATCTTCCCCCACAGCTGGACGCGTCTCCTCCACCTTCACAGCGCGGCCCTGGGGCCCTGCAGAGCCCCCATCCCCCGAGTCCCCGGCAGGCTGCAGGGGCGGCGGATCCCAGCCCTGATCAACCATCCATCCATCCGGGAGCGGAACCGGGCTGGGAATAAAGACACACGGCTTACATTCCGATCAGGGAGAAGAGCTGCTGGAGGCTGATGATGGACTGATGATGGTGGAGAAGAGGGCGGTGCATCAGGGGGGAGGAAGAGGAGGATGCCTGCATTTAATAACGAGTTCAGACCTGCTGCATTTACTGACTGCAAGGAAAACATCACAGCTCCACAGCGACCCCTGCTGGCAGAGTCATTAAACATCTACTGCTTAAATCCTGCAGGGGGAGTCCTTCTATGGGTGGGGCTGGAAGACTTTAACAAACTAAAAAAAGTTTATTTTTTTTTTAAATCTAAAAGTTATTTGAGTGAAATAATAAATGTTTCTACTTAATAATCTGGTTCCCACAGTCCGGTAATGTCTCTGCTCCTTATCCCAGTTAGGGGCCAGATAGACAGGCAGGGGCCCCAGGGAGAACCTGACTACTGCTGGTACTAATTATAGGATCTGGAAAGCTCTCACAGCCCTGCGCTTCCAAAGGTTTCCCCACAACCTGCATACCTAAAAAAACAAAATAATAATTACACATAAAACATCCAAACATCTGTGCAAACCCCTGATATAAATACTAGAAAAAGTTATTCTCTGATTATGTTAAGTCTGAGTCAGCTGGTTAGCTGTACGTGATCTGCATATTTGCTGCATTGCTTCATCTAGTATTGTTTTTCAATCAGTACTTCTCTTTTTATTTTTATTCTTCTCTTTTTTAGGTCTGGGCTTTGGCTAGGCCAAAAGTCTGCAAATCATGCTGCAAGTGGCTCTAAATAACTGGCTGAACATTTTAAACAATCAACTTGTATCATTTAACGCTTGTAATAATGCTAATCTTCCACAATTTGATACACATTTCTTCCATGCTTCTCTTGCACTGGTAAAAAAAAAAAAAAACATATGTCCACCCAGATGCATGCTGGTCCTACCATTAACAGCCTATTTATAAACTTAATTCACCCAAATTAATCAGAACTAACCAGGAACAAAAGAACATAACTAAATAACCAAAAAAAAAATGGTAGTTAATTATTAACTAAATGAATTGGCTCCTACATAAGAAAACAACAAACATGTTTTTTTTTTAAAGCCTTCATTAGGTACGATTTAAAGCTGTTTCTTGTTTTTATTAATTCTCCATTTTGTTATCCTTTTTGATAAAGCTTCTAGTTAGAGTGGCTCAGGTTATCCTGAGCTATCCCGATAGTTCTGCTGCTATAGGCTTAGACTGCTGGAGGACATAGGGACCCCTTTTTCCTCATTCTGCTTCATTCTATCTCTATTCTCCCACTCTGTAGAATCTGTTAGTTCAATTTCTAATGTCTGTAATGGGAGCTGGCTCTGAGCTCATCTGCCTGGCTGAGTGTTTTCTGGACGGGGCCTTTTACAGTTGTCTTTTGCATCTATGCTTCTTTTTCTATGTCTGCTTCTGTCTCCTTGAACCCCAGTGGGCCTCAGCAGATGGCCGCTCACACTGAGCCTGGTTCTGCTGGAGGTTTCTTCCTGTTGAAAGGGAGTTTTTCCTCTCCACTGTCGCTACAAGCATGCTTAGTGTGAGGGATTGCTGGAGAGTCAATGAGTCGATGCAATCAGCTGGTTTTCCTTAGATAGAAAACTTTGAATCCATCTAACTGGATGATCTGGTGAACTGCAAAAATGACATGCATGGAGAATTGAATCCAATAAAAATAAACTAAAAACTAAAAAATAAAAATAAATTTCTACATTGTTTTTCAACCTAAGTTATATCAGTTTTGATTAATTCAAACAGGGATTTTACACAAAGTGACAGGTCCAGGAGGAAGTCGGCCCCCCTGAAAGACGATCATCTGCTCACCGCTGGATGGTTCAACGTGTGGCAACAGGGTCAAGTAATAATTACAGTTGGAAACATCCCAAACGTTTTGGGAGGATGAACTTTGACCTTTGGGCTACAGTTCCAGGGTACAGTAGGCCTACATTTCGCAGCTTAAGAAAACGCAACGCGACGAAAAGAACAGTCTCTTCACAGTAAAACATGGTGGCGGCAGCATCATGATGTGGGGTTGAGTTTCTTCAGGTTTTTGTCAGCATTTACAAATATCAGCAACTGGAAAGAAACCATTTTTGTTTTTGCCTGGGTAGTTAACATTTTTATTTTTCCAGAATAAACTGAGAATACATTCTGTAGACTTAGATGTATTTTGTCATTTTGTAAACACGAGTGTAAACAGACGAGGGACGCTGATGGATGTTTGGCAAAGAGGCTAAAGCTGGACCAGATCACTGCAAAAACGATCCAGAAATAATTAAAAATGTCTTAAATTTAGTCTATATACCCTTAATTTGAGTAGGTATATAAGTTTATTTGCCAATGGAATAAGTATTTTTACTCTGAAAATAAGATAATTAGATAATATGCACTTGAAATAAGACAATGATTTTTTTTTTCTTATTTTAAATGTAAATTGTCTTGTTCCATTGGCAAAGTGTTTCAATTACCACCTCAGTTCAAGAAAAAGTGTGCTTATTATAGGAAAAAATTACTTATTTAGATTTACATTTTTTGTAGTGTTCCTAGAATAAATGCCGCATTAGATGTTAAAAGATCTTTAATGCTATTTGTTGTGGCATCATTTATACATCACAGAGAACTTTTAATGAACAGAACACTGCAAAAATTTAAATCTAAAAAGTAATTTTTTCTTAAAAAAAAGTGCATTTGCTTTTGAATAGAGGAGGTATGCCAAACAAACAAGACAATTTAAATCTAAAGTAAGAAAACACAACTGCATTGTCTTATTTAAATTGCAAAATATCTAATTTTCTTATTTTAGGAGTAAAAATACTCATTCTATTAGCAAATTATCTCATTTACCTACTCAAATTAAGGTTGAAAACACAAATTTTAAGAATTATTACTTATTTCTAGATTGTTTTTGCAGTGAAGTCTGTTGAAAAGATCTGGATCACTGGAAAAACAATCTAGAAATAAGTGAAAATTTCTTAAATTAAGTTTAATTACCCTTGATTTAAGTGTGAGGTAAATGAGATAGTTTGCCAATGGAATCAGTATTTTTACTCTTAAAATAAGATAATTAGATAATATTTACTTTAAATAAGACAATGCAATTGTGTTTTCCTATTTTAAATCTAAATTGTCTGTTTCCATTGGCAAGATGTATCTTTTGTCTCCTCAATTCAAGAACAAATGCACTTATTTTAAGAAAATAACTTTTTGCAGTGATCTGTTTCTGGTGTGGCGTCATCAAACTGGAGGTGTGCATTTATTTGACCAAGTGTTGCTTTTAGAAATAATTTCCATCAACAAACATTGTTCCAAAGTTTTATTAATTGAGGTTTGTTTCCAAAATGATGCATAATAAATGTGCAACAGGATAAAAAAGCAGGACATTTAGCAGCTTTTTCTGATTTGACAGCAAACAACAACAAAGAAAAACATTTTATCTGTTTAAGAATATGTTTTTAACATTACATTTAAAACGATTCTTAATGTCTATGCATTGAAAAAAAATATATATCTGAAAACAGTTTTTTTAAACAAAGTTAGAACAAGGATGTTAAACAGAATTCAAGAGTAAAAACATATTTCTGTTACATTAATAATCATTGTTTTAAGACAAAAATAACCTGTCATGTGAATGAAGCTTATTTGAACCGAGGAAGCAGAAATATATCTGAAAATATATCAGTTGTTAGGTTGTTGCAGTCAATTTAGTTCTTCCATCTTGTAAAGATATTTTTATTTAACTATTTTCTTCCTCCCTCAGCTCTCATTCTCTTCATTTGCCTCAGCTGTTTCCCATTTCCTCCTCCAGTAACTCCTGACTGCGTCGCCGCCTTCCTGCCTTCTTCGCCTGTATAGAAGCAGTCTAGCTTCCACTTTATTTGCTGGTTCCTTTCATAATTCTCAGGTCTTTGTGTCCTCAAGTCTGTCTAAGTCTGCTTCTGATTCTTCATTTAATCCTGATAATCCTTTAGTGGGCTCCAAGTTCATGTTTGCATTTTGGTTCTACCGCTGTATCCGAATCTCTGAGGGTTTCAGACTTCCCTTTGTAACCGGCATCATCTAAATGATCTAATCTTCTTTTCCCTTTAGATCATTAACAAACACATGTTCCACTGTTTTATTTCAACAGCTCTTTGTCCTGGTTCTGCTGGAGGTTTCTTCCTGTTCAAAGGGAGTTTTTCCTCTCCACTGTCGCTAGAAGCATGCTTGGTGTGAGGGATTGCTGAAGAGTCAATGAGTCGATGCAATCAGCTGGTTTTCCTTAGATAGAAAACTTTGAATCAATCTGACTGGATGATCTGGTGAACTGGAAAGTGACCTGAGATGACATGATGTGAATTGGCGCTATAGAAATAAACTGCATTGAAATGAATCTGTGAAACAATCAGAGGTTTTATTTTCACCAGTGGAAAAACGTTGTGCTCAGATGTCCCAACAAATCCACATCAAGGTCAGAGTGCTGACACAGAATCCAAGAGCTCCACCTGAGACTCTACAGGCCTAAGTGAGGGGTTGGAGGGCAAAGGTCACATGACGACCAGAGGAAGTACTCGCCACACTTGTGCTGAGGTTTTTTTTTTAAATATATTTCAAACTTTCAATGATACAGTGTGAAATATGTTTTATTTTTCCCCTATCCCTCTGCAATGTGGCTCCTATCTTTCCACAGAGATAAAGGCGGCTCTATAGGGAACCGCCTATGGACTGGTGCCCTGGGCAGCCGTAATAACGAGCCAAAGGCAGTGTTTTCCGGCAGGGATGGACTCAGAAAACCGTTTCCCCTTCTCCCTCACCCTAAGCATGCCTGTAGCGACAGTGGAGAGGAGAAACTCCCTTTGAACAGGAAGAAACCTCCAGCAGAACCAGGCTCAGTGTGAGCGGCCATCTGCTGAGGCCCACTGGGGTTCAAGGAGACAGAAGCAGACATAGAAAAAGAAGCATAGATACAAAAGGCAACTGTCAACCAGCTCCACAGGCGGCCCCGTCCAGGAAACACACAGCCAGGCAGACGAGCTCCGAGCCAGCTCCCATGTCAGAGGATGGAGAGAGCACATCCAGTTAGTCACAGTCAGAGAAACAGGACTACACTGGAAAACAGGCCGAGCTCCAACATCTAGAAACAAAGGTGTTGATGGCAGCAGCACAGCTGATATTTCTCTCCAGGATGGAGTCACAGCCAAACAGGAACAGACGAGGCGAGCAGCAGCAGATTTATGCATGAAAGACAATAGAACCGAGGTGCTGTAACGGCCTAATCCAGGCGCGCCCAAAGTCAGTTCTCGAAGGCCGCTGTCCTGCAGTTTTATGAGGTTTCTTTGCTCCAGCACAGCTGGTTTTCATTGATAGCTGATTAACAGGCTTTTGGCTGGACTGCAATCATCAGAATCAGCTTTGCTAAAGCAGGGAAACCTCTAAAACCTGCAGGACAGCATCACTCAAGAACAGACTTTGGCCATACCTGGCCTAGTCAAAGTCTAGACCGAGCTTCCTCCACAATGGACACATATGGGACCCTGGAAGCTAAAATACATGGCAGGCAAGCAACTGCTCCTCATGATCTGGTCCATAAATGATCAAAGAATTGTGAACAACTGTAAGAAATTCCTGTCACTCCAGGATGAGATGAAGGAGCTTTGAAAATATTGAAAAAAAACATCAACTCTATGGTGCTGTAAGCTTGCGGTCTGTCTCCTTCATGGCCAGGATATCGGGTACAGTGAGGAAAAAGCTGCAGGGAGCAGAAAATCGTTAAAACCATCGTTCTGTGCGGAATGTTGAATGGAATGCTGCATAAGCCATTCTTCCTACGGCAGGCCTTGGTCCTGAACGCTGCCGTGTCTTCATAAAGTCCCAAACCCAGTCTTCCCCACCTCTCAACCCCATTTCCTGTCAGCTGACCTAAAAAATAAAGCCCACCAACACTAACACCATCTTTAAAAAAAGATTCTGTGTAAGCTAATGTCTGCCAATCTAAAGCATCATTAGAGATGAAGTGGAATTTAGTTTGTGCAGGATTTACATAAACCTTGAGCAATATGCGCCTTTGAAGAGGTGATGCTGTATTTGTGCTTCTCCGTTTGCAGGGCAGCGAGCAGCATGTGAGCGTTTGGCCCAGACTTTATGCATCTGGGTTTTTAGAAGAGATGTTGTTGCTTCCTGGTAACCTTGAAGAAATAAAGAATAAAGAACAGAAAGGATTCATCATTAGACTGTAAAATGAACTCTAAGAGCAGAAATCTATATCTAGAGAACAGAAGCAGGGTTAAATGTGTGCAGTGAGGAGGAAATGACCTAAACGCCTGCTCTACTTTGTGTTTGTCACTGTGAAGCAGAAATAGTTTAAATTGTTGCAAAATACGGAAATTTTTTTTTTTTAAATAAACATGAAAAAACCAGTAAGCTTATTTCTGCTGCCACCTTTAGGTTCGGCGTAGGAACCGCAGGTTGATGGGTTCTGAAGGGATGAGCAGAGTTCGTGTTTTGGGCTCCACGACCGGCGCTCCGTCTTCCGGCTCCACCTTATAACGCTGGATCAGCTGCAGGAAGAGACAGACGGTCAGAGCTCTGGAGCATCTCCGCTGCGCTCTGGGTCTCCGTCACCCACCCTGGACAGAGCGAAGTGCATCTCCATCTCTGCCAGCCTCTTCCCCACGCAGCCCCGCACGCCCACTCCAAACGGGATGAAGCTGTAGGGGTGGTGCTGGTAGAAGCCCGGATTGGCTCTGCCGGCGTGTCTGCTGGGAGGCTCCACATTCAGCCAGCGCTCCGGGATGAAATCCTCCGCTTTGGTAAACTCGGCTTCATCGTGGGCGGCTGCATAGTGACAGAGGTGGAACTGGGTCTGCAGAAAAACAGGAATAACGATTATCTACAGAGAGAACCAGCTGAAGTCTTTACATTTGCTCATTAGTTGGAGAAATCTGTGTCACTACCTTCTTGGGGAACCAGTAGTTGTCCACCACCACCTCATTCTCTGAAACGAAGCGCCCGTTTCCGTGCACCACAGGATACAGGCTGAGGAACAAGGAGACTTTTAGAATGTCTTAGAGCTGAAAGGATGAGCAAGACTGACGAGAAACAGCTGCTCAGAGGCGCCACCGCAGCACAGAAGGAACAGGAAACTGTTGCTCTACCTCACGTTAGAGAGGAGACCTGCGGCTCTGACATGACAAAACATGCGGTGCAGACAGATGAACGTTGAGAAATGACGTTACTAAACTCCAGAAAAACACAATTTCTCCCATCTTTCTCTGCAGATTTTAAAATAAATCCTCCCAGTCAATATGGAGAACACCTTCACGATTAACAGAGAAGTCAAAGGTTACGTTGAAATCTGTTTTAACTGGACAGAGACAGAAATTAAAAACCTCCTGCTCATCTAAAGATAAAGAAAATAAGAAACGATTCAGGAAAACAACAGATTAAGAAGAGTTGTTTTTTTCATTATAAATGATAAATAAACTAAGGAAAACTAGATTGCTGCATCAAACACGGAGGTGGCTGTATCATGGTAACCCAAAAATAAAATAAAAACCCAGTATTTGCTTCTACAAACAGGATCAAACATCAGTCTCATAAAACCAAAAATGATCCCGATGGTTTTATTTCATGCATTTAATCTAAAGGAGTGAACAACACACAAGTGCCAACTTGAGCGTGCAGCTGAGGCTTTGGTTAGATGTGGATCAGGCTTTGATTGAGCAAGCAGGAAGGCAGGAACCGGTCCAGAACATTCCAGCTGAATGTTTGTAGCTGCTTCAGCAACCGTGGAGGAAGATAAGAACAGAAACAACAGTTTCGGATGGTTCCTCCTCGTCAAACAACCGCGACTGTTTTAGACCAGAAACTTATCAGGTTTTCTTTGATAACCAGCTGGGTTTCATGTTTTTATCTGAAATGGGTGATAAAAAGGGACAAAAAAATCCTTTAAAACATTATTTACTTCCTGGTTTTAGATGATTTGAGGTAAAACGTCAAGTTAAACTATAACAGATCAGAACTCCAGCTGCATTGTTTCAGAATAAAAAGATTATTATTGAATATAACAATGATATTTTTTCTACATAATAAATGCACGGAGGCTGAAAAGTCCAGCTGCTTCCAGTTGGAATCATGGAAGCTGCAGTGATGATTGTGATCCCAGATTCGGAGTTGCTGTGGTTAAAACCTGAGATAAGGTCTCTCTAGACCAGAGGTCACGGATTAGCGGACGGCGGTCTGGATCCGGACCCAACCTGATTTAAAACATTTATAAATTACCGCATGTTGTCCAGCGACAGTGTCTAACTTAACTTGCGCCTCTTTTCCTGTTAATACGGTAAAGCCCTGTGGAGCGTCCGGCTCCAGGCTGCACGTGATCCAAATGAGCCAATGAGCTGTCAGTCTGGGTTGCTGCTGCTGCTACTTTTAGACACAGCAGGCAAACCTGTGACAAGCCGGGCGATGGGAAAGAAGGAGAAGACCATGAGAAAAAGAGAGCAGAGAAAGTGTGGACTGCTGGAAGAACTGCGGTGAACTGGTGAAAGAAAAGTGAAATGGCGTGCTCAAAGATGACCCTGCACATTTAGAGGATGTTTGGCTCAACCTGCTGCTGTGAAGCAGGATTCTCCACCATGAACAGAATCACAAATAAATCTGGATCCAGGCTCAAAATGAGCACCTTGATATGTGCTTGAGAATGGCTTAGTCTCCGGTTAAACCCAGGTTTAAAGCCTTGCAGGGCAGCCTAAAGCCCACTGCTCTCATTGACCCTTAATAGGGGAAGTAACCGTTTCTGATCCCCTGCATCCCCCTTACAAATGGAGTCCCTGTCCCCATCCCGCAGTGAGGTCTAGAAACACAAGATCTATATCAGCCATTCAGCAAAGATCCTGCTACATGGCTGTACATCTTATTTTTGCATTTGACCAATTAGATGAGCCATTGAATGATATATTATCGACTGGAAATTAAGTTGGAAACTAATAGAAAAGTTAAAAAGTAAAGTTAATAAGCCTAGTTATTCTATGTAGGTTTATAAACTAAAAAAATGTAAGTGCCAGTATCAGCATTAATGCCTCTAAGGTTATGTTGGACCAAATAAATGTGTTTCCTTCACTCTGAGTGTTTTTCGTGTTTTTCATAATATATTCAGGCAAGTTGGCGATTTCTCGTTATTACATTGACATTAATTTTTTCCATCAAAATATCCATATTTTTTTAATTTTACAAAGGTAATAAAGTCTTGTCCTGGATTCCAATGGGCTTGAAATCTTGATGTGATTTTGAGTGAAAAAAAGAAAGATAAAAACAGTCAGTTCTGGAGTTTTATAAAACATGTGAATCAGGAAATTGTCTATATACCAAACTGAACAACTCTTGTTCTCTACTTCAAAAAATCACTTTAGATTTTAAAATGGCAAAATATTTTTTATTTAAAATTCAAGGTTTAACATGGATGCATATAAATCTGCTTTTTATTTGAGTCTTAAATTCTGTTTAAAGTAACGGATTATGATTAAAAATGTCTCCGGACCTTTACTGTTTGTTGATTTTCTTTATTCAGACCACACTGATTTTTAATTGGTTAACTGATTTCGATGCTAAACAAACTAAAATCTTTATCTCTGAGTGTTTTTGAAACGGTATTCATTCATGTAGACATAAATAAAAAGCAGAACCAGCCTCAGTTTCCTTACGTTATAGTTTATCAGAAATGCTCCCATGATTGGTTGAGGATGAGCAGAAGCTTCTGTGATACGTCCTGACTAAACTGTTTCCCGGCGGTGAGCAGAATAACCTCTTTCTCTGAGGAATCTGGGTGTTTTTAGTCTTTCTTCTTAAGGACCCACTCAGTGAGGGCGGGTCTGGGTGCAGCACTTCTGTGCCTGATTATCCCGTCCCACTGCCTGCAGGTAAAGAGCTGTCTGATGGTTCCTCCTCATCTCATAACCGATCAAGTCGAGTCTTTACTAGAATTTTTGGCCACATTCATGCAAACCTAAGTAGCTGTAGCTGTTTAACCCTATAGTTACTAACCAGTCATGGACAACCTGCAGCAAAGCAGCTAATTAGCAAAAAGAATAAATATTTCTTTTCTGTTTCCCAAACTTTTCATTAGGAATAAAATAGGAGCAGCAGAGAAAAAGAAGATGATGGGATCTCAGCTTGTTGGCCTGGTTTGCCCTTTAACTGGATGTGAGCCATGGCTTCATGCTTCTCTGAACCAACCTGACCACTTTTGGCCCAGTCCTCTCACCGTAACGTCTCCTTAATGACGGCCTTCAGGTACGGCATCCTGCTCAGGTCGCCCGTGGTCGGCTGCCGCTCGTCAGGACAGACAGACTCTACTTCTCTGTGCAGGCGCTCCTGAACCCTGCGGTCTCTCGCTAGATGGTACAACGCCCAGGACAGGGTGTTAGATGTCTAGGGAAAAAAAATAAAACACTCCCATGAATCACATCTAAAGGATCATAAATAACATGATTTCATCAAGTCTTTACAAACCTGCTGTAAAAGGAATTCCACCTGGAGCTATTTTAGGGTTCCATTCTTTTCAAAAATATGCACTGATGTGATGAGAGCTCATAGAGCTCCTGCTGCTGGAAAGCTTAATTCTTGCATAAGGAAATGATCTGGAGGAATTTACTTTAAACCCTACAAGCACAAAGTGTTTGTTTTTCTGCTTAAAAGCTTTATGCTGTTGAATCCCTTCAGATGAGAATAAAGGATGATCCAGTTGAATATGATGATCACTATCTCTTGGAGCCAGAACCCCTCAGGCTGAAGCATGAAAGCAGCCGGACGGGTTGGGTGACACTCCAGCTCGGTCTGCAGTCTGTCTGATCCACTCTGCAGCTCGTGGAGCGGCGGTTTGTCGTCACTCTAACATAACGTGCTTTCTTTGTTTCGTCGTCTCTGTCAGGTCTGGACATGTGTTTTATTTTTACAACAGCAAGGAGCCGAGGAGCAGGGAAGTGAAATGCTTTAGTTCTGACTCATCCAGGCGTCGGTCGCAGGTAAACACGGAGCTGATTGGTGGTGAAGACAAAGAGCTGTGATTCAGCTCCACACCGATCACTGATGAGTGACATTCTTACATGTAGCTGTCCTCCAATCTTAGTTCTCACCTCTGCATTTCCAACAATACGTTTTTATAAACCTCATATTTTAGTTTATTGTAAAAACAAATAGACACTTCTGTTCCTGCAGGAGGATAAAAGTGAGCAACGGGCCGCATTACTTCCAAGGAGCGATCTCCTTGGGAAAGACTCTGCAGTAAATCTACTCCTTATGGACAAAGGACATTGTTTTAAGGACCAGAATGTTCACAATTTGAACAAAGAAGACCGTTGGTTTGAAAGGGGTGTGAAGGAAGTCATCTATGTAACCAACCTTAAACAGAGGGGGGGGACTCAGGTTTCATCTCTCAAAAACCTACAATGCAGCGATAGAGTTGATTCCTTTCTCGCTATCATCGCAACCCCAACCCCTTTACAGGGGAACAGAAGACCTCGCCTGTTCATCCAGACCAACTATTCCCTTTAACAACCCCCCTTTCAGAGACATAGACAGGTATGGGGCATTGCAGGCTAACAAAGAGGCCAGTCCATCCCCATTCCAAAGGGGTGGACCCATTTGTCCGCTTCAATTTGCATATTTTCTAAGCGAATGTTTCCAATGGTCAATTCCTTTGAGTCAGTCAGTGCGGGCTGGACAGAACACCTCTGATGTCATCAACCTCAGCACAGGTTTTCCCTCAGGGCTGCATCTTGAGCCCCCTGCTGTTCGCCCTAATGACACATGACTGCGTCCCCAGGTTCCCCATCAATCACATGGTGAAATTTGCAGATGACACCACGGTGGTAGGCCTCATAGAGAGACGAAAACGACCAGAACTACTGAGAGGAGGTGGAGTGGCTGGTGGGCTCGTGCAGAGATAGCCTGATCCTGAAGGTGGAGAAGACCAAGGAGATCATGGTGGACTTCAGGAAGAACCGGCCCAACCACGCTCCACTGCTCATCAACAGCTCAGCTGTAGAGGTGGTCAGCAGCACCAAATTCCTGGGGGTGCACATTACAAACACCCTCACCTGATCATGATTATGTGCATGTACTTCTTGCGGAGGATGAAGAGAGCCCACCTGGCCCCCCCCATCCTCCCCACCTTCTACAGAAGCACCATAGAGATCGTTCTGAGCAGCTGTCTCACTGTGTGGTGTGGAGGCTGCAGCGCCTCAGACTGGAAGAAGGTGAGAACAGCTCTTCTTCCCTCCAATAAAGACATTTCATCCGTGTCCTGGGCCCGTGACATCATCAATGACCCCCCACCCCCCCACCATGGACTGTTCTCCCTGCTGCCCTCTGGGAAGAGGCTTCGCAGTAGTTGATGCAGGATGAGCACATTCCAAAACAGAGTATTCCCCACCACCATCAGACTGCTGAATGTTGAAAAACCTCTAAATCATGTCACAGACTCTGCATCACTCTGATATCACCAAACAAAAACACTGCATAATTGCATCATATATGGTTAATGCTCTGAACTTCCATATCAATGCGTTTTTTTTGGACCATGTTTTTTGTCCCGCAATGTTTACATCTGATAACCGCTGCACTTTAAGAAACGGAAATGTCATGAGAGCTGTACAAAACTAAATTTCGCTTGGTGTACACTGTGTATACAAACTGACCATAAATGTTGTCTAAGTCATTATTTAAAAATACGCCATTTCAACAGCTTTCCTGGTTGTTTTCATAAAGCAACAGAACCTCTTCATCAGAACAGAAGAGAGGTAGGTTGGTGTTCTAGGGAAGTGTTGCACTAACAATATGAGATAAGAATCAGACTGCTCAGAGCACATCCTTCCCCATAAAGACAAACTGAAGAGGACCTTGGGTTTCGTTTCTTCCTCTGCCTTTGCTTCACATCTTAAAGCCAACTGCTAACAAAGAAAGTAGGAATGTGGCCTCCTCACCGTGTCGACCCCTCCCAGCATCAGCTCCGTCACACTGATGTAGATTTCAGCTCGGCTCAGCTTGTCAGATGACAGCAGGTATGTCAGGTACATGCCCTCTGCAGGCTCCCCGCTGCACATCTGAGCTTTCAATTCAGCCGTTCTTCTGTCCACCAGTTTCTGAGCTGCAGAGCCGAGGACGGCGTTACTGAGACCAACCTAAAGGACTCTTCCATTTGCACAGTGACATACCTACATCGTAAAGGTCGTCCCAGGCCTGGACGAAGCGCTTCCAGAAGGGGAGGATGCTGCGGCTCCAGCGTGGCATCAGGATAACAATGTCAGACAGCGCCAGCATGTTGTTGACAGCAGCTATGAAGCGCAGCGTGTCTTCGGGGATCTCCTCCTGCAGGCAGCCCAGCCTGGTCTCAAACAGGACAGCAGAAATACCTGCAGGATGGATGAGTCACAACCTGCTCCACCTTCATCATCTGAAAGTCTGGACCTGCAGCAACTCCCACCTTCAAAGCCAAACTTGTAGAGCTCAGCTGCCAGATTACGAACTGTGGCCCGGTCTGGACTGCGACAGCGAAGAAGCTCCACCCGTCCCAGCAGGTCTCCCACCACCTGGTGGATGACGGGGGCGTAGGCCGAAACCTCCTGCAGCTTCAGCATCTTGGGGTTCAGGACGCTGCGGATCCGGTACCACTCTTGCCCTGTCCTGCACAATCACAGGAAACTGTTAGAGTTTCTCTCGATTAGACGGTTAGGAGAAGTTCAAATAAACACCAGATAGATCAGGAAACCACATCCTAAAAGGTTAAAGGGATTCTAAAGATACACAACCACTTATTTTTAAATCTTAATGTTTAGGAGAATTAAACCAGAGATGAAGAACTGAATCAGTCTTTCAGATCAGAGGTGAAACATCTTCTGTCATCTATCTATCAATGACCGTGGCGTCCTGGACGTCTAAGAATCGACACCCTGGATCGACCTAAATGCTCCAAACTCACTCCACATGCAGGCCGTACGCCTGTCCCCTCAGGTCCCGGTACTCCTTCCAGTGAGGCAGTTCGATTCGGATCGGGTAGCGCCCTTCCTGCTGGATCACCTGAGCTATGAGCTCTGGAGACGCTACGTTGACCATGTCGAAGGGACCGAACCTGGAGCGCCAGATGGGCCCATACAGTCTCTTCTGTAAACACTGGAGAAAAGATGGCTGGCTGTTAAAACGATTTTAAAGTCACATCCGTCTGTTTTCCAAACATGCCTGTTCCTTGCAGAACCATGAAACTCACAGATCCAACAGTTGATTCTGGTGTCAGTTCTGCTGTTTTAGCTAATTTTATGATGCATTTACTCAGTTTTCATTCCTGTGTATTTGAACAACCACTACAGGGTGCTACCTCTGCTGGTGGTGAGACGTATCATGTTCACTTCCCCTCTTGACTGCTAAGTGTTATGTTGCTGTTCAGGCTATCTCTGTCTGAATTAAGCTCTTTTTTCTGTGATATGTCTGTATCTAAGTAACTCTACCTGCAGAAGCACATTAAAGCACAGCGCTTTCTGCTGCACTTTTCTACTGAGCACTGTTCACTTTCACATGGTTTTATTTCTGGTAGCAAGGAGTGGCTAGCATAGGCTAGGGCTTACTCTGAATTTTTAGATGAGTTTTCTGAGTTTCTATCTGATTTGGTGTTGAATATTGACATAGTGGGGGATTTTAACATCCTATTTTAGGATTAAATGGCTTTGTTCAAAATGTGAATAGTCCCACACATTCTCATCTTCATACTTTGGATCTTGTTCTGACATATGGCTTTGAAAGTGAAGAAATAACTATATTTCCACACAACCCTGTCCTCTCTGACCATTTTTAATTACCTTCAGGATTACTTTAATAGAGTTCTCCTCCCCAAAAGAATGGTTCACCTCTGCAGATCATTATCAAATAGTGGAGTTATAAATTTTAAAGAATCTGCTTCACTTTCTCTTTCCTCTATGTCGCTGAGCAGTGCTGCAGAGGGCAAAAGTTCAGTTTATTTCCCTTCACAGGTTGATGATTTTGTTGATGAGTTTGCTAGTTCTCTGCGTACTGCCTTAGACAATAAAGCCCCTTTGAAAAAGGAAAAACTTTTCGCTTCTGTCTCCTTGAACCCCAGTCGGCCTTCAGCAGATGGCCGCTCACAGTGAGCCTGGTTCTGCTGGAGGTTTCTTCCTGTTAAAAGAGAGTTTTTCCTCTCCCCTGTCGCTACAAGCATGCTTAGTGTGAGGGATTGCTGAAGAGTCAATGAGTCGATGCAATCAGCTGGTTTTCCTTAGACAGAAAACTTTGAATCAATCTGACTGGATGATCTGGTGAACTGGAAAGTGACCTGAGATGACATGATGTGAATTGGAGCTATAGAAATAAACTGAATAGAATTGAACTAAGACTCGGTTCAATTTAGTTTGTTTATATTCAATATTTTGTAATGTTTGTCCTGAATTTTAACTAAATAAATACATATATATATATATATATATATATATATATATATATATATATATATATATATATTTTATAAAAGTCTAAAACTTTTATGTAAACTTGATAAATAAATTTGATTCTGATTCATACGTACAAATAAAACAATATTTTGGAGAAGTTGTTGATTGTTTTATGAATGTTATTTTCCCTCTTATTAGACCATTTGGTTTTATTAAATTATTTGCCTTATTCATTCTTCTACAGTATTTACAATAGCATGTTATCGTTTTAATTATTAACATAATATATATGTTAATAGAGATATTAGATATTACTATTATCTCTTAGTGACAGATGCAAAAACAAAATACTTTAGATAAAAAAATAAATAAAATGTATTATTTGAAACTGGACCTTTAGATCAATACAGATAAATGAGCTAAACTTCCCAGCAGCTGGTTCCTGTAATGAAACTTTGTGTTCAGCAGCAGCAGGTTACATCATCACACTTGTTGATGCATTCAGCAGAAACTTCAGCAATAAATGATGCAAACAGCTCAGACTCAGTTTTTGTCTTCGGTACCTGCAGTAAGTGGCCCCTGTCAGCGTATCCTTTAACAAACAGCCAGTACAGAGTGGTGGACCAGCTGGGCCCCGGCAGGTCAGCGGCTGTCTTCAGCTTCCCCTCCTGCCTACTGGCCGCCGGGACGTTCAGGTTCCTCCTGCTCCAGACTGCGGAGGAGGCCTCGGGTCGGAGTTCTCTCAGTGTCCGGGTGGAGAGCGCAGGGAGGCGGAGAGGCCAGGCTAGAGCTGAGCGGCAGCCCATGGCTCAGACTGACAGCACCGACTGTTGATGGAGGATTAAACTATGGGGCGATGCAGCGCTTTGGGACAGGTGGAACATTGTTTGGCGCCCCCTGCAGGTTAATACTTTGGTAGCTTCAAACAATGACAGCTCTGTGTTCAATTATAGACAAAAAGATTACACTGTTTATCATCAAATCATCTTTTTCATCACAATTTCATAACTTTGAACAGTGAATTAATTATGACATCAAGTCATTGAGTTACATTTAAGAAGCTAACATATTAGAATAAGATTCACCTTAAATGAATAAGTAAATGAATAAATTAGCAAATTTCTTAATAAACAACAAGATTGTTTAAAATTAAGGAAGGAGAATCCAAAAAAATATATTAAATTTTTTTATGTCTAATTATTTTTCCTTTTATAGAACACTCTTATTTAATAAAGTAAATCAAAAGATGAATAGGTTAAATAAATAGATTCTAAAAAACAAATCTTTAAATGCTCCTCTCTTTCTCCTTTTAATTTCATGAATATTTGGCCAGTGTTTGGTCTCACCTTTTTATCTGTCACATTGTGTGTCAGAATTAATTATTTCTGAATATTCATAATCATATTTGGAATAAACATAATTAACATTAATTAATATATTAAATGGAAGGTTCACACTGCTCTATGTTTAGTTAAATATTGTGACAATGAGTCATTTTAACCCATGTTAAAACCCCGTCAAGTAAACTAACTGAAATAGCTGAAATAAAGTGAAAATAACACTCTTGCATGGTATTAACAATGTCTATTTCACCGCAGTCTGCTCATAAACACTTAATGCTCAGTTAATAGATCAGTTTATAATGGCTGTTTATCAGAGAGATATATGGATATATCCAACCTGTAAATGGCGCTGAGCTTTCACTGCTGCTGTCTGACTCCTATTCGGTGAAATGCCGCCATCTAGTGGATGCTCACTGTCACTACACGGTCAGTCACTTTGAAAGTGAAAGAAGAAAAAGATTTTATTTCAGGAAATGGTCGACAGTAAAGCTGGCAGCGATCGTTGATGTCTGCGGAACAAGTGTTCATACAGGTAGGATATAAATATAGTTTAATGTTTTTAGCTGCTGTTATGTATTAATGTTAAATATTTTCTTTTATCTCTGAGGAATAAACTTGTTATTTTATTTCCTTTTTTATCACGGAGGGAGGTGGCGGTTACAGGTTTCCATGAAATCGAATAGAAGTTCAGTTTGGAACAAGAAAAATGTTAACTGAAACCAAGAAGGCGCCGGTTAATTAAACAGCTCATTTAAAGGGTCATAAAATAAAGTGTCCATGTTGGAAACTTTCAAAAATCCAGAGGGACACCTGGAGGGGCCTCTCCACCACCAACGCCCTGTTCGCCCCTAAAGTAGAAGCCTATCTGCTGAGATATGGAGCTAATATCTGAGCCTTCTGTTTGAGAGAGCAGGAACCAATTCCTGCGCGCAGTGAGAAAACGCGCGTGCGCTCAAAACCGGTCTGGCGCGCGCTCAACTCTTCTCAACACACTGTCGTCGCTCTCAGTTCCGTCTCTGCTCCGCTCCACCTGCTCTCTCCACGCTCATCACCAGCTGCGCGCTCGGCAGTCTCTCCACTCGCGAATTCATAAATGTATGTAAATAAACCACATCATCAGCCAATCACGCCCAGTTTGATGAAAACCCGAATGAAGAAAAGCGTCTGCTAAATACATAAATACCAAAAATAGGAAACACAATCAGGAAATCAAATAACTCTTGCAGTTATGCAGTCATCACTCCTAACCAGTCGATGGGCAGCAGATAGTAGCTACTATAAAAGATGTTGGATTATATTAAATAAATGTCAGTAAAACAGTTATTAGATCATTGTTGTCTAGTGGTAAATCCCCCTTCAGCCTTTACGCAGCAGCAGCTAGGTGGTGGCATTGCCATCTTTCTCCAGTACAGACAAAATATTTTCAAACATAGCTTTTAAAATGAATTTCTAGACTCAATTTTCTTGGATCACAGAAAATAGGAATATGTCATTTTTACTGATGTGTTGTACTTCAATTAAGTTTAGGGAGACTACATGGTTGATGATTAGGTTTTCCTGTGCTGTCCTAACAGAAAACTTATCTTTTAATATTTTTTTACTCTTTCAGATCAATGAAGTTGATTTTGTCTGAAAACGGATCTCTGGAGTCATGGCTTCTACATCACAGACTGCCTTGGAATATCTCAGCAATGCCAGAGTTCACCTTGTTGGAAAATTAAGGAACCACTCAGTAATTCTTGAGAACTTGTATCAACAAGGAGTTCTTCATGATGAAGAGGTCAGCAAGATAAAGACAGAGAAAGATGACTATGATAAAAACAGAGCATTACTGGACTCAGTCATTAAAAAAGGTGAAGCATCCTGCTACCAGTTACTGAGGATTCTTTACGAGACGAGGAGGAGGACCTTAGAGAGACCAGATAGTGATGAAACTACGGCTAAAGGGTTTAACCTGCATCAATGGATCTGCTGCTTTTCTTTTAAAGAAGATGCAGAAACTGATACAAACTACCTACAAGGTATTTAAACTAGATTCAGTTTAAAATAGATCACATTTTAATCAGTGTTGTCACTCTTTTACAAAGTTATTTCATTG
Organism: Cyprinodon diabolis; assembly: GCA_030533445.1. Lineage (NCBI taxonomy): Eukaryota > Metazoa > Chordata > Actinopteri > Cyprinodontiformes > Cyprinodontidae > Cyprinodon > Cyprinodon diabolis. The sequence goes on from CM060085.1 coordinate 21,437,827, forward strand.
TTTATGGCAAGAATATTTCTTATGAGAGCAAAGAAACACATTTCATCATAAATATTTAAATACTTGCTGTTACTTTTATTTCAGGGTCAAGACCATGCCACAGATATCAGTCTAAGTTGAAATCAAAAGGAAATAAATTATCAAGAGATTTCTGGAAGGCCAGTAATAAACTTTTTCAGAACAAGAATCCTGATCTGTCGTACGCTCCACTTGTCTTAGATACACATGACAAATGTCCTCTATCCAAAATAAAGAAATATAAAAACAAGAAAAGCAAACTGAGTCGTCCTAAAAAGTTAAGGACTTACATTCCAGAAGACAGACCAGAAATCTCCCTCACTAGACTCCTGAAAATGGATAAAGATATACTCCAAAAAATCATCTTGGTTGGAAAACCTGGAACTGGAAAGACGGCTCTGAGCCATGAAATGTTGAGACTGTGGTCAGAGAGAGACGACAAGGAGCTGGATTACATGTTTTACTTTGACATGAGGGAAATGACCAACATCCCACTGGACATGAGTTTGGAGGATCTTCTGTTTAATTATTACAGTGAACCAGATGAGGGCAGAGATGAGATCTTACAGGATATTAAGAGAACCTCTGAAAATGTCACAATCATTTTAGACGGAGTCACTGATCTCTCTTCATCGGTTGTGAAGAAACTTGTAGAGAAAGATCTGCTCTCTCATGCAAAAATCATCATCACCTGCAGACCAGATGATGAGGAAGATCTCTGTCTAGAAGACTGGTTCAGGGTGGAGGTGAAAGGCTTCAGTGAGGGAACAATAAAAACATATCTGTCTAAAGCACTGGGTGAAGATCATCAGGAGGTTCTGAGTAACGTGGAGCTGTTGACTCTTTCTCATGTTCCAATGTATGCTCTGATGGTGGCCGCCAGCTTTTCATCAGATGTCTCTCTGCAGCCCAAAACTGTCACTGAAATATACATCAATATTGTTCGGTTTAGTCTTCAGATGAACAGCAACAGAACCAGGATGAAGAATCTCAATCAGTTCATCAGAACCAAGAGAGATGAAATCATGTCTCTGGCGGAAGCTGCTTTTTATGCAACTCAAAGAAAAACTGTGAACCTGGAAGGACTTTCCTTTGAGGACAGCTGCATCCTTTCCTTCCTGAAATCACTTGATCTCAACATCACTTGTACTAAAAAAGCTGTGAAATATGCTTTCCTCCATTACACCATGCAGGAGTTCTTTGCTGCTCTGTGGCTTTTAAAGAATCCAGAGAAGATCAGGGAGGTTTTTCAGCAGAGCCTCACTGAGGAGATGAAACATATGAAACATGTGATCCCTTTCATGTGTCAGCTGTTAAATGAGGAGAGCCCCAGTTTGATGAGCTGTCTGGTTCCAGCTGAAAAGCTAGTAGAAACACAGGAATGGTTCTTCAAACAGATGATTGACACGTTTTTTCAAAAAGCTCATGATTCTGAGCTTTATGTTGACACACTGTTCTTATGCCAATGTCTGTATGAGTCCCAGAGCTCTGAAGCCTGTATCGCCTTTCTGGACAATCTGAACTTCCATCTCGACCTCAGTGGAGAGAATCTGGACCCTCATTCCTGCCAAGCTGTGGCCTTTATGGTCACTCAGTCAAAGGAAAGGAAAATAAGACTGAACCTTGAGGATGTGACGCTATCTGAACAAGGAATGAGACAATTACTTAGATGCCTTCAACACGTTAAATGGTATGACCTAACATGTTAAGCTAATAACTGCCCAACATTACGATATATACTGAAAATAAAAACATTGTAGATCAGTTTTGCAATGCATTGCTAATATTGGATAGTAATTTAGCTTTCTGTAAATTACAGGTGTGACCCTCAGCAGCTGTGGAGGGTTGTCCTTCTCAGTAATGGGCAGACAGGATATAAAACATTACTGGATCTCTGTGAAAAACAGCTGCATCTTCCAGTCGTAGATAAAAAGATGCTGTTTGAAAATGCAGTGAAAGTCATGCAGAGGGAAGATGCAAAGTTCACCGTCTGCCTCCACTGGGTCCGAGGAGTTACTGTCTGCCAGAGTCTAAGTGAATGCCTGTTACAGGCTCTGCCAAAGATCAGTAATCTCAGGTAAGAAAGGTACTTCTCTACATTAGGAGTTAATTATATAACCCTGTTGTGTCCATAACAAGCTTCTACATAGACTATTTAAGTTCAATCAGTTCTTTGCAACATTGGTTATATGTGGTAATATTGCAACGATGAGCATAAATTTGATATTTTGTGCTTCTCTGAACCTTCATGTATTTCATAAAAACAAACCTCAAGCTCCAAATGGCAACAACATCAACAAAATCAGCAGAAAATAAAATGCATTTGCTGATACAGTTGGGCAAAACAGTATTTATTCAGCCACCAATAGTGCAAGTTCTCCCACTTAAAAAGATGAGAGAGGCCGGTAATTTTCATCATAGATATACCTCAACTATGAGAGACAAAATGAGAGAAAAAAATCCAGAAAATCACATTGTCTGATTTTTAAAGAATTTATTTGCAAAATATGGTGGAAAATAAGTATTTGGTCAGTTACAAACAAGCAAGATTTCTGGCTCTCACAGACCTGTAACTTCTTCTGTAAGAGGCTCCTCTGTCCTCCACTCGTTACCTTCATTAATGGCACCTGTTTGAACCCGTTATCAGTATAAAAGACACCTGTCCACAACCTCAAACAGTCACACTCTAAACTCCACCATGGCCAAAACTAGAGAGCTGTCAAAGGACACCCGAAACAAAATGATAGACCTGCACCAGGCTGGGAAGTCTGAATCTGCAATAGGTAAACAGGTTGGTGTGAAGAAATCAACTGTGGGATCAATTATTAGAAAATGGAAAACATACAAGACCACTGATAATCTTCCTCGATCTGGGGCTCCACGCAAGATCTCACCCCGTGGGGTCAAAATGATCACAAGAACGGTGAGTAAAAATCCCAGAACCACACGGGGGGACCTAGTGAATGACCTGCAGAGAGCTGGGACCAAAGTAACAAAGGCTACCATCAGTAACACACTACGCCGCCAGGGACTCCAATCCTGCAGTGCCAGACGTGTCCCCCTGCTTAAGCCAGTACATGTCAAGGCCCGTCTCAAGTTTGCTAGAGAGCATTTGGATGATCCAGACGATGACTGGGAGAATATCATATGGTCAGATGAAACCAAAATAGAACTTTTTGGTAAAAACTCTACTCGTCGTGTTTGGAGGAGAGAGAATGCTGAGTTGCATCCAAAGAACACCATACCTACAGTGAAGCATGGGGGTGGAAACATCATGCTTTGGGGCTGTTTTTCTGCTAAGGGACCAGGACGACTGATCCGTGTGAAGGAAAGAATGAATGGGGCCATGTATCGTCAAATTTTGAGTGAAAACCTCCTTCCATCAGCAAGGGCATTGAAGATGAAACGTGGCTGGGTCTTTCAGCATGACAATGATCCCAAACACACCGCCCGGGTAACGAAGGAGTGGCTTCGTAAGAAGCATTTCAAGGTCCTGGAGTGGCCTAGCCAGTCTCCAGATCTCAACCCCATAGAAAATCTTTGGAGGGAGTTGAAAGTCTGTGTTGCCCAGCGACAGCCCCAGAACATCACTGCTCTAGAGGAGATCTGCATGGAGGAATGGGCCAAAATACCAGCAACAGTGTGTGAAAACCTTCTTAAGACTTATAGAAAACGTTTGATCTCTGTCATTGCCAACAAAGGGTATATAACAAAGTATTGAGATGAACTTTTGTTATTGACCAAATACTTATTTTCCACCATATTTTGCAAATAAATTCTTTAAAAATCAGACAATGGGATTTTCTGGATTTTTTTTTCTCATTTTGTCTCTCATAGTTGAGGTATATCTATGACGAAAATTACCGGCCTCTCTCATCTTTTTTAGAGGGAGAACTTGCACTATTGGTGGCTGACTAAATACTTTTTTGCCCCACTGTATTTCAAATTCAGAAATACTTTATTAATCCTAAATGGAAATTAAATGCTGCAGTACCTCATAGGTTCTTTTATAAACAGATGTTGATGCTGAGGGCAGGAAGGATCTTCTGTAGAAGCTAGTTTTCTCTTGTTGAGCAGTTGCTTCAGATCACTTGTGATCCTTGGTTTATTATTTGGGAAACATTTCACTGTTCTGGTAGGGATGGTGTTTTCTACACAGAAGTTTATGTAGTCATTTACACACTCAGCCATTGCATTGATGTTCTTTCCATGTGGCTGACACACTGCATCCCAGTCTGTAGCCTCAGAACAACCTTGCAGCGCTTCTTCACCTTCCTCTGACCATCTCCTTACAGTTCTGTTTAATGCAGATTGTCTCTTATAAAGTGGCTTATAATCTGAGCAGAGAAAAATAAGATTGTGATCTGATTTCCCAAGGGACGGTCTTACTTCAGAGATGTAATCCTTGACATTTGCATAAAACAAAATCCAAAGTTTTGTTTCCTCTGGTAGAGCAGCTGACAAACTATCTAAACTCCTTAAGTCCCAGAGATGATAATAACTCAGATCTGAGCTACAGGATCAGTGTTTGTGTAGTGAGTCAGTAACAGCTGCTCTGATCAAACATGTTTAACATGTCATTTCTGTCACGATTTGGCTAAGGTTAGTTGACCCAAAGCAGAGGCAGAGGTGAATCTCTTGTGTATTTAATAATGAGTTAGCAGAAAACAGAGGCAGGTTATCCAAAAATCCAAAAAGAAAACAAGTCCAAACAAACATGAAACCAGGAGTCCAAAAAAACCAATACATGAAAACTAGTCTAAACGTACCAGAAACCATGGAGGCATCAGGGGAATCACAATCATAACGAGGAAGGCACAGAGAGAAGGAGTTGGAGCATGTTTAACGAGGACCCAGCGAAGAGGAACTTCTTCTTGTGGAGTTTTATGGCGGTTGGCAACAAACTGTTAGTAGCATTACCGCCACTTACTGGTATGGAATGTGGTTCGTGATGGTTTAAATATTTATCCTGATATACATATACTCTACCCTAACTTCTTCTAAACATACATTCACACTTAAAAATATATACATATTTGTGCACAGCTTTGTATATCATTCCTTCACTCACAAACACACTTACTATAATTAAATTCTATGAAATAATTTCGTTTTCTTTAGAAATCGAATAATTATTTCTATGTGTTTACTCCCTAAATTTTTCCTCAATATATCTAATAAATTAACCTTCTCCTTAATTTCTTCAAACTCTCTCCTCATATATCTTCTCTCTCTTTCATATTTATGACATTCTAATATAACATGTTCTATGGTTTCATATTTATCACAGAAATCACATTTGCCCGTTTTATGTTTTTGTATTTTAAAAAGTGTATAATTAAGTCCTGTATGACCAAATCTTAACCTTGTTATAACTCTTTCCTCCTTTCTATTTCTTCTTCCATTTCTTCTTTCTCCTACCATCTTCTGAATTTTATAAAACCATCTTCCTGTTTTATCTTCATCCCACCTTTTTTGCCAAACTTCCATTAGTTTCTCTTTAATAATACTCTTTCCTTCTGATTTACTTATTTTAACTATAAAACTAATAGAATGTTTAATTACCCTTTTTGCCATTTTATCTGCCCTCTCGTTTCCTTCTACCCCAATATGTGCTGGAACCCACACAAATGTAACTATCAGCCCCATGTTTCATATTCTGAACAGTGTATGATATATTTCTAATAAAATGTCCATCCTACTATCTGTTTGGTTATTTTTTAAACTTAATAATGCAGAGCTTGAATCTGAACATATTGTTTTTAATGGTTTTATGTCTTCTACCCATTGTAACGCTAATAATATTGCCAACATTTCTCCTGTGTATACTGATAATCCATCTGTAATTCGTTTTCCTATTCTTATATTGAATTCTGGTACTACAAATGCTATTCCTAGTTTCTCAGTTATTTTTGATGCATCAGTATAAATTTGAACATATTGATCATATTTATCTAAATATAATTGCACTGAACATCTATCTACAGCACTTGATTTATCTTGTTTCTTTTCCATTAGTGACATATCTACTGTTGCTTCTGGTAGAATCCAGGGAGGTATAATTGATATTGGTGTTGTTTGACTCATTTCTAAACTATTCATTTTAAGTTTTTTTATTTTATTTTCAATTGTCCATCCAAAACTCCTCATTTCTTTCTTTTCTTTTTCCCAGCATGGATTTAAAATGTCCAAAGTTGGGTGATCCACATTATTTCCTTGTAAATTTAACCAGTAATTAATTTCTAATTTTGTTCTTCTTAAATCTAATGGCATTTCTCCCATTTCTATTTCTAATGCTGCTGTTGGTGTGGTTTTAAATGCTCCAGTACATAATCTTAGTGCCTGATGTTGGATAATGTCTAATTTAACTAAATGTGTTTTAGCTGCTGAACCGTACACTAAACAACCAAAGTCTATGTTGGATCTTATCATTCCTGAGTAAATCTGTTTTAGTGATTTCCTATCTGCTCCCCAGTCACTGCCAGCCAAACATCTCAAAATATTCAAAATTTTCTTACATTTATCAACAACTTTTTGTATATGTATATGCCATTTTTATTTTTCATCAAACCATAATCCTAAAAATTTTATACACTTTACCTGCTCTAACTCTTGTTTATATAATTTTAATTTTATTTCCTTGTTTATTTTTTTCTGAGTAAATAACATTACTTTCGTTTTATCAACTGAGAACTTAAATCCCCATTGCAACGCCCATTTCTCTATTTCAATAATAACCTTTTGTAATTTTTTAACAATAAAATCAGCATTTTTCCCTCGTTTCCAAACAGCTCCTGTCATGTTTAGGTTTTTAGACTCTGAATAGGAGCAATCACGGAGGCAATGATCTGTTAAAAGTTTTATTGAAGATTTGTGGTAGTACAGAGAGGAGTCCGGCAGGCAGGGTTGTCAGGATGCGGCTGGAAGAGGTTAGGTGACAGGTTAGCAACCGTTCGGTGCTGGTTGAGGAGTGAGGGATGTATGTAGACTCACAGAGAGGACGGCTTGGCGTCTGTTTGGGAGGATGGTGTCCTGTGGTCCAGCCGATTGGTGCAGGTCCGGTTGGCGAGATCGGTTGGTGGTGTCTGAGGGTGGACTGGCAGGCGCGCTCAGGCAGGAGGGCGTCTTAAGGTTCAGAGACCAGAAACCTCACTGGTTCCTTGAGGCTGACTGAGTTGTTTCAAGGCTTGGAATCCTGGGTTCTAGGAGAAGGGAGCAGAGAGGACAGGGTTAGATTCTGGCAAAGCTTAGGTTCTAGGCTTGGTTCTGGATCAGTTGTACCAACGCTGAAGCATTAACGAACTGACGCCCTCCTCCTGGTTCCAGCTCCTTAAAAAGGGTGGAAATCAGCTGATGAGGAGCACCTGCCCGTCCAGCCCTGCAGTGAGAGAAAAAAGGAAAACAAACCCCAGCCTGCACCCAGGACTGGAAGTATGACAGCACCCCCCCTTTAACGGACGCCCCCTGGCGGCCGTCCGGATGAAGAAGACTCGAACTGAGAAATAAGAGAAGGGTCAAGAATAAAAGAGCGAGGAACCCAGGAGCGTTCCTCAGGGCCATAACCCGCCCAATCTACCAGGAACTGGTGGCCTCGACCACGGCGCCTAGAGGCAACAATCATGCGGACTGTGAAGGCCGGGTGACCACCCACAACCCGGGCGGGTGGGGGGGGCTCGGCAGGAGGGCACAGTCGGCTGGAGGAAACAGGCTTGATCTGGGAAACATGGAAGGTGGGGTGTACACGAAGATGTGGAGGGAGTTTGAGACGGACAGCTGATGGGCTGATAACCCGGTCAATCTTAAATGGACCGAGAAACCGGGGAGCCATCTTTCTGGAAACAGCCTTCAGTGGGAAGTCCTTAGAGGAGAGCCAAACCTCCTGTCCAGGCAAATAGGCGGGTGCAGGAAGGCGTTTGCGATCTGCAAACGCCTTGTCACGGATGGAGGCAAGTTCCAGGGCTGCTCGGGTCTGGTCCCAGATTCTACGGCAACGGAAGAGGTGTGATCTGACGGAAGGGAGGACAGAGTCAGGGAAGGATGTGGGGAGGAGAGATGGCTGGTAACCCACAGAAGCTTCGAATGGAGAAAAACCAGTGGCCGCGGATACGTGGGTATTATGGGCGTATTCAACCCAAGCGAGATGCTGACTCCAGGTGTTGGGGTTCTGGGAACAGAGACAGCGGAGGGTGTTCTCGATTTCCTGGTTGAGCCGCTCGCATTGCCCATTGGACTGTGGGTGAAATCCTGAAGAGAGCGAGACCCCAGCTCCCAGACTCTGACAAAAGTCACGCCATACTCTGGAGATGAACTGTGGACCGCGGTCAGAAACTATCTCAGTGGGGAGTCCATGAAGCCTGAATACGTGGCTGATTAGAAGCCGGGCTGTCTGATGGGCAGACGGGAGTCCTGACAGGGCCACCAGGTGGCAGGCCTTGGAGAACCGGTCAATGATGGAGAGGATAACTGTTTTGTGGTTGGAAGGAGGAAGACCAGTGATAAAATCCAAGGCAATGTGAGACCAGGGGCGGCTGGGTCTGGGTAAGGGTTGGAGAAGACCAGTAGGTGGTTTGCTGGAGCCTTTATTTCTGGCACAGACAGGACAGGCAGAAACAAATTCAGAGACATCTTTATTGAGTGATGGCCACCAGTAATACCACCGGATAAGGGCGATTGTGCGACTAGAGCCAGGATGACCAGAGAACTTAGAAGAATGACCCCAGCGGATAACTTGGGAACGGACTGTGGAGGGCACATAGCGTCTTCGTGGGGGACCGCCTCCGGGGTCTGGTTCGCCCACCAGTGCTTGCTGCAACTGTCTCTCTAGCTCCCAGGAGATAGCTCCAACAACGCAGGACTCAGGGATAATGGTTTCTGGATCTCCGGGGTCTTCAGAGGAGGAGAATAGTCGGGACAGGGCGTCAGGCTTAGTGTTCTTAGAGCCAGGGCGATAAGTGATGGTGAAGTTGAAACGGGAGAAAAACAGCGACCAACGACTCTGGCGGGAGTTCAGACGTTTGGCGGACTGGATGTAGGAGAGGTTCTTGTGGTCGGTCCAAATGATGATGGGTAACTCTGTCCCCTCCAGCCAGTGGCGCCACTCCTCCAAGGCCAGCTTGACGGCCAGAAGCTCTCGGTCTCCTACGTCGTAGTTTCGTTCTGCAGAAGAGAAGCGTCTAGAGAAGAAGGCGCAGGGATGGAGTTTCCCGTCGGAGGCTGACATCTGGGACAGAACCGCTCCAACTCCTGTGTCTGAGGCATCAACCTCCAGAGTAAACTGGACCAGTGGATCAGGGTAGGTGAGGATGGGGGCCTGAGAGAATCTCTCCTTAAGGAGTCTGAAGGCCTGATCTGCTTCTGATGACCACAGGAACGTACTTTTGGTCGAAGTGAGAGCTGTAAGAGGGGAAGCAATGACACTGTAGTTCTTGATGAACACTCTATAAAAGTTTGCAAACCCGAGGAAGCGCTGAAGCTGCTTTCGGGACGTGGGAGTGGGCCAATCAGTAACTGCTTTGACCTTTCTGGGATCTGTCTTCACCTGTCCACCCTCAAAAATGAAACCGAGGAAGCTGATGGATTCTTGGTGGAACTCACATTTCTCTGCCTTAACGAAGAGTCGATTTTCCAGGAGGCGCTGTAGGACCAAACGGACATGCTGCTTGTGTTGTAGTGGATCCTTAGAAAAAATAAGTATATCATCAATGTACACAAAGACAAATTGATTAATGAAGTCTCGGAGAATGTCGTTTATGAGAGCCTGGAAAACAGCAGGGGCGTTGGTCAGACCGAATGGCATGACCAAATATTCAAAGTGGCCGATGGGGGTCTTGAATGCCGTCTTCCACTCATCCCCTTCTCGAATCCGGACCAAGTGATAAGCATTGCGGAGGTCCAGTTTAGTGAACACCGTGGCTCCCCGAACCGTATCGAAGGCTGATGCCAGGAGGGGAAGAGAGTACTTGTTTTTTATAGTTATCTGATTTAATCCCCGGTAATCGATGCAGGGGCGTAAGGTCTTATCCTTCTTCTCTACAAAGAAAAACCCTGCTCCGAGGGGTGAGGATGACGGGCGAATTATGCCTGCATTTAATGAGTCATTAATGTGTTTCTCCATGGCCCCCTGTTCAGACTGGGATAATTTGTAAAGACGGGCCGATGGCAGCGGAGCCCCAGGTAGAAGATCTATGGAACAGTCATAAGGCCGGTGGGGAGGAAGACAGAGAGCCAGATCTTTACTAAAAACCCGATTGAGGTCATGGTACTCAGAGGGTACCAGGGACAGATCAGGAGGGACCTCAGGACAGACTGGGGCGGCCGAAGAACGAAGAAGAGCTGACTGAAGACATGAAGCCAGACAACTGGAGCTCCAGGTCTCTATTCTGGATTCTCTCCAATTAATATGGGGATTGTGAGCTGACAACCAAGGGTAGCCAAGGACTACAGGTGAGTGTTTGGTGGGAAAAACAAAAAAGGAAATGGATTCATGGTGATTACCAGAAGTTATAAACTGAAAAGGAAGTGTCTGTTGGGTAATAGTTGCTAAAGGACTACCATCTAAAGCTGCAACAGAAATGGGAGACGGTAACGTGCGAACCGGGATCTGAAAACGATTAACCAAAGTGGGATCTATTAAATTCTGCTCAGAGCCCGAGTCCACTAAGGCTGAAACATGGTGGCGAGAGTCCTGAAGGTAAATAACGGCCTTTAACTGAAACCTAGGACTGGGGTCTTCAATACACGCGCCCGCCAGTATCCCCAGAGTTACTGACGGACCTGGTCTTTTGGGCGGAGGGGACACGACAAACGGAAATGACCGGTACCGCCGCAGTAAAGGCAAAGTTGGCCCCTTATGCGCTTATCCCGCTCCTCAGCTGACAGGTGGGCTCTGCCTATCTGCATGGGCTCCTCGGTGGGCTGGCTAAAGATGGGCCGGGCTTGGGAAGGCACGGGAGGAGCTGAGGGGGAAGAACGCTGTGCCGGAGACTGATCGTGACTCCGCCTCTCACGAACCCTCTCCCTGAGTCGCTCGTCTACCCGAATTGCAAGATCGATTAAATCCTCAAGACTGTCGGGTTTGTCACGACTCGCTAGCTCGTCCTTTAATTTCTCTGACAGAGCATTGAGGAACACGGCCTTTAAAGCGCGGTAGTCCCAGCCAGCTTGAGCTGCCAAAGTGCGGAAGTCGACTGTAAAGTCGGCGACCGATCGACTTCCCTGTTTGAGCGACCATAATTTCTTAGCCGCCTCCTCCTCCCCCATGGAGGAGGCGAACGTTCTTTTGAAGCGGTCCAGAAAATCGGCATAACTGTAACCGTGGATTGTTTCCTCATCAATAAAAGACTCAGCCCATCTTAAGGCTCTGTCTCGGAAAAGACCAATTAAATAGGAGATCTTGTGGGAGTCGTCAGGAAAAGACCGAGGAGAACGACTGAAAACTAGAGAGCATTGTAAAAGGAATCCCCTGGACTTACTCAGATCTCCTGTGAAAGGTTCGGGGGCCGGAGTGGAAATCCCCACGTCGGGCGCAGATGACGCTGCGGGGACAACGGGAGAACTGGCTGCAGGCGGAGGAACAGAGGTAGGTGGGTTAACATTCAGCAAGGTCTTCACATCCTGTAGTTCCCGGGTTAGGGAGCTCATAGTCTGCATAACCTGTGTCTGCTGTTGTATCATGGTCTGAATCAGGGCTTCATGCTGGCCTAGCAGTAAACCCTGGTGGGAAATAGCACTGCGTAATTGCTCTCCAGAGTCAGCTTGGTCAGTTCGTTCTGTCATGTTTAGGTTTCTAGACTCTGAATAGGAGCAATCACGGAGGCAATGATCTGTTAAAAGTTTTATTGAAGATTTGTGGTAGTACAGAGAGGAGTCCGGCAGGCAGGGTTGTCAGGATGCGGCTGGAAGAGGTTAGGTGACAGGTTAGCAACCGTTCGGTGCTGGTTGAGGAGTGAGGGATGTATGAGACTCACAGAGAGGACGGCTTGGCGTCTGTTTGGGAGGATGGTGTCCTGTGGTCCAGCCGATTGGTGCAGGTCCGGTTGGCGAGATCGGTTGGTGGTGTCTGAGGGTGGACTGGCAGGCGCGCTCAGGCAGGAGGGCGTCTTAAGGTTCAGAGACCAGAAGCCTCACTGGTTCCTTGAGGCTGACTGAGTTGTTTCAAGGCTTGGAATCCTGGGTTCTAGGAGAAGGGAGCAGAGAGGACAGGGTTAGATTCTGGCAAAGCTTAGGTTCTAGGCTTGGTTCTGGATCAGTTGTACCAACGCTGAAGCATTAACGAACTGACGCCCTCCTCCTGGTTCCAGCTCCTTAAAAAGGGTGGAAATGAGCTGATGAGGAGCACCTGCCCGTCCAGCCCTGCAGTGAGAGAAAAAAGGAAAACAAACCCCAGCCTGCACCCAGGACTGGAAGTATGACAGCTCCATCATCTGCAAATAGTGAACACCCCATGTCTTTTTCAATATCTTTAAATACGTCATTTATCATAATTGAGAAAAATAGTGGACTTATAATACTCCACTGTGGAGTTCCATTTTCTACTATATATTTTCCTGAGGTAGTTTCTACTATTCGCAAAGAGGAACTGAAGAGAGAGGGCTTTTTAAAGGAGACTGAGACAAAGAGGGGGCCAATGAGGAAACTGGGAGCAGGTGTGCAAAGAACAAGAGAGGGAAAGAGCTAGGGAAGAATGAGAACATAAGAGGGCAGCAGAGAGCAACAAATAGAAACCTGGAAGACTGGAAATAACAACAAAATGATAATCAAATAACCAGGACTATAAAACATGGAAAAAAGAAAACTAAACAGTAGAAAACAAGGAGTAAAGTAAGACTGAATACTCAAAAGAAAAAAATAACAGAAACAGAAACCTGACAATTTCATCACATTGATGACAGACATGAACAAGATGGAGTCCATCAGTAGTGTGTGGTTGTATTGATGCAGCTCAGATCAAATCAGCTCTAAATGTTTCCTTCTTGTTGTTCCAGGTTTGATCCTCAGAGCTCATATCTTCCTGAACAAACCAGGTTCTTAGTGAATCTGTTCTGTGCAGCAGCAGAGAGAGAACAGCTGACAGGAGAGAAGATGGTGGAGCTGTTAGCATCAGTCTGTAGATATGAAACATTTATTATTTATTATGAGGATGATGATGAGGATGATGATGATGATACCATCAAATATCCCCTTCACTTCCTGCTGGATCTGTACTCCCAGATAAAGGACTGTGAGACTAAAACAGGTCTGAGTCTCCTTCCATCATTACAGTCAGTTTTCCAGTCAGCTCCTCCAGTCTGGATCATAAAGCTCTCAGAGATACAGACCTCCATCCTCCTGGAAGTGTTGAAGCTCCAATCAGAGAAGAAACCAGTGAAGCTGACAAACTGCTCACATGGAGAGAGTAAAGAGAGGAGTTTCCTACAGTGTCTGCCTTATATCTCACAGCTCAGGTACAGATACAAATACTTTGACTGTAACTGTTGGAACATTCATACATGTTCATTTTGCTTTAATATCAATAATAGTTCAGTTATTTTCCTTTATAATCAGACATGTTTAAAATTCTCCACATTTTCCCTCATTGTTTATTTTAACATTATAACTTTGTCGTAGTTCAGAGGAAACATTTCTCTGTTGACAGCAATAGATTAGTTCTATGGTTTAATTTACTGACTGGATTTGAGTTAAATGTAGTTTGACAGTAAAGTCTATCAGGATATTAACCCATATTTATTAGTTTAAATGTTCTTTATCTTCTAAGCAGGTTTGTAGTTTTATTCTTCCTTTATCAGAACGCTCTTCAATCAGAATAAAGGTTGAATCCTCTGAAGGTGTTCCTCCTCCAGTCCATCCTGTCTAACTCCTCCCTCATGTTTTCAGTCCTCAGAGCAGAAACATGAACCATTACTGGCTGCTGGTCTAACTGGTCTGAATGAAGGTCTCTGTGGGAACTAATGGTTCCCAGAGAACAATGTGAGAGAACATCCATGTTTAATGAGAAATATTGAGCTGCAGCAGTTTGGAAACATGTGACAGTCTTCTGTGTGAGAGAATAATGAAGTGATGTGAATAATCAGAGCTCTGTAGCTCAGTGACAACAACACAGCCATGTTAGCAGCTCCTCAGACACACAGAGAAAAACATGCAGTTAAAGCTGCTGTTGGTGGCTTGAATTTCTCTGCAGCTAAAAACTCAAAGCAGAATCTCTTTCAGCTTCATTGAACAGCTTTTTATCACAACATGAGAAAAACACACAATGATCCATTTAGCTGCATTTGAACTTCTGACTGCAGTGAACTTTACTGAGCTTGATGAAGATCCTAGCAGCTCTATAGAGAACAACACGTTAGGATGACAGACACCAATGAGACATCATCACTTTGTGTCTCCAGCTGCAGATGCTGTTCAGCACAACTAAGATTTATGAGTTAAATGAGGATCAAGGTGAAGCTTTAGCTGCTGTTCTTCATGAGATGGACTGAAGTTCTGCTTGTTTCACTCAAGTTTGCTTTTAGTTTGGATGTTTTAGTCTAAAAACTCAAATCCTAAAATCCCAGAGATGATAATAACTCAGAGATCTGAGCCACAGGATCAGTGTTTGTGTTGTGAGTCAGTAACAGCTGCTCTGATCAAACATGTTTAACATGTCATTTCATCACATCCATGACAGACATGAACAAGATGGAGTCCATCAGTAGTGTGTGGTTGTATTGATGCAGCTCAGATCAAATCAGCTCTAAATGTTTCCTTCTTGATGTTCCAGGTTTGATTGGAGCTCAGATCTTCCTGAACAAACCAGGTTCTTAGTGAATCTGTTCTGTGCAGCAGCAGAGAGAGAACAGCTGACAGGAGAGAAGATGGTGGAGCTGTTAGCATCAGTCTGCAGATATGAAACATTTATTATTTATTATCAGGATGATGATGAGGATGATGATGATGATCACATCAAATATCGTCTTGACTTCCTGCTGGATCTGTACTCCCAGATGAAGGACTGTGAGACTAAAACAGGTCTGAGTCTCCTTCCATCATTACAGTCAGTTTTCCAGTCAGCTCCTCCAGAATGGACCATAAAGCTCTCAGAGATACAGACCTCCATCCTCCTGGAAGTGTTGAAGCTCCAATCAGAGAAGAAACCAGTGAAGCTGACAGACTGCTCACATGGAGAGAGTAAAGTGATGAGTTTCCTACAGTGGCTGCCTTATATCTCAAAGCTCAGGTACAGATACAAATACTTTGACTGTAACTGTTGGAACATTCATACATGTTCATTTTGCTTTAATATCAATAATAGTTCAGTTATTTTCCTTTATAATCAGACATGTTTAAAATTCTCCACATTTTCCCTCATTGTTTATTTTAACATTATAACTTTGTCGTAGTTCAGAGGAAACATTTCTCTGTTGACAGCAATAGATTAGTTCTATGGTTTAATTTACTGACTGGATTTGAGTTAAATGTAGTTTGACAGTAAAGTCTATCAGGATATTAACCCATATTTATTAGTTTAAATGTTCTTTATCTTCTAAGCAGGTTTGTAGTTTTATTCTTCCTTTATCAGAACGCTCTTCAATCAGAATAAAGGTTGAATCCTCTGAAGGTGTTCCTCCTCCAGTCCATCCTGTCTAACTCCTCCATCATGTTTTCAGTCCTCAGAGCAGAAACATGAACCATTACTGGCTGCTGGTCTAACTGGTCTGAATGAAGGTCTCTGTGGGAACTAATGGTTCCCAGAGAACAATGTGAGAGAACATCCATGTTTAATGAGAAATATTGAGCTGCAGCAGTTTGGAAACATGTGACAGTCTTCTGTGTGAGAGAATAATGAAGTGATGTGAATAATCAGAGCTCTGTAGCTCAGTGACAACAACACAGCCATGTTAGCAGCTCCTCAGACACACAGAGAAAAACATGCAGTTAAAGCTGCTGTTGGTGGCTTGAATTTCTCTGCAGCTAAAAACTCAAAGCAGAATCTCTTTCAGCTTCATTGAACAGCTTTTTATCACAACATGAGAAAAACACACAATGATCCATTTAGCTGCATTTGAACTTCTGACTGCAGTGAACTTTACTGAGCTTGATGAAGATCCTAGCAGCTCTATAGAGAACAACACGTTAGGATGACAGACACCAATGAGACATCATCACTTTGTGTCTCCAGCTGCAGATGCTGTTCAGCACAACTGAGATTTATGAGTTAAATGAGGATCAAGGTGAAGCTTTAGCTGCTGTTGTTCATGAGATGGACTGAAGTTCTGCTTGTTTCACTCATGTTTGCTTTTAGTTTGGATGTTTTAGCCTAAAAACTCAAATCCTAAAATCCCAGAGATGATAATAACTCAGAGATCTGAGCCACAGGATCAGTGTTTGTGTTGTGAGTCAGTAACAGCTGCTCTGATCAAACATGTTTAACATGTCATTTCATCACATCCATGACAGACATGAACAAGATGGAGTCCATCAGTAGTGTGTGGTTGTATTGATGCAGCTCAGATCAAATCAGCTCTAAATGTTTCCTTCTTGTTGTTCCAGGTTTGATCCTCGGAGCTCATATCTTCCTGAACAAACCAGGTTCTTAGTGAATCTGTTCTGTGCAGCAGCAGAGAGAGAACAGCTGACAGGAGAGAAGATGGTGGCGCTGTTAGCATCAGTCTGTAGATATGAAACATTCCCTTTAGAAGAAATATATATGGTGGATGGAGATGTTTTAAAATATCAGAGTCACTTCCTGCTGGATCTGTACTCCCAGATGAAGGACTGTGAGACTAAAACAGGTCTGAGTCTCCTTCCATCATTACAGTCAGTTTTCCAGTCAGCTCCAACAGTCTGGATCATAAAGCTCTCAGAGATACAGACCTCCATCCTCCTGGAAGTGTTGAAGCTCCAATCAGAGAAGAAACCAGTGGAGCTGACAGACTGCTCACATGGAGAGAGTGAAGTGAGGAGTTTCCTACAGTGGCTGCCTTATATCTCAAAGCTCAGGTACAGATACAAATACTTTGACTGTAACTGTTGGAACATTCATACATGTTCATTTTGCTTTAATATCAATAATAGTTCAGTTATTTTCCTTTATAATCAGACATGTTTAATATTCTCCACATTTTCCCTCATTGTTTATTTTAACATTATAACTTTGTCGTAGTTCAGAGGAAACATTTCTCTGTTGACAGCAATAGATTAGTTCTATGGTTTAATTTACTGACTGGATTTGAGTTAAATGTAGTTTGACAGTAAACAGTCTATCAGGATATTAACCCATATTTATTAGTTTAAATGTTCTTTATCTTCTAAGCAGGTTTGTAGTTTTATTCTTCCTTTATCAGAACGCTCTTCAATCAGAATAAAGGTTGAATCCTCTGAAGGTGTTCCTCCTCCAGTCCATCCTGTCTAACTCCTCCCTCATGTTTTCAGTCCTCAGAGCAGAAACATGAACCATTACTGGCTGCTGGTCTAACTGGTCTGAATGAAGGTCTCTGTGGGAACTAATGGTTCCCAGAGAACAATGTGAGAGAACATCCATGTTTAATGAGAAATATTGAGCTGCAGCAGTTTGGAAACATGTGACAGTCTTCTGTGTGAGAGAATAATGAAGTGATGTGAATAATCAGAGCTCTGTAGCTCAGTGACAACAACACAGCCATGTTAGCAGCTCCTCAGACACACAGAGAAAAACATGCAGTTAAAGCTGCTGTTGGTGGCTTGAATTTCTCTGCAGCTAAAAACTCAAAGCAGAATCTCTTTCAGCTTCATTGAACAGCTTTTTATCACAACATGAGAAAAACACACAATGATCCATTTAGCTGCATTTGAACTTCTGACTGCAGTGAACTTTACTGAGCTTGATGAAGATCCTAGCAGCTCTATAGAGAACAACACGTTAGGATGACAGACACCAATGAGACATCATCACTTTGTGTCTCCAGCTGCAGATGCTGTTCAGCACAACTGAGATTTATGAGTTAAATGAGGATCAAGGTGAAGCTTTAGCTGCTGTTGTTCATGAGATGGACTGAAGTTCTGCTTGTTCCACTCATGTTTGTTGGGATCTGGAGCTGTACCACCTTTCTCCAGCAGAGTGTGCCGTGGATCCTCCTGAGCTGAGCCTCCAACACACCTGAGGCGCATCTCGTCATCAGTGGATCCTCCTGTATATAACCTGCCTTCAGACCTTGCCTCAACGCCGCAGTGTTGATCCAGTTTGGTTAGCACCTGAGCCTAGTATCTCCTGAGAATCTTTGTTGTCTCTTATTAGATTGGATTCTAATACCTCCTTGTCTCTGCTTTCAGGAATCCTCTCCCTTGTAAGCTCTGGATGAGCTTAACCTGCCGAGCCTGCCCTCTGAGCCAAACCTGAAGACTCTTGTCTGGATTCCCATGCAGCTCTTGGCTAAGAGCTGGAAACCCAAACTCAAGGTCTGCCCTCAAGTCAGAAGTAAGACGCTGAACCGGTTATTGTACTCTGCTGAACAGAACAGTCTCTGGACCCAACAGTTCCTCTCTCAAAGCAAAACCCGGATTAATCAAGGTATCCATCTGAAACTCTCTAACTCAAGATCTTCAGTCCACAAGCTAACTGAACTGTCATCCTCACAGACTGCAGTGAACCTGCCCCAAGGCCTGAACCAGTTCCTGAGTTTATTCCATGTGCTTGTATCAATAAACATTGTTAAACTTTTCATCTGTCTCCGTGGTGTTCTGCATACTGGGTTTATCTGAAACCCATCATGACAGAACACTGCGGCCAAACACAAAGCCCAGCAGATCACCTCCGGAGGAGGCTCGAGGAGCAGAATGCCCAAATCCAAGGACATACCAGAACCCTCCGTGAGTTAAATGCATTTATGGAACATTATAACCAGACCTTACAGACTTTCGCTGGCTATTTTGGAAATGCTAACGCTACGCCAGCAGTACTTCCTGTTCCGGATCCACTTCCGCCTCTAGGGTCACCGGCAGTGACGTCATTTCTTGAATTCCGCCCTAGTCTTCCTGAAAAGTTTTCAGGTAATATGAAAGACTGTAAAGGATTTTTGTTTCAGTGCCGTCTAATTTTTCAGAACTCTCCTGGCAGTTTCCCAACTGATCAAAAGAAAATAACATTTATTCTGTCCCAACTAACCGGACGAGCCCTAGAGTGGGCGGAGGCAAGGTTTGCCTCTGAAGACAGCCTCAGTTGTAAATTCTCTGATTTTGTTTCTGAATTTTCCCAAGTATTTAACCAAGAATCTGACCAAACAATTGACTCTTGTGCTCTTTTGAATCTTAGACAGGGAAATTCCTCTGTAGCGGATTTTTCCATCAACTTCCGGGTCAAAGCCGCAGCTTCCGGATGGAACCAATGTGCTCTCAAGAGTGCATATTATAAGGCTTTAAATGAGAATATTAAAGACGAACTTGCAACCCTCGACGAACCAGCAACTCTAGAGGAATTAATCCGTCTGACTATTAGGTTGGATAACAGAATCCGAGCCAGAAACAGTTCAAAACCAAGGAATCAAGGTTTTTTTGAGTCTGCCCCTGCATCTAATAATGCAACTGTTTTTTCTGGTCCCACAGAACCCGTTTCCAAATCGAGGCCTAAAACCCAGTCACTCTCTTTGCCAGTACAGGTCTCTCATGCAGTGGAGACGGAAGCCGAACCCATGCAGGTTGGACATACGAGGCTAACTCCTGAGGAAAGGCTAAGACGTTTCAGAGGCAAGTTATGCATCTACTGTGGTGAGACTGGCCATTTCATCGCTTCATGCCCTGCTAAGTTAAAAGCCGGGGCCCGTCAGAGGATCTGAGGAGTCTGACGGGCCATTTGAACTCTGAGAAATCTCCTCACCTGACGCTCCCAGCCACCTTGTTTTTCTCTGATCAGAATCTTACATTATCTGCCTTCATCGATTCAGGCTGTGAACGGAATTTGATAGACTCCAACCTGGTTCAGCAGCCTCAAATTGAAACCATTCCTCTAACCCAACCTCTTAGTGTCTCCTCTATCGATGGGAAGAGACTCCATCAGATTACACACCAAACGCAACCCCTTGAGCTGTTAATCTCAGGTAACCATCGTGAAACCTTAACATTTTTTGTTCTTCCCTCTGCATGTTCTCCTTTGGTGTTTGGGTTTGAGTGGCTCGAACGACATAATCCCCATATAAACTGGACTGATCGCCATATTGAATCTTGGTCGACCTCATCTCACGAAACGTGCCTCCGTTCTGCAGCTCCTGCTGTGAGGTCTCCTAGAGGCGGGGGGGAGATGGACTCTCCTGACCTTACTTCTGTCCCTTCCGAGTATCATGATCTGGCTCCTGTCTTCAGTAAGGTCAGTGCTACGTCCCTTCCACCTCACAGACCATATGACTGTGCGATCGAACTATTACCAGGAGCTCCCCTACCCAGCAGTAGACTCTACAATATTTCCAAGCCAGAACGTGAAACTATGGAGAAATACATTAATGAGTCCTTAGCTGCTGGAATAATCCGTCCCTCTTCTTCTCCGTTGGGAGCTGGTTTCTTTTTTGTTGGCAAAAAGGATGGTTCTCTAAGACCTTGTATCGACTACAGGGGCCTTAACCAAATAACAGTTAAAAATAAGTACCCTCTTCCGTTACTAGCATCAGCCTTCGAACCAGTACAAGGGGCAACTGTCTTCACTAAGCTCGATTTAAGGAACGCTTATCACCTTCTTAGGATTAGAGATGGTGACGAATGGAAGACAGCCTTTAAGACTCCCTTGGGCCAGTTCGAGTATCTAGTCATGCCTTTTGGTCTCACTAACGCCCCTGCATGTCTCCAAGCCCTGGTCAATGATGTTCTCAGAGACTTTTTAAACATCTTCATGTTTGTCTACATTGATGACATCCTGATCTATTCTAAAGATCTTTCTGAGCATAAGAAACATGTCCGCCTGGTTCTACAAAGATTATTGGGAAACAAACTTTTTGTTAAAGCCGAAAAATGTGAGTTTCATCAACCTTCAGTCACCTTTTTAGGGTTTGTGCTCGAGGGCGGGCAGGTTAAGCCATCTGAAGAAAAGATAAAAGCAGTTTTGGAGTGGCCGGTACCTGAAAACCGTAAACAGCTGCAGAGATTCCTGGGTTTCGCCAATTTCTACCGTCGATTTATCAGGAACTACAGTCAGACAGCTCTTCCTCTAACAACTCTTACTTCAGTCAAAAGGACCTTCCAGTGGACCCCCGAGGAACAAAGTGCGTTTGATAAACTAAAGACTTTGTTTTCCAGAGCCCCTGTGTTAATCCAGCCTGATCCAACCAAGCAATTCATCCTTGAAGTGGACGCCTCTGACTCTGGAGTAGGAGCTGTGTTATCCCAAAGACTCGATTCAGATCAAAGAGTTCACCCTTGTGCATTTTTCTCTCGTAGACTTTCACCAGCAGAACAAAACTATGACGTTGGGGACCGTGAACTTCTGGCCATCAAACTGGCATTGGAGGAGTGGAGACACTGGCTTGAGGGAGCTGAACACCCGGTTTTAGTATGGACTGATCACAAGAACCTAGCCTACATCTAGTCCGCCAAACAAGCAAACCCTCGTCAGTCAAGGTGGTCTCTTTTCTTCTCTCGATTCAACCTCATTATCTCTTATAGACCCGGATCCAAGAACATCAAACCCGATTCTCTCTCTCGTCTTTATTCCGTTGATCAATCCGAGACGCCTGAACCTGTTCTCCCCGCTTCCTGCACTGTTGGAGTGGTTACCTGGGAAATCACCGACCTCATAAACTCTGCCCTGGCTTCTGAACCTGACCCAGGTAATGGTCCTTCAAACAGAACCTATGTCCCTTCCTCTGTCAGATCTCGCCTGATACAATGGATGCATACAGCCAAGTTTTCCGCTCATCCGGGGGTAAGCAGAACCATCGCCCTTATTTCTAGACGTTTCTGGTGGCCTACCCTGCACAAAGATGTCAAAGAGTATGTTTTGGCTTGCCCCACCTGCGCCAGAAATAAAACCTCACATCAACCACCCTCAGGTCTGTTGCATCCTCTTCCGGTACCAACTCGTCCCTGGTCTCACATCGCCATCGACTTCGTCACTGGTCTCCCAATCTCCCGAGGTATGTCTACAATTTTTACCATCGTCGACCGATTTTCAAAGTCTTGCCATTTGATCCCCCTTAGGAAACTTCCCACGGCCTTCCAAACCGCCCAGCTCCTTGTTAAACACGTCTTTCGACTCCATGGAAACCCCCAGGAGATTCTTTCTGACCGCGGACCTCAGTTTATTTCTCAAGTCTGGAAGGCCTTCTGCGCAGCACTCAACTGTAAGTCATCTCTCACTTCTGGGTATCATCCACAGTCAAACGGTCAAACTGAAAGAATGAACCAGCAGCTCGAGTCTACTCTCCGTTGTCTGACATCCAACAACCCCACCGACTGGAGCCAATACCTCACTTGGATTGAATATGCCCACAACTCTCTCAAGTCTGCTTCCACCGGCCAGTCACCATTCCAGGTTAGTCTCGGATATCAACCTCCACTTTTTCCAGCAGACGAGAGAGATTTCGGTTCTGTCTGTCAACCATCACATCCGTCGTTGTCAACGTGTCTGGAGAGACACCATCGCTTCACTCAACCGCTCTTCTGAGACAACCAAACGCTTCGCTGACTCAAGGAGACGTCCTGCCCCAGAGTACGTCGTTGGTCAGGAGGTATGGCTCTCCACTCGGGACATTCCCCTCAAGGGGATGTCTCGCAAATTATCTCCTAGATTCATTGGTCCGTACAAGATTGCCCAGGTGATTAACCCTTCAGCCATACGCCTGCACCTTCCTTCGAGTCTTCGCATCCACCCCACGTTCCACGTCTCCCAGGTCAAACCGGTTGTCTCTAGCCCTTTGTGCCCTCCATCCGACTCCCCTCCACCCGCCCTGGAAGTCGATGGACATCCTGCCTTCACCGTCCGCCGGATCGTGGACTCCCGTCGGCGAGGTCGCGGCTGGCAGTACCTCGTCGATTGGGAGGGCTACGGTCCGGAGGATCGCCAATGGGTTCCTGGCTCCTACATCCTCGATTCGTCACTGATCGAGGAGTATGAGCGCTCCCTCCCGTCGACGTCTTCTGGACCGCTAAGAGGCGGTCGTTGAGAAGGGGGTACTGTTGGGATCTGGAGCTGTACCACCTTTCTCCAGCAGAGTGTGCCATGGATCCTCCTGAGCTGAGCCTCCAACACACCTGAGGCGCATCTCGTCATCAGTGGATCCTCCTGTATATAACCTGCCTTCAGACCTTGCCTCAACGCCGCAGTGTTGATCCAGTTTGGTTAGCACCTGAGCCTAGTATCTCCTGAGAATCTTTGTTGTCTCTTATTAGATTGGATTCTAATACCTCCTTGTCTCTGCTTTCAGAATCCTCTCCCTTGTAAGCTCTGGATGAGCTTAACCTGCCGAGCCTGCCCTCTGAGCCAAACCTGAAGACTCTTGTCTGGATTCCCATGCAGCTCTTGGCTAAGAGTTGGAAACCCAAACTCAAGGTCTGCCCTCAAGTCAGAAGTAAGACGCTGAAGCGGTTATTGTACTCTGCTGAACAGAACAGTCTCTGGACCCAACAGTTCCTCTCTCAAAGCAAAACCCGGATTAATCAAGGTATCCATCTGAAACTCTCTAACTCAAGATCTTCAGTCCACAAGCTAACTGAACTGTCATCCTCACAGACTGCAGTGAACCTGCCCCCAAGCCTGAACCAGTTCCTGAGTTTATTCTATGTGCTTGTATCAATAAACATTGTTAAACTTTTCATCTGTCTCCGTGGTGTTCTGCATACTGGGTTTATCTGAAACCCATCATGACAATGTTTGCTTTTAGTTTGGATGTTTTAGTCTAAAAACTCAAATCCTAAAATCCCAGAGATGATAATAACTCAGAGATCTGAGCCACAGGATCAGTGTTTGTGTTGTGAGTCAGTAACAGCTGCTCTGATCAAACAAGTTTAACATGTCATTTCATCACATCCATGACAGACATGAACAAGATGGAGTCCATCAGTAGTGTGTGGTTGTATTTATGCTGCTCAGATCAAATCAGCTCTAAATGTTTCCTTCTTGTTGTTCCAGGTTTTATCCTCAGAGCTCAGATCTTCCTGAACAAACCAGGTTCTTAGTGAATCTGTTCTGTGCAGCAGCAGAGAGAGAACAGCTGACAGGAGAGAAGATGATGGAGCTGTTAGCATCAGTCTGTAGATATGAAACATTCCCTTTTTATGGTATTGATAAATATCAGAGTGACATCCTGCTGGATCTGTACTCCCAGATGAAGGACTGTGAGACTAAAACAGGTCTGAGTCTCCTTCCATCATTACAGTCAGTTTTCCAGTCAGCTCCTCCAGAATGGACCATAAAGCTCTCAGAGATACAGACCTCCATCCTCCTGGAAGTGTTGAAGCTCCAATCAGAGAAGAAACCAGTGAAGCTGACAGACTGCTCACATGGAGAGAGTGAAGTGAGGAGTTTCCTACAGTGTCTGCCTTATATCTCACAGCTCAGGTACAGATACAAATACTTTGACTGTAACTGTTGGAACATTCATACATGTTCATTTTGCTTTAATATCAATAATAGTTCAGTTATTTTCCTTTATAATCAGACATGTTTAATATTCTCCACATTTTCCCTCATTGTTTATTTTAACATTATAACTTTGTCGTAGTTCAGAGGAAACATTTCTCTGTTGACAGCAATAGATTAGTTCTATGGTTTAATTTACTGACTGGATTTGAGTTAAATGTAGTTTGACAGTAAAGTCTATCAGGATATTAACCCATATTTATTAGTTTAAATGTTCTTTATCTTCTAAGCAGGTTTGTAGTTTTATTCTTCCTTTATCAGAACGCTCTTCAATCAGAATAAAGGTTGAATCCTCTGAAGGTGTTCCTCCTCCAGTCCATCCTGTCTAACTCCTCCCTCATGTTTTCAGTCCTCAGAGCAGAAACATGAACCATTACTGGCTGCTGGTCTAACTGGTCTGAATGAAGGTCTCTGTGGGAACTAATGGTTCCCAGAGAACAATGTGAGAGAACATCCATGTTTAATGAGAAATATTGAGCTGCAGCAGTTTGGAAACATGTGACAGTCTTCTGTGTGAGAGAATAATGAAGTGATGTGAATAATCAGAGCTCTGTAGCTCAGTGACAACAACACAGCCATGTTAGCAGCTCCTCAGACACACAGAGAAAAACATGCAGTTAAAGCTGCTGTTGGTGGCTTGAATTTCTCTGCAGCTAAAAACTCAAAGCAGAATCTCTTTCAGCTTCATTGAACAGCTTTTTATCACAACATGAGAAAAACACACAATGATCCATTTAGCTGCATTTGAACTTCTGACTGCAGTGAACTTTACTGAGCTTGATGAAGATCCTAGCAGCTCTATAGAGAACAACACGTTAGGATGACAGACACCAATGAGACATCATCACTTTGTGTCTCCAGCTGCTGATGCTGTTCAGCACAACTGAGATTTATGAGTTAAATGAGGATCAAGGTGAAGCTTTAGCTGCTGTTGTTCATGAGATGGACTGAAGTTCTGCTTGTTTCACTCATGTTTCCTTTTAGTTTGGATGTTTTAGTCTAAAAACTCAAATCCTAAAATCCCAGAGATGATAATAACTCAGAGATCTGAGCCACAGGATCAGTGTTTGTGTTGTGAGTCAGTAACAGCTGCTCTGATCAAACATGTTTAACATGTCATTTCATCACATCCATGACAGACATGAACAAGATGGAGTCCATCAGTAGTGTGTGGTTGTATTGATGCAGCTCAGATCAAATCAGCTCTAAATGTTTCCTTCTTGTTGTTCCAGGTTTGATCCCCAGAGCTCATATCTTCCTGAACAAACCAGGTTCTTAGTGAATCTGTTCTGTGCAGCAGCAGAGAGAGAACAGCTGACAGGAGAGAAGATGGTGGAGCTGTTAGCATCAGTCTGTAGATATGAAACATTCCCTTTTTATGGTATTGATAAATATCAGAGTGACTTCCTGCTGGATCTGTACTTCCAGATGAAGGACTGTGAGACTAAAACAGGTCTGAGTCTCCTTCCATCATTACAGTCAGTTTTCCAGTCAGCTCCAACAGTCTGGATCATAAAGCTCTCAGAGATACAGACCTCCATCCTCCTGGAAGTGTTGAAGCTCCAATCAGAGAAGAAACCAGTGAAGCTGACAGACTGCTCACATGGAGAGAGTGAAGTGAGGAGTTTCCTACAGTGGCTGCCTTATATCTCACAGCTCAGGTACAGATACAAATACTTTGACTGTAACTGTTGGAACATTCATACATGTTCATTTTGCTTTAATATCAATAATAGTTCAGTTATTTTCCTTTATAATCAGACATGTTTAATATTCTCCCCATTTTCCCTCATTGTTTATTTTAACATTATAACTTTGTCGTAGTTCAGAGGAAACATTTCTCTGTTGACAGCAATAGATTAGTTCTATGGTTTAATTTACTGACTGGATTTGAGTTAAATGTAGTTTGACAGTAAAGTCTATCAGGATATTAACCCATATTTATTAGTTTAAATGTTCTTTATCTTCTAAGCAGGTTTGTAGTTTTATTCTTCCTTTATCAGAACGCTCTTCAATCAGAATAAACGTTGAATCCTCTGAAGGTGTTCCTCCTCCAGTCCATCCTGTCTAACTCCTCCCTCATGTTTTCAGTCCTCAGAGCAGAAACATGAACCATTACTGGCTGCTGGTCTAACTGGTCTGAATGAAGGTCTCTGTGGGAACTAATGGTTCCCAGAGAACAATGTGAGAGAACATCCATGTTTAATGAGAAATATTGAGCTGCAGCAGTTTGGAAACATGTGACAGTCTTCTGTGTGAGAGAATAATGAAGTGATGTGAATAATCAGAGCTCTGTAGCTCAGTGACAACAACACAGCCATGTTAGCAGCTCCTCAGACACACAGAGAAAAACATGCAGTTAAAGCTGCTGTTGGTGGCTTGAATTTCTCTGCAGCTAAAAACTCAAAGCAGAATCTCTTTCAGCTTCATTGAACAGCTTTTTATCACAACATGAGAAAAACACACAATGATCCATTTAGCTGCATTTGAACTTCTGACTGCAGTGAACTTTACTGAGCTTGATGAAGATCCTAGCAGCTCTATAGAGAACAACACGTTAGGATGACAGACACCAATGAGACATCATCACTTTGTGTCTCCAGCTGCAGATGCTGTTCAGCACAACTGAGATTTATGAGTTAAATGAGGATCAAGGTGAAGCTTTAGCTGCTGTTGTTCATGAGATGGACTGAAGTTCTGCTTGTTTCACTCATGTTTGCTTTTAGTTTGGATGTTTTAGCCTAAAAACTCAAATCCTAAAATCCCAGAGATGATAATAACTCAGAGATCTGAGCCACAGGATCAGTGTTTGTGTTGTGAGTCAGTAACAGCTGCTCTGATCAAACATGTTTAACATGTCATTTCATCACATCCATGACAGACATGAACAAGATGGAGTCCATCAGTAGTGTATGGTTGTATTGATGCAGCTCAGATCAAATCAGCTCTAAATGTTTCCTTCTTGTTGTTCCAGGTTTGATCCTCGGAGCTCATATCTTCCTGAACAAACCAGGTTCTTAGTGAATCTGTTCTGTGCAGCAGCAGAGAGAGAACAGCTGACAGGAGAGAAGATGGTGGAGCTGTTAGCATCAGTCTGTAGATATGAAACATTCCCTTTAGAAGAAATATATATGGTGGATGGAGATGTTTTAAAATATCAGAGTCACTTCCTGCTGGATCTGTACTCCCAGATGAAGGACTGTGAGACTAAAACAGGTCTGAGTCTCCTTCCATCATTACAGTCAGTTTTCCAGTCAGCTCCAACAGTCTGGATCATAAAGCTCTCAGAGATACAGACCTCCATCCTCCTGGAAGTGTTGAAGCTCCAATCAGAGAAGAAACCAGTGGAGCTGACAGACTGCTCACATGGAGAGAGTGAAGTGAGGAGTTTCCTACAGTGGCTGCCTTATATCTCAAAGCTCAGGTACAGATACAAATACTTTGACTGTAACTGTTGGAACATTCATACATGTTCATTTTGCTTTAATATCAATAATAGTTCAGTTATTTTCCTTTATAATCAGACATGTTTAATATTCTCCACATTTTCCCTCATTGTTTATTTTAACATTATAACTTTGTCGTAGTTCAGAGGAAACATTTCTCTGTTGACAGCAATAGATTAGTTCTATGGTTTAATTTACTGACTGGATTTGAGTTAAATGTAGTTTGACAGTAAACAGTCTATCAGGATATTAACCCATATTTATTAGTTTAAATGTTCTTTATCTTCTAAGCAGGTTTGTAGTTTTATTCTTCCTTTATCAGAACGCTCTTCAATCAGAATAAACGTTGAATCCTCTGAAGGTGTTCCTCCTCCAGTCCATCCTGTCTAACTCCTCCATCATGTTTTCAGTCCTCAGAGCAGAAACATGAACCATTACTGGCTGCTGGTCTAACTGGTCTGAATGAAGGTCTCTGTGGGAACTAATGGTTCCCAGAGAACAATGTGAGAGAACATCCATGTTTAATGAGAAATATTGAGCTGCAGCAGTTTGGAAACATGTGACAGTCTTCTGTGTGAGAGAATAATGAAGTGATGTGAATAATCAGAGCTCTGTAGCTCAGTGACAACAACACAGCCATGTTAGCAGCTCCTCAGACACACAGAGAAAAACATGCAGTTAAAGCTGCTGTTGGTGGCTTGAATTTCTCTGCAGCTAAAAACTCAAAGCAGAATCTCTTTCAGCTTCATTGAACAGCTTTTTATCACAACATGAGAAAAACACACAATGATCCATTTAGCTGCATTTGAACTTCTGACTGCAGTGAACTTTACTGAGCTTGATGAAGATCCTAGCAGCTCTATAGAGAACAACACGTTAGGATGACAGACACCAATGAGACATCATCACTTTGTGTCTCCAGCTGCAGATGCTGTTCAGCACAACTGAGATTTATGAGTTAAATGAGGATCAAGGTGAAGCTTTAGCTGCTGTTGTTCATGAGATGGACTGAAGTTCTGCTTGTTCCACTCATGTTTGTTGGGATCTGGAGCTGTACCACCTTTCTCCAGCAGAGTGTGCCGTGGATCCTCCTGAGCTGAGCCTCCAACACACCTGAGGCGCATCTCGCCATCAGTGGATCCTCCTGTATATAACCTGCCTTCAGACCTTGCCTCAACGCCGCAGTGTTGATCCAGTTTGGTTAGCACCTGAGCCTAGTATCTCCTGAGAATCTTTGTTGTCTCTTATTAGATTGGATTCTAATACCTCCTTGTCTCTGCTTTCAGGAATCCTCTCCCTTGTAAGCTCTGGATGAGCTTAACCTGCCGAGCCTGCCCTCTGAGCCAAACCTGAAGACTCTTGTCTGGATTCCCATGCAGCTCTTGGCTAAGAGCTGGAAACCCAAACTCAAGGTCTGCCCTCAAGTCAGAAGTAAGACGCTGAACCGGTTATTGTACTCTGCTGAACAGAACAGTCTCTGGACCCAACAGTTCCTCTCTCAAAGCAAAACCCGGATTAATCAAGGTATCCATCTGAAACTCTCTAACTCAAGATCTTCAGTCCACAAGCTAACTGAACTGTCATCCTCACAGACTGCAGTGAACCTGCCCCAAGGCCTGAACCAGTTCCTGAGTTTATTCCATGTGCTTGTATCAATAAACATTGTTAAACTTTTCATCTGTCTCCGTGGTGTTCTGCATACTGGGTTTATCTGAAACCCATCATGACAGAACACTGCGGCCAAACACAAAGCCCAGCAGATCACCTCTGGAGGAGGCTCGAGGAGCAGAATGCCCAAATCCAAGGACATACCAGAACCCTCCGTGAGTTAAATGCATTTATGGAACATTATAACCAGACCTTACAGACTTTCGCTGGCTATTTTGGAAATGCTAACGCTACGCCAGCAGTACTTCCTGTTCCGGATCCACTTCCGCCTCTAGGGTCACCGGCAGTGACGTCATTTCTTGAATTCCGCCCTAGTCTTCCTGAAAAGTTTTCAGGTAATATGAAAGACTGTAAAGGATTTTTGTTTCAGTGCCGTCTAATTTTTCAGAACTCTCCTGGCAGTTTCCCAACTGATCAAAAGAAAATAACATTTATTCTGTCCCAACTAACCGGACGAGCCCTAGAGTGGGCGGAGGCAAGGTTTGCCTCTGAAGACAGCCTCAGTTGTAAATTCTCTGATTTTATTTCTGAATTTTCCCAAGTATTTAACCAAGAATCTGACCAAACAATTGACTCTTGTGCTCTTTTGAATCTTAGACAGGGAAATTCCTCTGTAGCGGATTTTTCCATCAACTTCCGGGTCAAAGCCGCAGCTTCCGGATGGAACCAATGTGCTCTCAAGAGTGCATATTTTAAGGCTTTAAATGAGAATATTAAAGACGAACTTGCAACCCTCGACGAACCAGCAACTCTAGAGGAATTAATCCGTCTGACTATTAGGTTGGATAACAGAATCCGAGCCAGAAACAGTTCAAAACCAAGGAATCAAGGTTTTTTTGAGTCTGCCCCTGCATCTAATAATGCAACTGTTTTTTCTGGTCCCACAGAACCCGTTTCCAAATCGAGGCCTAAAACCCAGTCACTCTCTTTGCCAGTACAGGTCTCTCATGCAGTGGAGACGGAAGCCGAACCCATGCAGGTTGGACATACGAGGCTAACTCCTGAGGAAAGGCTAAGACGTTTCAGAGGCAAGTTATGCATCTACTGTGGTGAGACTGGCCATTTCATCGCTTCATGCCCTGCTAAGTTAAAAGCCGGGGCCCGTCAGAGGATCTGAGGAGTCTGACGGGCCATTTGAACTCTGAGAAATCTCCTCACCTGACGCTCCCAGCCACCTTGTTTTTCTCTGATCAGAATCTTACATTATCTGCCTTCATCGATTCAGGCTGTGAACGGAATTTGATAGACTCCAACCTGGTTCAGCAGCCTCAAATTGAAACCATTCCTCTAACCCAACCTCTTAGTGTCTCCTCTATCGATGGGAAGAGACTCCATCAGGTTACACACCAAACGCAACCCCTTGAGCTGTTAATCTCAGGTAACCATCGTGAAACCTTAACATTTTTTGTTCTTCCCTCTGCATGTTCTCCTTTGGTGTTTGGGTTTGAGTGGCTCGAACGACATAATCCCCATATAAACTGGACTGATCGCCATATTGAATCTTGGTCGACCTCATCTCACGAAACGTGCCTCCGTTCTGCAGCTCCTGCTGTGAGGTCTCCTAGAGGCGGGGGGGAGATGGACTCTCCTGACCTTACTTCTGTCCCTTCCGAGTATCATGATCTGGCTCCTGTCTTCAGTAAGGTCAGTGCTACGTCCCTTCCACCTCACAGACCATATGACTGTGCGATCGAACTATTACCAGGAGCTCCCCTACCCAGCAGTAGACTCTACAATATTTCCAAGCCAGAACGTGAAACTATGGAGAAATACATTAATGAGTCCTTAGCTGCTGGAATAATCCGTCCCTCTTCTTCTCCGTTGGGAGCTGGTTTCTTTTTTGTTGGCAAAAAGGATGGTTCTCTAAGACCTTGTATCGACTACAGGGGCCTTAACCAAATAACAGTTAAAAATAAGTACCCTCTTCCGTTACTAGCATCAGCCTTCGAACCAGTACAAGGGGCAACTGTCTTCACTAAGCTCGATTTAAGGAACGCTTATCACCTTCTTAGGATTAGAGATGGTGACGAATGGAAGACAGCCTTTAAGACTCCCTTGGGCCAGTTCGAGTATCTAGTCATGCCTTTTGGTCTCACTAACGCCCCTGCATGTCTCCAAGCCCTGGTCAATGATGTTCTCAGAGACTTTTTAAACATCTTGATGTTTGTCTACATTGATGACATCCTGATCTATTCTAAAGATCTTTCTGAGCATAAGAAACATGTCCGCCTGGTTCTACAAAGATTATTGGGAAACAAACTTTTTGTTAAAGCCGAAAAATGTGAGTTTCATCAACCTTCAGTCACCTTTTTAGGGTTTGTGCTCGAGGGCGGGCAGGTTAAGCCATCTGAAGAAAAGATAAAAGCAGTTTTGGAGTGGCCGGTACCTGAAAACCGTAAACAGCTGCAGAGATTCCTGGGTTTCGCCAATTTCTACCGTCGATTTATCAGGAACTACAGTCAGACAGCTCTTCCTCTAACAACTCTTACTTCAGTCAAAAGGACCTTCCAGTGGACCCCCGAGGCACAAAGTGCGTTTGATAAACTAAAGACTTTGTTTTCCAGAGCCCCTGTGTTAATCCAGCCTGATCCAACCAAGCAATTCATCCTTGAAGTGGACGCCTCTGACTCTGGAGTAGGAGCTGTGTTATCCCAAAGACTCGATTCAGATCAAAGAGTTCACCCTTGTGCATTTTTCTCTCGTAGACTTTCACCAGCAGAACAAAACTATGACGTTGGGGACCGTGAACTTCTGGCCATCAAACTGGCATTGGAGGAGTGGAGACACTGGCTTGAGGGAGCTGAACACCCGGTTTTAGTATGGACTGATCACAAGAACCTAGCCTACATCTAGTCCGCCAAACAAGCAAACCCTCGTCAGTCAAGGTGGTCTCTTTTCTTCTCTCGATTCAACCTCATTATCTCTTATAGACCCGGATCCAAGAACATCAAACCCGATTCTCTCTCTCGTCTTTATTCCGTTGATCAATCCGAGACGCCTGAACCTGTTCTCCCCACTTCCTGCACTGTTGGAGTGGTTACCTGGGAAATCACCGACCTCATAAACTCTGCCCTGGCTTCTGAACCTGACCCAGGTAATGGTCATTCAAACAGAACCTATGTCCCTTCCTCTGTCAGATCTCGCCTGATACAATGGATGCATACAGCCAAGTTTTCCGCTCATCCGGGGGTAAGCAGAACCATCGCCCTTATTTCTAGACGTTTCTGGTGGCCTACCCTGCACAAAGATGTCAAAGAGTATGTTTTGGCTTGCTCCACCTGCGCCAGAAATAAAACCTCACATCAACCACCCTCAGGTCTGTTGCATCCTCTTCCGGTACCAACTCGTCCCTGGTCTCACATCGCCATCGACTTCGTCACTGGTCTCCCAATCTCCCGAGGTATGTCTACAATTTTTACCATCGTCGACCGATTTTCAAAGTCTTGCCATTTGATCCCCCTTAGGAAACTTCCCACGGCCTTCCAAACCGCCCAGCTCCTTGTTAAACACGTCTTTCGACTCCATGGAAACCCCCAGGAGATTCTTTCTGACCGCGGACCTCAGTTTATTTCTCAAGTCTGGAAGGCCTTCTGCGCAGCACTCAACTGTAAGTCATCTCTCACTTCTGGGTATCATCCACAGTCAAACGGTCAAACTGAAAGAATGAACCAGCAGCTCGAGTCTACTCTCCGTTGTCTGACATCCAACAACCCCACCGACTGGAGCCAATACCTCACTTGGATTGAATATGCCCACAACTCTCTCAAGTCTGCTTCCACCGGCCAGTCACCATTCCAGGTTAGTCTCGGATATCAACCTCCACTTTTTCCAGCAGACGAGAGAGATTTCGGTTCTGTCTGTCAACCATCACATCCGTCGTTGTCAACGTGTCTGGAGAGACACCATCGCTTCACTCAACCGCTCTTCTGAGACAACCAAACGCTTCGCTGACTCAAGGAGACGTCCTGCCCCAGAGTACGTCGTTGGTCAGGAGGTATGGCTCTCCACTCGGGACATTCCCCTCAAGGGGATGTCTCGCAAATTATCTCCTAGATTCATTGGTCCGTACAAGATTGCCCAGGTGATTAACCCTTCAGCCATACGCCTGCACCTTCCTTCGAGTCTTCGCATCCACCCCACGTTCCACGTCTCCCAGGTCAAACCGGTTGTCTCTAGCCCTTTGTGCCCTCCATCCGACTCCCCTCCACCCGCCCTGGAAGTCGATGGACATCCTGCCTTCACCGTCCGCCGGATCGTGGACTCCCGTCGGCGAGGTCGCGGCTGGCAGTACCTCGTCGATTGGGAGGGCTACGGTCCGGAGGATCGCCAATGGGTTCCTGGCTCCTACATCCTCGATTCGTCACTGATCGAGGAGTATGAGCGCTCCCTCCCGTCGACGTCTTCTGGACCGCTAAGAGGCGGTCGTTGAGAAGGGGGTACTGTTGGGATCTGGAGCTGTACCACCTTTCTCCAGCAGAGTGTGCCGTGGATCCTCCTGAGCTGAGCCTCCAACACACCTGAGGCGCATCTCGTCATCAGTGGATCCTCCTGTATATAACCTGCCTTCAGACCTTGCCTCAACGCCGCAGTGTTGATCCAGTTTGGTTAGCACCTGAGCCTAGTATCTCCTGAGAATCTTTGTTGTCTCTTATTAGATTGGATTCTAATACCTCCTTGTCTCTGCTTTCAGAATCCTCTCCCTTGTAAGCTCTGGATGAGCTTAACCTGCCGAGCCTGCCCTCTGAGCCAAACCTGAAGACTCTTGTCTGGATTCCCATGCAGCTCTTGGCTAAGAGTTGGAAACCCAAACTCAAGGTCTGCCCTCAAGTCAGAAGTAAGACGCTGAAGCGGTTATTGTACTCTGCTGAACAGAACAGTCTCTGGACCCAACAGTTCCTCTCTCAAAGCAAAACCCGGATTAATCAAGGTATCCATCTGAAACTCTCTAACTCAAGATCTTCAGTCCACAAGCTAACTGAACTGTCATCCTCACAGACTGCAGTGAACCTGCCCCCAAGCCTGAACCAGTTCCTGAGTTTATTCTATGTGCTTGTATCAATAAACATTGTTAAACTTTTCATCTGTCTCCGTGGTGTTCTGCATACTGGGTTTATCTGAAACCCATCATGACAATGTTTGCTTTTAGTTTGGATGTTTTAGTCTAAAAACTCAAATCCTAAAATCCCAGAGATGATAATAACTCAGAGATCTGAGCCACAGGATCAGTGTTTGTGTTGTGAGTCAGTAACAGCTGCTCTGATCAAACAAGTTTAACATGTCATTTCATCACATCCATGACAGACATGAACAAGATGGAGTCCATCAGTAGTGTGTGGTTGTATTTATGCTGCTCAGATCAAATCAGCTCTAAATGTTTCCTTCTTGTTGTTCCAGGTTTTATCCTCAGAGCTCAGATCTTCCTGAACAAACCAGGTTCTTAGTGAATCTGTTCTGTGCAGCAGCAGAGAGAGAACAGCTGACAGGAGAGAAGATGATGGAGCTGTTAGCATCAGTCTGTAGATATGAAACATTCCCTTTTTATGGTATTGATAAATATCAGAGTGACATCCTGCTGGATCTGTACTCCCAGATGAAGGACTGTGAGACTAAAACAGGTCTGAGTCTCCTTCCATCATTACAGTCAGTTTTCCAGTCAGCTCCTCCAGAATGGACCATAAAGCTCTCAGAGATACAGACCTCCATCCTCCTGGAAGTGTTGAAGCTCCAATCAGAGAAGAAACCAGTGAAGCTGACAGACTGCTCACATGGAGAGAGTGAAGTGAGGAGTTTCCTACAGTGTCTGCCTTATATCTCACAGCTCAGGTACAGATACAAATACTTTGACTGTAACTGTTGGAACATTCATACATGTTCATTTTGCTTTAATATCAATAATAGTTCAGTTATTTTCCTTTATAATCAGACATGTTTAATATTCTCCACATTTTCCCTCATTGTTTATTTTAACATTATAACTTTGTCGTAGTTCAGAGGAAACATTTCTCTGTTGACAGCAATAGATTAGTTCTATGGTTTAATTTACTGACTGGATTTGAGTTAAATGTAGTTTGACAGTAAACAGTCTATCAGGATATTAACCCATATTTATTAGTTTAAATGTTCTTTATCTTCTAAGCAGGTTTGTAGTTTTATTCTTCCTTTATCAGAACGCTCTTCAATCAGAATAAAGGTTGAATCCTCTGAAGGTGTTCCTCCTCCAGTCCATCCTGTCTAACTCCTCCCTCATGTTTTCAGTCCTCAGAGCAGAAACATGAACCATTACTGGCTGCTGGTCTAACTGGTCTGAATGAAGGTCTCTGTGGGAACTAATGGTTCCCAGAGAACAATGTGGGAGAACATCCATGTTTAATGAGAAATATTGAGCTGCAGCAGTTTGGAAACATGTGACAGTCTTCTGTGTGAGAGAATAATGAAGTGATGTGAATAATCAGAGCTCTGTAGCTCAGTGACAACAACACAGCCATGTTAGCAGCTCCTCAGACACACAGAGAAAAACATGCAGTTAAAGCTGCTGTTGGTGGCTTGAATTTCTCTGCAGCTAAAAACTCAAAGCAGAATCTCTTTCAGCTTCATTGAACAGCTTTTTATCACAACATGAGAAAAACACACAATGATCCATTTAGCTGCATTTGAACTTCTGACTGCAGTGAACTTTACTGAGCTTGATGAAGATCCTAGCAGCTCTATAGAGAACAACACGTTAGGATGACAGACACCAATGAGACATCATCACTTTGTGTCTCCAGCTGCTGATGCTGTTCAGCACAACTGAGATTTATGAGTTAAATGAGGATCAAGGTGAAGCTTTAGCTGCTGTTGTTCATGAGATGGACTGAAGTTCTGCTTGTTTCACTCATGTTTCCTTTTAGTTTGGATGTTTTAGTCTAAAAACTCAAATCCTAAAATCCCAGAGATGATAATAACTCAGAGATCTGAGCCACAGGATCAGTGTTTGTGTTGTGAGTCAGTAACAGCTGCTCTGATCAAACATGTTTAACATGTCATTTCATCACATCCATGACAGACATGAACAAGATGGAGTCCATCAGTAGTGTGTGGTTGTATTTATGCTGCTCAGATCAAATCAGCTCTAAATGTTTCCTTCTTGTTGTTCCAGGTTTGATCCCCAGAGCTCATATCTTCCTGAACAAACCAGGTTCTTAGTGAATCTGTTCTGTGCAGCAACAGAGAGAGAACAGCTGACAGGAGAGAAGATGGTGGAGCTGTTAGCATCAGTCTGTAGATATGAAACATTCCCTTTTTATGGTATTGATAAATATCAGAGTGACTTCCTGCTGGATCTGTACTTCCAGATGAAGGACTGTGAGACTAAAACAGGTCTGAGTCTCCTTCCATCATTACAGTCAGTTTTCCAGTCAGCTCCAACAGTCTGGATCATAAAGCTCTCAGAGATACAGACCTCCATCCTCCTGGAAGTGTTGAAGCTCCAATCAGAGAAGAAACCAGTGAAGCTGACAGACTGCTCACATGGAGAGAGTGAAGTGAGGAGTTTCCTACAGTGTCTGCCTTATATCTCACAGCTCAGGTACAGATACAAATACTTTGACTGTAACTGTTGGAACATTCATACATGTTCATTTTGCTTTAATATCAATAATAGTTCAGTTATTTTCCTTTATAATCAGACATGTTTAATATTCTCCACATTTTCCCTCATTGTTTATTTTAACATTATAACTTTGTCGTAGTTCAGAGGAAACATTTCTCTGTTGACAGCAATAGATTAGTTCTATGGTTTAATTTACTGACTGGATTTGAGTTAAATGTAGTTTGACAGTAAAGTCTATCAGGATATTAACCCATATTTATTAGTTTAAATGTTCTTTATCTTCTAAGCAGGTTTGTAGTTTTATTCTTCCTTTATCAGAACGCTCTTCAATCAGAATAAAGGTTGAATCCTCTGAAGGTGTTCCTCCTCCAGTCCATCCTGTCTAACTCCTCCCTCATGTTTTCAGTCCTCAGAGCAGAAACATGAACCATTACTGGCTGCTGGTCTAACTGGTCTGAATGAAGGTCTCTGTGGGAACTAATGGTTCCCAGAGAACAATGTGGGAGAACATCCATGTTTAATGAGAAATATTGAGCTGCAGCAGTTTGGAAACATGTGACAGTCTTCTGTGTGAGAGAATAATGAAGTGATGTGAATAATCAGAGCTCTGTAGCTCAGTGACAACAACACAGCCATGTTAGCAGCTCCTCAGACACACAGAGAAAAACATGCAGTTAAAGCTGCTGTTGGTGGCTTGAATTTCTCTGCAGCTAAAAACTCAAAGCAGAATCTCTTTCAGCTTCATTGAACAGCTTTTTATCACAACATGAGAAAAACACACAATGATCCATTTAGCTGCATTTGAACTTCTGACTGCAGTGAACTTTACTGAGCTTGATGAAGATCCTAGCAGCTCTATAGAGAACAACACGTTCGGATGACAGACACCAATGAGACATCATCACTTTGTGTCTCCAGCTGCAGATTAGAGACTGACATTTTTTCGGGAATCCCACGGGTCACGGGATTCCAGTGGGATTTCCGTGGGATGGGAGTCAGTATTAGTAACGATCACGGGATTGGGACGGTACAGGATTAAACATTAACGGGAGCAGACGGGAGCGGGAGCAAACCAATAGTAACTTCCGCTCTGAGTTTTTCACCCACGCTCAAAAACAACAAGAATGGGAGTGGTGCAGGAGCGGGAGTCATTCTGAATGGGAGCGGGATGGGAGTGGGAGTAATTTCACCAGGAGTGGGACGGGACAGGATTTAGATTTCTACTCTGGCCCGGGATCGGGACGGGACACCATTTTTTTCTGTGGGAGTGTGACGGGACAGGAGTGAAAATCCACTCCCGTGTCAGTCTCTACTGCAGATGCTGTTCAGCACAACTGAGATTTATGAGTTAAATGAGGATCAAGGTGAAGCTTTAGCTGCTGTTGTTCATGAGATGGACTGAAGTTCTGCTTGTTTCACTCATGTTTGCTTTTAGTTTGGATGTTTTAGTCTAAAAACTCAAATCCTAAAATCCCAGAGATGATAATAACTCAGAGATCTGAGCCACAGGATCAGTGTTTGTGTTGTGAGTCAGTAACAGCTGCTCTGATCAAACAAGTTTAACATGTCATTTCATCACATCCATGACAGACATGAACAAGATGGAGTCCATCAGTAGTGTGTGGTTGTATTTATGCTGCTCAGATCAAATCAGCTCTAAATGTTTCCTTCTTGTTGTTCCAGGTTTGATCCTCAGAGCTCATATCTTCCTGAACAAACCAGGTTCTTAGTGAATCTGTTCTGTGCAGCAGCAGAGAGAGAACAGCTGACAGGAGAGAAGATGGTGGAGCTGTTAGCATCAGTCTGCAGATATGAAACATTCCCGTTTGATCGTATTAATAAATATCAGAGTCACTTCCTACTGGATCTGTACTCCCAGATGAAGGACTGTGAGACTAAAACAGGTCTGAGTCTCCTTCCATCATTACAGTCAGTTTTCCAGTCAGCTCCTCCAGTCTGGACCATAAAGCTCTCAGAGATACAGACCTCCATCCTCCTGGAAGTGTTGAAGCTCCAATCAGAGAAGAAACCAGTGAAGCTGACAGACTGCTCACATGGAGAGAGTGAAGTGAGGAGTTTCCTACAGTGTCTGCCTTATATCTCACAGCTCAGGTGAATCCAGGATTTCTTTCTTCTAAATGAATTTCTCTTCAGTTTAATAATCTTTGATGAATCTAAACACAGATGCTTAAACTCACTGATCTCTGATCCATCAGGATCTTCTTCATCTTTGCTCTTTTATCTTTTGTCTCATTGGTCTCTCTGTATTCCAGCTGTGATCCAGGGTTCTTCCAGATCGTTTGTTCATCCACACCATTCAGATCCAGAGTGGAGGTCCAGCAGCTGGTGTCTCTTCTTCAGCTCCTGAACTTCAACCTGCGTCTAACAGGAGAGTTGGGCAGGAAGACCTGCAGCCCTGTGGGCAGAGTTCTCCGTCTGTGTGGATCTAAAGTGGATCTGATCCTAACAGCCAGAAAGATGTCAGTCAGAGGAGCTTCTGTCCTCTTCAGATCTACAACACAGCTCCACAGTCTGAGGCAGGAACCTGGAGAACAACGTCTCTTCTTCACCGTTTATCTGCTGTCATATTGAACCATTTCTTCTTGATCTCCATCATCTCTGTTCCTCTTTCTGATTGCAGACTGTCCAACGCTGTGGCCTTGTTCCTGTCTCAGTGGGTGAGAAGAGGCAGAGTGACCTTTCCTCTGGTTGTTGAAGAGCTTTCTGTGGTTTCCACCACAGCTGGAGCATCAAAGAGAGCCTTGTTGAAGGTTGGCAGCAGTTTGGCGTCTCTGCTGAGGTTCTGGACAGTCAGACGGTTAGACCTGACTAAGTCCCGCCTTCCTACTCAGAGTCTCTTCAGTCTGCTGCTTCATGATGCTCCTCTCTCAGTCAGGTAGATGTCTTCTTCATCTCCATCAGCTGAACTAAACCCAGATAACTTCTGACTTTATCTGTGATCTCTGCAGGCTGAGTGAAGATGTTCTCCAGCAGCTTGTGTTCCTCCTCCATGAGGTCCAGGACCAGAACCTGACGTTGTCCTACTTGAAGAAGGTTGGTGGAGACCTGAGCTCCTGCCGGTTGAAGTGGGAGCTGCTTCACTATCTGCTGCAGCAGCCGTCAGATCAGACCATCACCGTCAACCTGAAGAAGAACAGCTTCTTACAGGAGAAAGCTCCACAGCTGCTGCCCTTTCTGCACAGGATGGTGCTTCAAAGGTGGAGGTTTTGATTCTTCTAATCAACGGTTGGTCTGATCTTCCATCAGCAGCCTCTGGAACTAAACAGTGTTGTTGTGGATCCTCTGCTTCCAGGCCCAGACCCAGCTTTGTGAGGACTTCCATCAGAGAGATCTCCAGAGCTCTCAGCAGTCACATGATCCCCGCTTTGCTGAGGTCACTGCATCATGTGATCAACCTGAGCTGCACAGAGCTGGACTCAGAGGACTGTGCTGCTCTGCTCTTCATCCTCAGACACAGTGATGGAGTTAAACTGAAGCTGCTATGGAGCTCCATCCCAGCAGAGGGAATCCAGTCCATCCTCCATCTGCTGCACAAAGTTTCTGATCTCAGGTCAGAAGTTAGAGCCTGTTCCTCCGGACTGCAGACCACAATAAACCGTTCCCTCCTCTCCATTAACTGGTTCTTCTCTGTTCCCACCAGTGTGGACAGGAAGCAGCTGCTGAGCTTCATCCACTGCTGCGCTGCCTCTGACAGCCAGCAGGAGGCAGCAGCAGCCCTGCTGAGGACTCTGCAGCACAGCGTGGATCTGTCCTGCTCCTCCTGTGTGGAGCTAGCAGAGGAGGAGCAGAAGGAGCCTCTGAGGGTGACGGCTGCTGACTGCAGGGCCGTCTCCTCCATCCTGAGACACAGCAGCAGGGACACACAGCTCCACCTCAGAGACTGTGAGGTGGAGGACAGCGGGCTGGACCTGCTGTTTCCTGTCCTGGACAGGGTCCGTCTCAGGTGAGGAGGAGGAGGGAGGATGAAGCTGAAGCAGGGAGAAGCTGCTTCACATTCATGCTGAAGTTCTTTGTTCTGTTCCTCCTGTTTAGAGTCAGTAAGACGGTCCTGGTCCAGCTGCTGTCCCTGCTGGCTGTGGGCAGTGAGAGGGACACGGTGAGACGGGCGGTGTCCCTGTGCAGAGCCCTGGGAGGAGAACTGGACCTGAGTCACAGCACACTGGATCAGAGGCTCTGTGCAGCTCTGGTTCTGATGCTGGACTACTCTGAAGGTCTAACAGAGCTGGACCTCAGTCACTGCCAGCTGACCGACCCGCTGCTGCTCCAACTCATCACACATCTGCACAAGGTCAAAGTCCTGGAGTAAGTGTCCCAGACTGTCCCTCTGTGGGAGACAAACCCAAACATTCCCTCGGTTCTGATCCAGATCAAGTGGATCAGCTGATCCACAGACTTAGATCTCAGCCAATCAGGCTTCAATGAGCCGTGATGCTGAATTCAGGTCCAGGAGAGACTCCTGTCCCTGTTAGTGTCTCTATGATGAGGACAGACTTCTGCTAGAGGACGCTGTTCAGCAGGACAT
The DNA here is from genome assembly GCA_030533445.1 of Cyprinodon diabolis. Lineage (NCBI taxonomy): Eukaryota > Metazoa > Chordata > Actinopteri > Cyprinodontiformes > Cyprinodontidae > Cyprinodon > Cyprinodon diabolis. The sequence continues at coordinate 21,479,661 of CM060085.1, forward strand.
CTGGAACCTGCTGCTCTTCTCTGTGGTTCTGATGATTGATGGACGTGTTCCAGTAGAACCTAACATGATGCAGAGTGCTGTGTTTGTCTTCCAGTCTGAGTCACAATCAGATCACTGATGCTTCTACTGATCAGCTGCTCCTCCTGGTCTCCATCAACCCATCCATTGGTTCTGTTAGGTGAGCAAACATTCAGCTGATTCATCATCATTTAATCTCTCATTTATTTAGATACAAACGTTGCATTTCTTCAATCAAATGATGCTCAGAAGAGACATTGACGAGTCCAAGTCCTCCTTACCAAGTCATTTCTATCAACAGTTGTTTACAAGATAAAAGAGTCATGACAGAAAACATGAAGCAGTCTTCATTTTACAGAAGATAAACATGAGGAAGGAAAGACGCTTTCATAAAGATGTTTATTGATGTCTAAATATGGTTGAAACCATGAGGCTACATTCACACCAAACGCAATTGAAGCAACAGAAGCAGCATGTTTACAGGCAAAGTCATTGATTGAAATGCTTTAAAGCGAATCAGAAGGTCCTGCAAGCTGCAGTTGCTGGAGTTGGAAGAATTGAACTTTATCTGCTGGACGCGCCACATCAACCAATCAGAGAAGCTGATCTGGGAGCTGGCAGGGAGTCAGACACAGCACTGCTGATGCAGAGCGCTATGATCACTCCTCTTTATTAACGCCTAAATTAACTTCAAATGTAGAAACCTGCCGGCAGAATATGTTGGCTTTTATTATCCTGCTGCCTGCAGTTTGAAAAACGCTAACATCTACTTCCAGCCGCCACCAACAGTAGGGGAAAACCCCCAAGAGGCGAGCGGGCCTGAGGCAGCTGCTGCTGGGGATTCCCAGGCTTTTTGCTGCCGGTGCGAACGTAGCATAAGAACTAAGACAGACTTCCTACGCTGTTGATTGACTAAATCTGGGCAGAACCTCTGAGCAACAGATTAATCTACACTAAATAAAGACCTGCTAACCTTAAAGAGGTCAGAATATAGAAAATAACTGCTAATAATCAATATTTATCAAAATATTTCAAAACAAATATGAGCTCCGATTGAAACTAGAAATAAGAGTTTGCCTAAAGAAGGTCTAATAAAGAAGTTAGAGTCATTCTGCAGAGATGAAGAAACAAGCTTTAAACTTCAGAAAAAAAATAGAACAATGGATGAAGATAAAAATCAGAAGTTCCACTTTATCAAATGTTCGGGTTCAACAAAGGAACACGTCCTGAATATTTCCTGTAGAGGTCTCTGCAGAACAAAGACATGTGATTGGTCTAGTCAAATCAGGAAGTAGGTATTCCTAATAAGGAGAGAGGAGAGCACAGATTGGAGCTAACGTTCATGAGTTAAAGAATGAAAACTGTAAATATTCATTCTCTGACATTTATTGAATGAGGTTTCAGTTGAATCACGTCTGTAGTTTGATTTAAAGGAATCTCTCTATGCTGGACGTGTTTCTGATGGGAAGAGTTGATTGAATATGAATATTAACTCATCAAGTTTAAACAAGGAAGCAGGAGCTTCTAGAGCTTTAACGCATAGATTGAAATTATAGAACAGATGGAGATAAATACATTTAGATTAATATCAGAAGTATTATACGTTTGAATAGTTTTAATTTGCTGCTTTTTTGCCTCATTAAATGTTTCAGATCATCGAACAAATGTTAATATTAAAGAAAGAAAATAAATATAAGTCAAAGTTTTTCTTTCTTGTGTAATTTATCAAGAGAGAAAAGCGAGCGACACCAACCTGATTGCAGAGCTTTGGTCCCGTTAGTCTCTGTAAAGATGGACCAGAGGCAGGAAGGACTCAGTAAACAGGCTGAGCTCCATCCATCCATCAGGGCTCCATTCCAGCCACAGATTTACAGCAAAGTCTCTTCTTCAGAGAAGAATCTGAGGATATCTACAGATTTCCAACCATTAATCATATCCAACAGGGTGAGGTCTAAAAACATGGGTACAGGTTGTTGGACTGTCACCATCAGCTTTAAATCTGGGCTTTGACTAGGACACTCCATTAGCTTTAATATATCTGCTTTGGTTCTGCTTCCTAATGGACTTTGGAGATCTGTCCTCATAGATCTGGAGCTGAAGGCCACAAACAGATGGCTAGATCTTCTCCTTCCAGATTTTCTGCTAAAGCTCTGAATTCAAGGTTCCATCAATTAAAGAAAGTCTTCCTGAAGAATCAAAGCAGTCCCAGACCATCACACCACCTCCACCGTGTCTGAATGTCAGCATGATAGTAATGTGCAATTATAATATTTATTACCCAGCCCAGTAGGGGTGGTAAGTATGTTATTTAATAAATAAAATCCAGACTGTCATATATTGTTCTGGGAACACACTCATCCATCTGGCTGTGTGTTAGAACAACAAATGATTTAGAACATATATGGACTAAATTCACCACAACTTTCTTTCAAAATATAAGATTTTATCAACAAAAACCATTCAGCTCCAAGTAAAACATATTTCAGTTAAAACTCTTGACTAAACCAGTGAAACTCGACTAAGAAGAAGGAACAACATCAATAAATCAATAAAATGATGCAATGATATCACAGTTCAGCATGAAGTTTATCTGGAAGAATTTGATCAAATTAGCTTGTTACTAATTTATGGCAAATGGAATGTGTTCAAACCAAGAGATAAATAAAACAAAATCATGTTTTATTAAATAATTAGTTTAATCAGGAACCAATAACCTTTAGTTAATTGATTCCTAACCTTCTCTGATTGAGCTGGTAGCGAGCAGACATGAGGATTACCATTAATTAACTTTTGGTCATCATTTGGTGATCAAAATGTAAAGAGCATATGAGAAAACACATGAACATTAACGTTATATCAGTGTTTAAACCATTAGTGAAATAAAGCTTGTTTTAGCTTTATAAACATGTTAGCATGGCGTACCATGCAGTCTATTTAGTTAGCTTGCATTAACCAACAGTAAACAGATGAAATAATGAAAAATCTTTAAAGAAACAGCATTTAGCTTCATAGCTGCAGGAGAGTTCTTTGTTCTCAGGATCTCCCCTCCTCCAGTATCTTCATCTGAAATTCAGAGGAAATGTTGCATTTCTCTGGCTCTGATGTCAGCCACCAGGTCCACTCAGCCTTTGGTCAGTCTGGAGTTCTGGTCCCTGGACATGGGGGCCATGATGGCGGCTCTTTGATGTGAACTGGACAGAGATCAGTCCCCAAAGAGGAAGAAGCAGACATGAGACAGCTGCTTTGTTTCTTGATGCCTGATGTGTTGCTGTGATTTATTGATTCTACAGATCAGCTGATAAGGTCTGGGTGTGGCTGGACCAGAAAATGGAAAAATCACAATTCATTTAGGATTTAATATGGAGGGTAAGAATAGTTTAACATAGGATCAGGTGGGTTTGGAGCTTTGTTTACATTCATTGATGAAATAACATTAAAAACTGCTTTTGGTTCTTGGTAATAAATGTATCACTAAAAGTGAGACGACTCAAACAATTAAGACTGAAGTGAAAACATCAGTTAATGTGATCTCTACAGCTGTTGAGTCTACAGATAAATCATCCTTCACAGGTGGAAGGGCTGAAGGAGGATCTGAGATCTTTCATTCTCCAACTCCTGATTCCTGCTGAGTTTCAGCATCTTCATGTTGTTGGCAGGGTAGGAAAGTTTTATTCCCACAATGAGTCGTTCTGTTAGAGCCAGAAGGAAACAGTTTCTCCTCATCTAGTCTCTGGTTTCGTAGCGTCTCTGATTGACATTTGCTCCATGTTGAACTCACTGATGGAGTTTAAGCATTTTAGCTCAGAAGGACCAACAAGTGAGTTTTAATGGTTTTATTGGTTTCAAAGTCAGAATCAGATCCTCATTAATGAACCGATAAAGAAACTCTGAGCAGCTTAAGCTGCACTTTGACTTTTAGCTTTAGTTGCTCAGAGACAGATTCCAGCAGTTTTCTTTGCTCCAGAGATGATGTTTGGAGATTTAAACCATCCTGGAGCAGTGGTCTGCTGAAGATGAACTCTGATCTCCTGCTGAAGCCATGTTGTCTGGTCTGAATGAGTCACATCTTCTCTCTGCCTTGCTCTGTTTCTAGACTCTTCAAGAACAACATCCTCAACAGAACTCCTTATAAGGACAACAGGAAGTTTGAAATGTGGTGAAGCAGCTGTCAGTCAGCTGGTCATGTGACCAACAGGAAGTCCCTGTCTCCTCAGGATCCTCAGATGGACGTATCAGCTGGTCAGCAGTGAGGTTGATCTGTTCTCCTTCTGGTTTCCATGTTTCAGTCCAGATGCCTCAAAGGAACTAAGCAGGAAGCCTGCTGCCCTGCAGCTGTTAGCTCCACCCCTGCTCTGACAAACCTGAATCATAGGAGTGGCTCATTACCAGACCTTTACCAAACTTGATGCCATGATGAAGAGATAATCGTTGATTCAGCTGCGTTGGAACAGGGACGTAGCTAAAAGTTACAGGACAGTAGATCCTAAGGACTGGAGTCTGAGAGGGCTGCATTAGAGCAGCCCTCTCAGACTCCAGGGCTGCTGTCAACACACCCAGTTCATGTGGGTTTCTGTAATGGAATCATGTTCATAAGGCTGAAGGCTGTCTGGATTCAGCTCAGCAGTCCGGAGCTCCTTTCCTCCCCTGGATAATGTTCTTACTGTTGACAACATGAAAGCTGAAGGATCAGGAGGAAGGAGCAGCAATATGAGTTCATGGGAAGAAGCCAGAGACTTTTTAAAAGCTGGGTGTCCCATAAACACATTGATCTTAGACATTTTTTCTGTCATCCATTATTTTATCTTGAGAAAGGGAGCTATTGTAATATTTTTGTAGTTAATCTATGGGGGGAAAAAATTACAATCATTTTTTAGGTCATTCCTTCGTCTCTACAATGAAGAAGGTTTATTTCATAATCTTTTATTTGTCGTGTTTCAATGTTTCTCAGAGTTTGTTTGGTCGAAGCTCTAAGTGTATCAATTAGGAGAATTTTAGGGAAACTTTGGAGCCAATGTGTCATATCATGGATCTGTACTGTGGTGCTTCATGTTATTCAGACCTCAGAAAATTTGTTAGATTGCAGATTTATCTAGTTTATATTGATTTTTCTTCTAAAGAAATGTTTATTTCTGGCTGTTTGATAAAGAGCTTATAAAGTTTATAACAACATTTTTTGTGGTGTTTTTTGTACAAGTGAAAAATGTGTACAAATGAATGGAGTTTAAATTCAGAGCAGTTTAGCTTTTTATATTAATATTAACTATTTAATTTACAATCTTACTTAATAGTTTATCATTAATACTATATTTCTAATGAACTAATCTATTAGAAATCATTAAATATAAAAAAGTAGAATCATCTAATATAAACAGAAATATCCTGTTTATAGTGCAGCAGCTAGTTTGTGTTGCTCTCATGTTAAAACAGAATGTAATATGAAATTCAGACTAATGGTATAATATATACTAATATATATATTTAATTTATTGATTGATTTATAAAAACAGCTGGATGTCCTCTTAACTTACAAATTAAACTGATTCAAACAACAGCGGAGTGGTTTTAGATTGTGTAATTTATTTTGAAAGGCTCCACAGGAAGCGCTTCTGATAGATTTATTCCAGCTTTATTTTAGTTGTAGTTACTACTTGTAGCCACCAGGGGGCGGTGAATAAAGCAGCTGATCTGAGACTAGTTTGTTTGTAGCTCTGTAGCTAGCTGGTTTCCAGACTCAGATCAGCAGATTAACTTCTTCGCAGTTAGAAATCTTTAAACAGAAGCTTCTCCTGGTCTCATTCTAATTGTTTTATTTCAATATGAGCTGGAATGATCTTTATAGAGTTCATTAAACAGCCCACAGAGACTCAGAGCGGAGCTAACGATGCTAACAGACGCTAGCAGGAGGTGGAGACACTGGAGGATGTTTTTAGCTCTGAGGCTGATCTTCATCAGCCCTCCCTGCTTAACTCTGATTATCAGCATCTGTAGATCTACACCCTGATGCTGAACCACAGCATCCATCTTTGGCTACACAAACAATCCTTCAGATTTTCTTTTTACCATCATTATGATTCATTGTTCTAAAATTCTGAAAAAGTGTAATTACAACCTAATACCACGGGAGGGCAGTATAGAGACCACGTTCAGGACAGAATCTGTAAAAAATAAAATATTAATTCTTGTTTAGTTCATTTTCTCTTGCTCATGATCCATTAACTGAACATTTTCAGTGACAGTGTTCAATGTTCTCATCTCTTGTGTTTATCACAAATAAATATTGTATTAATTATCTTTATAATTTTTCCAGACCTTTGTTCTCTAAACAACCAACTGTTGATCTGTTTGGGATAAAAACAGACAGGGTGTTAAATTTCCATAAAATTTAATAAAACTATTATTAATTTTATGTAATTCTTGTCTCTAATAATATAGAAATATAAACTGGTAGATTTCTATTTAATGGGTTTAGTCAATATAGCTGCAGTTATTAGAATTTAGTAAGAAATAAAATGTTTCATAGTTTTGGGATGTTTAATTAGGGCTGGACAGCGGTGCAGTTTATAGCACTGTTGCCTTGCAGCAAGAAGGTTCAGGGTTTGGTTCTTTCTGCATGAATCTGCATGTTCTCCCTGTGCATGCATGGGTTCTCTCTGGGTGCTCCAGCTCCCTCCCACAGTCCAAAAAAATACAAAACATGACTGTTGGGTTGATTGGCTTCTCTTGTCCTTAGGTGTGAGTGTGTATGCATGGTTGTGTGTGTCTGTGTTGCCCTGCGACAGACTGGTGACCTCTCCAGGATGGACCCCACCTCTCACCCATTGGCGGCTGGAGATAGGCACCAACCCCACCTCGATCCTGACCGAATAAGTAGGAGAAGATGCATGGATGGATGTTTAATGATGACTTCTCACTGCCCTCTGCTGGCTAAGTATTGTAACTACAGATATTTTTATAATTTATTATTTATGTCAATCCAAATTAACTATTATAGTAAGTATTTTTGTAATTCTTATCTGGTCAGATAAAATTAGGTTAAATTATTATCATAAAACACCAAAGTATTTGTATCTAGTAAACACAGAAACATCCTATAGTTTACAGCACAGCAGTTAGATTTTGTTGCTCATATTAAAACAAAATGTAATGTAATGTTCAGATTAATGGTTTTTAAATGTGAAATATATATATATATATATTTAATTAATTGATGTAATTATTAAAACTGTTGGATTTCCTCGCTGCATATAGATGAAACTGGTTCAAACCGCAGCGGAGTTTGTTTGTGTTTTACTTTGAAAGGCTCCACGGGAAGCGCGTTTCTGATATATTTATTCCAGCTTTATTTTAGTTGTAGTAACTACTTGCAGCCACCAGGGGGCGGGGCATAAACCCGCTGAACTGAATCCAATGAGTTTGTAGCGCTGTAGCTAGCCGGTTTTCCAGACTCAGATCAGCAGATTAACTTCTTCCCAGTTCCAAACATTTTCTCAAATGTGTCCCCAGGTCTCGTTCCAATGTTTTCTCTATCAATGTGAGTAAGAATCAGTTTCCGAGAGTTAAAGAAAAAACAGCCCCCAGAGACTCAGAGCGGAGCTAACGATGCTAACAGACGCTAGCAGGAGGTGGAGACACTGGAGGATGTTTTTAGCTCTGAGGCTGATCTTCATCAGCCCTCCCTGCTTAACTCTGATTATCAGCATCTGTAGATCTACACCCTGATGCTGAACCACAGCATCCATCTTTGGCTACACAAACAATCCTTCATATTTTCTTTTTTACCATCATTATGATTCATTGCTCTTAAATTCTGAAGAAGTGTAATTACAACCTAATACCACGGGAGGGCAGTATAGAGACCACGTTCAGGACAGAATCTGTAAAAATAAAATATTAATTCTTGTTTAGTTCATTTTCTCTTGTTCATGATCCATTAACTGAACATTTTCAGTGACAGTGTTCAATGTTCTCATCTCTTGTGTTTATCACAAATAAATATTGTATTAATTATCTTTATAATTTTTCCAGACCTTTGTTCTCTAAACAACCAACTATTGATCTGTTTGGGATAAAAACAGACAGGGTGTTAAATTTCCATAAAATTTAATAAAACTATTATTAATTTTATGTAATTCTTGTATCTAATAATATAGAAATATAAACTGGTAGATTTCTATTTAATGGGTTTAGTCAATATAGCTGCAGTCATTAGAATTTAGTAAGAAATAAAATGTTTCATAGTTTTGGGATGTTTAATTAGGGCTGGACAGCGGTGCAGTTTATAGCACTGTTGCCTTGCAGCAAGAAGGTTCAGGGTTTGGTTCTTTCTGTATGAATCTGCATGTTCTCCCTGTGCATGCATGGGTTCTCTCTGGGTGCTCCAGCTCCCTCCCACAGTCCAAAAAAATACAAAACATGACTGTTGGGTTGATTGGCTTCTCTTGTCCTTAGGTGTGAGTGTGTGTGCATGGTTGTGTGTGTCTGTGTTGCCCTGCGACAGACTGGTGACCTCTCCAGGATGGACCCCACCTCTCACCCATTGGCGGCTGGAGATAGGCACCAACCCCACCTCGATCCTGACCGAATAAGTAGGAGAAGATGCATGGATGGATGTTTAATGATGACCTTCACTGCCCTCTGCTGGCTAAGTATTGTAACTACAGATATTGTTTATAATTCATTATTAATGTTAATTCAGATTAACTTTTATATTTACTGTAATTGTAATTCTTATCTGGTCAGATAAAATTAGGTTAAATTACTATCATAAAACACAAAAGTAGTTGTATCTAGTAAACACAGAAACATCCTATAGTTTATAGCACAGCAGTTAGATTTTGCTGTTCATATTAAAACAGAATGTAATGTTATTTTCAGATTAATGGTTTTCAAATGTAAAAAATATATATTTAAATAATTAATGTAATTATTAAAACTGTTGGATTTCCTTGCTGCTTATAAATGAAACTGGTTCAAACCGCAGCAGAAAGTTTCTATGTGTTTTACTTTGAAAGGCTCCACAGGAAGCGCATCTCTGATAGATTTATTCCAGCTTTACTTTAGTTGTAGTAATTCTTGTAGCCACCAGGGGGCGGGGCATAAACCCGCTGATCTGAATCCAATGAGTTTGTAGCGCTGTAGCTAGCTGGTTTCCAGACTCAGATCAGCAGATTAACTTCTTCCCAGTTCCAAACATTTTCTCAAATGTGTCTCCAGGTCTCGTTCCAATGTTTTCTCTATCAATGTGAGTAAGAATCAGTTTCAGAGAGTTAAAGAAAAAACAGCCCCCAGAGACTCAGAGGGGAGCTAACGATGCTAACAGACGCTAGCAGGAGGTGGAGACTATGGAGGATGTTTTTAGCTCTGAGGCTGATGTTCATCAGCCCTCCCTGCTTAACTCTGATTATCAGCATCTGTAGATCTACACCCTGATGCTGAACCACAGCGTCCATCTTTGGCTACACAAACAATCCTTCAGATTTTCTTTTTACCATCATTATGATTCATTGTTCTAAAATTCTGAAGAAGTGTAATTACAACCTAATACCACGGGAGGGCAGTATAGAGACCACGTTCAGGACAGAATCTGTAAAAATAAAATATTAATTCTTGTTTAGTTCATTTTCTCTTGTTCATGATCCATTAACTGAACATTTTCAGTGACAGTGTTCAATGTTCTCATCTCTTGTGTTTATCACAAATAAATATTGTATTAATTATCTTTATAGTTTTTCCAGACCTTTGTTCTCTAAACAACCAACTGTTGATCCGTTTGGGATAAAAAAAATTAATAAAACTATTATTACTTCTATGTAATTCTTGTAATAGTATAGAAATTTAAAACTGGTAGATTTCTATTTATTCTATTCTGTGTAATTCTTCTAGCTGCCCTCTGCTTGAATCAGATTTTGATCTTAGTCTGAAAACAGTAGATATAACTTTCCAAAAATTAAAAACAATCCACTGGACTTGGTTTCCAGTGGATCGTTTTTATTTTTTTAGAATGACTATGAACTGGATGACTGAGAACCTTCACCTTCTTTATCACAAAATCTGTATTTTTTCTGTTATTGAATCAGAAGCAGCTTCACAGAATTGAAAACTGTATGAGGCTCTAAAACTGATTTTTATTCCTGCTCCAGACTGAGATCATTAGCAGATAATTGATCTCCAGGTTGATTGTGGTCTATTTCTATCAGAGCAGAGAGGTTTCCGCCCTCCAGTGGAGAAAGCTGGTAACTACAGCTGGTCTGTTTTCTGTTCCTGATTGGCTAACAGAACACATGTTGACAGCTTCCTTTCTGTTGTGTTATTTCCAACTATCCTGCCCCCAGATTTCCTCTATCAGAATGAATTAGCAGCAGCTCCACTGGGTAGAAAACAGAGACTGAGAGGGGAGCTAACGATGCTAACAGACACCAGCAGCACTTTAAGTTACTGTGGAGGATGTTTTTAGCTCTGCAGCAAATCCTCCCCTCTGTCTCCTGGGTTTTCCACACAAACTCTGATTATCTATATCTGTAGATCTATACTCTAATTCTAAACGGCATTATCTTTCAGTCCTAAATTAATGGCTAAATTCTTTTTATCGTAAATATGGAGTTTAGCATGTAGTTACAATATATCACCACAGGAGGGCAGCAGAGAGGCAATTTAGGACAGCAATTAAAACCTTGCAGAAAACTTTATTTACTGCCAGAGGTGTCAGGTACAAAGTACAAATACTTTGTCACTTTACTTAATTAGAAATTGTCATTATATACACTTTACTAGAGTAATTGTTTTTCTTTTTTATTTCTACTCCTTAAATTTAAAAAACAGACTCGTTAGTTTTGTTTCATTAAAGCTACAGTGTGTAATTTTTAGCGACATCTAACGTCCAGACTGCAGACCGCAGCAACATGAACATCTCCCCCCCACCGCTTCTCCCCCCCAACAGTACGGCGAGCGTTACGGGACAAAATGTCTTCCACGACGTCCGCATCACCTACCTTCTCAAGTGATGAGGTTTGTTTACACAGATCATTTTACAGATAGTATTCTCAGGCATAATACTGCCAGCTACTGTTCAGTACCGTCTCAGTTCATCTCTCTCAACTTGCCGTAGTTACTTTCGAGCGTAATGGGCGATCTCGCAATCGCTAGTTTGTTGGCTCTGGGCTGCCGTAGCGCAAAGATGTCTGCCTCCATGGCTGCGGGACCCGCTCCTATGTAATTATAAATAACCAATTCTAAGGCAACGCAGATATTAAGGTTAAGAGGCTGAGCTCGTAGATGATGATAAATAACATAGTTATGTATAATATATTACATTTCTGACTGTATATCCCTGTAATTATTACACACTGTAGCTTTAAAGCTCATTTTCATTATGGCCTGTTGGTATTTAAAAAACATAAAAACCATCAGAATAAGTAGTTTCATCCAGACAATAAATTTCTTTGTGTTTGATATTTATAAACTACAAATAAATATACATAATCCTGTTTTTACAATGTTTCTAAATGTCTTTTTATTTTATTTTTTCCACCAGCTGAATATAAATTAAAATAAATGTTTTAATTGATAAATTAATAGACCTTTTTGCAGATATTTCCATGTATTTAATGACCCTGCAGAGAAAACCCAGCTGATCAGAACCAGAACTGCTGACAGTGTTGGACCTTCCTAGTTTAAGATGTAGAGATGAAGAAAGGATCCAGTTCTGGTTCTGATGATGAAGCTGAATCTGTTTAGAATCAGATCTTTCTGCTTCTGAAGGTGAAGATGTTCTGGTCTGACCATCTGCTTGTGGACTGAATCCAGAGCAGAAGATCCAACCTAACAAGAAGCTGTGGAGCAGTGGGATCAGCATCAGAACCAGCTGTAGAACCAGCTCTGCTTGGACCTCTGGGTTCTGAAGCTGATGCTTTGGAGAAAATGAGGATTTGGAAGAGAAATGTTTAGTCGTCACGTAGAAGATGTCATTGATTCAGATGCTGGATAGCTCAGAGAGGAAAGGAGGTAGGAAGGAGTTCAGAGGGTCTGGAGTTCAATTCCTCAGTGAGACCAGAAGCATTTGTTTAATAATATAAACATATTTCAAGAACAGTTAATGTTCACATCAGCAATCTTATCACTGAAGGTCCTGACTCTGATTCCTGCTGAAAGCCTTTGTTTTATCAACAGTTAATCCAGACATGAAGGAGATGAATGTGTTACAAGAACAGATCAAAGTGTGGAGGGTCTAGTGGTGCAGAGGTCCAGTTAACCAGACCTGGATCTGAAGGTTATAGGATCAAATCCTGCTGATACTTATTGGATTTTAGCCACCATTATTATCAAGGTTAATATAGAAATTCAGAGGTTAGATCTGCTAAGAGAACAGTGTCATTATGAATGGCTTTCAAATCAGACTTACTTATACTTCAAAACAGAAGTATTTTTTCATTCACTGTAAAAGTGAAAACAAAAAGATAAATGTGCCTGGAAAACATATATCACAGAATTGTATAAATCAAGAATTTTATGCAATTCTGGGTTTCTAATCTAAAGTATGTCAGAGCTTTTAAAAGGAAGATGGTTCATCTGCCTTGGTAGCTCAGAGAGAAGAGATGCTGGCTTAGAGTTTAATGCATCCTGAGTTCAACTCCTGGTTTCTAACGACTGTAGAAGAAGAAACAAAAAGATAAATGCGACCGGAGAAAAGTCCAAAGTGTGACAGGGCCTGTGGTGTGATTGTTAAAGCATCAGCTCTGAAACTAGAACCTCATGAGTTCAAATCCCTCAGAAGTTAATCTTCTGTTTTTCTAACGACTGTAGAAGAAGAAACAAAAAGATAAATGCGCCCGGAGAAAAAAACCAAATGTCTAAAAGTTTGTCATGGATAATAAAGGCTTGACTCTAAAACTAGAAGCTCATGGGTTCAAATCCCACAGAAAATTATATTATCATTTTCCAACAACTGTAGAAGAAGAAACAAAAAGATAAATGCGCCCGGAGAAAAGTCCAAAGTGTGACAGGTGTCATAGCAGAGTGGGATTGTCTGCGACCGTAAGGCGCCAGTGGTGCAGAGTCTGAGTTCAATTCCCTCTGTGGTTGATGTAGCCTGGAATTCCCACTGTGGTGGGTCAGGGAGGGGGCCGTGTCCCCTCCCTGACTTCCACAGCAACACCTGGAGGAGGTTATACATCAGGAAACAAGGACTGACTGGAAGTTTTAATGACAGTCAGAAAAATAGTAAAGTTATGTTTCTAAAATACTAACAGTAGTTTTTTAACAAAACTTAATTATATACAAACTAAATAGAACATTTACTACAACATTACTTAAGAACAGATTTAACTCATCTTTATTATATAGATAAGAAGATTAGACAAACAAATGCTGAAAGACCTGTTTAAGTCAACATGATTAGTTAATTGGATGAATGTTTTAGACATGTAACCTTAGCATTTTACTGCCTCCAGTTACATGAGTTAAATCTGTTATAAAGTAATGTTGTAGTAAATTAGTTTGTATAATGCAAGTGGTTCATTTTCAAGTTTTGTAATAAACTACTGTTATTGGTCTTTTAGATGCATAACCTGTTAAAACTTCCAGTCAGTCCTTGTTTCCTGATGTATAACCTCCTCCAGGTGTTGCTGTGGAAGTCAGGGAGGGGACACAGCCCCCTCCCTGACCCACCTCAGTGGGAATTCCAGGATACATCAACCACAGAGGGAATTGAACTCAGACTCTGCACCACTGGCGCCTTACGGTCGCAGACAATCCCACTCTGCTATGACACCTGTCACACTTTGGACTTTTCTCCGGGCGCATTTATCTTTTTGTTTCTTCTTCTACAGTTGTTGGAAAATGATAATATAATTTTCTGTGGGATTTGAACCCATGAGCTTCTAGTTTTAGAGTCAAGCCTTTATTATCCATGACAAACTTTTAGACATTTGGTTTTTTTCTCCGGGCGCATTTATCTTTTTGTTTCTTCTTCTACAGTCGTTAGAAAAACAGAAGATTAACTTCTGAGGGATTTGAACTCATGAGGTTCTAGTTTCAGAGCTGATGCTTTAACAATCACACCACAGGCCCTGTCACACTTTGGACTTTTCTCCGGGCGCATTTATCTTTTTGTTTCTTCTTCTACAGTTCTTGGAAAAAGATAACAGTTTTAGAGTCAAGGCCATCCATGCCAAACTTTTGGACATTTGGCTTTTTTCTCCGGGTGCATTTATCACATATGTTTCTATATAACTTGACAAGCCAATGCTTTAACAAAAACCAAAATCCAACGAAGTTTTGATCTTAGGAACTTCAGGTCCAGGTCTGGTTGTTTCCACCACTGGAGCCTCCATGCTTTGACTTGTTCTCATAGCAGATATATCCTCTCAGTTTCTACATTGACTTTGAGAACAGATGAGTTCCATGTCAATATTGCTTTTTCCTTTGGTATTTCTATCACAAAAATGGCCTGGTTCTGCTGGAGGTTTCTTCCTGTTCAAAGGGAGTTTTTCCTCTCCACTGTCGCTACAAGCATGCTTAGTGTGAGGGATTGCTGAAGAGTCAATGAGTCGATGCAATCAGCTGGTTTTCCTTAGATAGAAAACTTTGAATCAATCTGACTGGATGATCTGGTGAACTGGAAAGTGCCTTGAGATGACATGATGTGAATTGGAGCTATAGAAATAAACTGAATAGAATCAATAGCTCCAGAGCTATCTCTATAGTTCTGCTGCTATAGGCTTAGACTGCTGGAGGACATAGGGACCCCTTTTTCATCATTCTGCTTCATTCTATCTCTATTCTCCCACTCTGCAGAATCTGTTAGTTCAATCTCTAACGTTCTGCTCTCTCTGCTTTTTCTCATAGTAGCTTCATCTGGTCTGTTCCTGTTTGGCTGTGACTCCATCCTGGAGAGAAATATCAGCTGTGCTGCTGCCATCAACACCTTTGTTTCTAGATGTTGGAGCTTGGCCTGTTTTCCAGTGTAGTCCTGTTTCTCTGACTGTGACTAACTGGATGTGCTCTCTTCATCCTCTGACATGGGAGCTGGCTCGGAGCTCGTCTGCCTGGCTGTGTGTTTCCTGGACGGGGCCGCCTGTGGAGCTGGTTGACAGTTGCCTTTTGTATCTATGCTTCTTTTTCTATGTCTGCTTCTGTCTCCTTGAACCCCAGTGGGCCTCAGCAGATGGCCGCTCACACTGAGCCTGGTTCTGCTGGAGGTTTCTTCCTGTTCAAAGGGAGTTTTTCCTCTCCACTGTCGCTACAAGCATGCTTAGTGTGAGGGATTGCTGAAGAGTCAATGAGTCGATGCAATCAGCTGGTTTTCCTTAGATAGAAAACTTTGAATCTGAATTTGTGAATTGGCGCTTTAGAAATACTGCTTTGAATTCTGAAGCTTATCCAAAATGGGGGGGATTTACATTAGGCCCCAAGATCCCCATAAAACTGCTTACATGTATGGTTAATGCAACTGTTCCTTATTTGTGCACATTAATTATGTTTTTGATAAAAATCCTTTGGCTAAAATGCCATCAGAACGCTGATAATATTAAGTGTCGCTCAAAAATGTACTTTGTTAAATCAACATTTAGTTTGCAAATTAAATATTTAATTTCTTAAATAAATATTTATTTAAGAAAGTAAATATTTAGCTAGGTTGGTGGTAGTTAAATTTTTAGCTCCAAATAAATAACAAATAATATATGTCTATTCTATTAAAATTTCTCTATCTGGGTCCCTGTAGCTCAGAGAACAGACTTTAAACTCTCTTAAAACTCACTAAATAACCACAAATATTGTAAAATAAATATTTTCCTTCAAATTAAATATTTAATTTGCAAACTAAATATTTAGTTTGGGGCAAAACATTTATTTAACAAACTAAATATTTAATTTCTCTTAAAACTCACTAAATAACCATAAATATTGCTCGTAATGTTAGCATCGCCCCATAATAAACCAGCAGGTTGAATAATGAGGTGCAGAAAGCTACATCTTCCTGCCAGCAGGGGGCGGTGCAGCGGCGCTGCTCCAGGTGGATCTCCTACCAACATGGCTGCATCCTCGGAGTTACAGCTTGATCTCCTGCCTTCGGACCCGCTGCTCCACATCCTGTCTTACCTGAGCTTCAGAGACCTGGTCCAGTATGTGTTAGACTGCACACAGACAGCAGATAATTAGCAAAGCTTGTTTCCTAACTAGCTCTCTAACTACAACACGCTAGCAGCTAGTAGGGACTCGTTAGCCTGGCGCGGAACTGCTGTTTTTATTATGATTCTACCAAAATAATGATGCATTAAATACTGTCAGCTGGTTACAAACTGCAGGCGCGGAGTAAAGACTTAAACTGATGGTTTTTAATTACGCGCCGAGAAAAATAAATGACGTCAAGCGTAAAGATGAAGATCTTGTTTACAGTTAGCTTCATGCTAACAGCTGCAGTTTGTTTACCTTTGGGATCTCACTAAGTGACCTAAACTAAACGCCTGATATGATTTAGTTTGAGGTTAAAGGCATGAATTAGTAAATCTGAAAGCATTTTTTTTTATAAGAAGTATATAATATTTCAGTTTAACTGCATTAAATGTTGCTGATCAGAAGTGAGAATAGATCTCTGGTTGGATGGATTTATGTGTAAAACTAGAATAAAACTTCCTGCAGAGACATCTGTGTTCAAAGGAGATTTGTTTACAGTTTTAAGCTGCTGTTATACAACTCTGTTATTTTAACAGGATAAGGACTAAAGCACCAGGAAGTAAAGAACAATCAGGAACATCTGCTCCACTAAAACTCACTTTATAAACACAAGAATCAATAATAACACAATTTGTAACAAAAGTAATTTCCCTCTGGGATTATTAAAGTATGTCTGATTTTTATCGGCTTGGATATTTTTTATTTAGTAAAAGTGGGAAGTTTTACTAGTATAGTTTTTGTTCCACCATCTAATGGAGGTTTGTCGATTTATTACATCAATATGAAATTTTTATTTTGTCAAGTAGTCCAAGCGCAATTATTAACCACGGAGTGTTAGGGCCAGATTACAGAATTAAATGTTTTTATTTTGAGGATAAAGTCGTAACATTACAAGAATAAAGTAATTAACAAGAATAAAGTCATTTAACGAGAATTAAGTAGTAATATTAGATCAATATGAAGTTTTTAATTTTGTCAGGTGGTCCACGTGCTATTATTAACCACGGAGTGTTAGTGTCAGGCTAGAGATTTTAAATGTTTTTATTTTGAGGATAAAGTCGTAACATTACAAGAATAAAGTAATTAACAAGAATAAAGTCATTTAACGAGAATTAAGTAGTAATATTAGATCAATATGAAGTTTTTAATTTTGTCAGGTGGTCCACGTGCTATTAACCACGGAGTGTTAGTGTCAGGCTAGAGATTTTAAATGTTTTTATTTTGAGGATAAAGTCGTAACATTACGAGAATAAAGTAATCATACCACAACCCATTTCAGTTAGAAAGCTTGGAGCTCCGCCCAGCAGATGACGGCTGACCAGCTCCACCAATCAGCAACCAGTCCACTTTGACATCCTTGTTTCTCGTAATTTTTGGACTTTATTCTCATAATTTTATGACTATTCTCATTGTGACTTTTTTTTTCTCGTAAATTTACTACGTTATTCTCGTAATGTTACGACTTAAAGAAAAAAATCTCTAGCCTCCGTATTACGTATAATAATATTATGAGAATAAAGTCATATCTTATTCTTACCAGAATCTTTGTCTTCCCTAAAATGAGGAATGTCCAGCGTCTTTTGAAGTTTTATACTCATCCGTTTCACAAATGAGGAAAAATTAGCCTCAAATTATTATCAGTGTCAGAACTTTGAAACAATTGTTCAAACGACAATGAGCTGGAATCTTTCTTTCTGAAACAGGTTTCTGTATGATGATTTCATTCTCGTAACATTTCATCTTTATTCTCATAATGTTATGACTTTATTCTTGTATTTAAAAATAACAAACACTCTATCGTAAAGTACAAATCCAGGATGGAAAATTTCTCTTAATCTTTTTGTTGTTTTCAGGCTCATGATCTATTTGTGGTAGAAATAGATTTTCCAGAGTGTTGTTATTTAAACACTGACTGAAACATTTTAGTTTTAGAAGCTTTTGTAATCAGAAAAATTGGTAAAAGTTGCCATTTTAAGCTTATTACCATTTAAAATGGCCGAACCTCCTTTGATATTTTTCTCAAATCTTCAGGTAAATAAATATTTGTATCTTTTCCTTGGATTTATCTGTGAAATGATGTGATTTTCTTTTGCTAATCTGAGCTATGGATTATTTTACATGCTAGCATTATTATTGAGTCTATAAACATGTAAATACAAATGTTCTTCAGACCTACCTTGAAGGTGCAGTTTTGTGGCTAACTCCACCCTCTGCTTTGCAGCTGCAGCTACGTCAGTAAGCGGCTCAGTGAGCTGTCCAAACACAACCCACTGTGGAAACGTCACTGCTGCAAACACTGGCTGCTGACAGAGTGAGTCTGCTTTCATTTACCCTCAACCATAACCCACAGTGTTGATGTCATGAGGTGAGTCGAGGCGTGTGTCTAGTACTGGAGGGGGCGTTTCCACGAGGTGCGTATCAAGACTTGCTTCATTTGGGGGAGGGGCCAAAACCCAACTTGGACTTTTGAAAGTCGCGATAAAACACATGACGTATTTTGGCTAATTTGATTAATTTGTATTGGTTTGCCCTAGTATAAATATAGATTGGGTAAAAATTAGATTGGTTGGTTTAACCAAAAGATTGGTTGAACACATAACTTCCAACTCGCTTAAAAAAAAAACTGGAAAAAATATAATTGAATAAAAATGACCAAAACCTTTTATTTTCTCATCATCGCCCAATTTTCACACTTTCACTGTCTGCTTGAGTTTATTTCACCTAAACGGCCCTGTGTACCTTTAATGATTTTTCTCTTCTAAGGCATTTTGCACAAAATATTTTTTAACACACCAATCATTAACAATTTCAAAGGAACTTAAATGGGGAAAAAAAAGACAAGAAAAACGATTGCAAAAACAAAAAAGTCACAGATTATGACGAAGTATTAGGGCCAGGCTAGAGATTTATTTATTTATTTTTTTTCAAGAATAAAGTCGTAACATTATGAAGGGCTTCTTGGAAAAGTTGTCATACTTCAAAAACTTTACTCTGGAAATGTTATGACTTTATTCTTGTAATTTTGCGACTTCATTCTCAAAATAAAAACATTGTTTTGCTTGGTCCTAATACTTGGAGTTCTGCCTTCCACCAGTAGGTGGTGACATGTTTACATGAAGTTTTATGAACTGTGGGGATTGTTGAAGCAATGAGCCCAAATGGTTCAATGCCTCATGAGGCTTAATGTGAGCATCACTAGCCGGCCTGTGTGTGTTTGCATGTGCAGCGCGGACCGGTTGCAGCGCGGCCTGTCCTGGTACGGCCTCTTCAAGCATTACTACTCGGACCTGGGTCGCTACATTCAGCACTACGCGGTGCTGAAGAAAGCCTGGGAGCAGCTGAAGAGCTTCCTGCAGCAGAGATGTCCTCGGATGATCGTTTCACTCAAAGGTAACAGATCCCAGATCCTGCTGCGTCCATCTCCGTGCCGAGCTGAGGTTGAACTTTTCTTCATATTTTTATGGTTTCATCCTCAGATGGCGCCACAGAGGGGGAACTGGACGACATAGAGGCTCAGATCGGCTGTAAGCTTCCTGACGATTACCGCTGCTCCTACCGGATCCATAACGGCCAGAAACTGGTGATCCCGGGGTCAGTATCCACGCCAAGTCTGCCCCTCCCTCCCCTGTTTGACACCCAGGTCTAACCAGCCCGTCTCTGGGTTCGTCAGGCTGATGGGCAGCATGTCGCTCTCCAACCACTACCGCTCTGAGGTCCTGCTGGACGTGGAGACGGCGGCCGGAGGCTTCCAGCACAGGAAAGGAATGAGGCGCTCCCTGCCGCTCACCTTCTGCTTCCACACCGGCCTCAGCCAGTACGTGGCGCTGGAGGACGCCGAGGGACGCAAGAAAGGAGAGAGCTTCTACCCGTGCCCTGTGTGTGCGCACTTCCTGTTCGCCTTCCTTTCAGAATAAAATGTCTGATTCGGGCTGTGACTGTTTTATTTCTGTCTGTTCAACAGGATCAGACGGCTCAGGATCCCTCCGCCATCGACATGTTCATCACAGGTCAGGTTTCGTTTACGTTCTGCTGCTGGTTGAACTGATGCTCTAAATGCTTCAGGAGTTTTACGATCATTTATTGTTGTGATGTTACTTCTTTATTCTAGTAATGTTACTTTATTCTCAGAGTTTTATGACTTAATTTGCAGAATGTTACAATTTTATTCTCGTAATTCTGCGACTTTATGCTCGTAATGTTACAACTTTATTTTCGTAATCTTACACGACTTAATGCTTGGTATGTTACGACTTTATTTTCGGTATGTTACGACTTTATTCTCGCAATTCTGCGACTTTATGCTCGTAATGTTACGGCTTTATTTTCGTAATCTTAAACCAACTTAATGCTTGGTATGTTACTTTATTTTCGGTATGTTACGGCTTTATTCTCGTAATTCTGCGACTTTATGCTCGTAATGTTACGACTTTATTCTCGTAATCTTACACGACTTAATGCTTGGTATGTTACGACTATATTTTCGGTATGTTATGACTTTATTCTCGTAATTCTGCGACTTTATGCTCGTAATGTTACGACTTTATTTTCGTAATCTTACACGACTTAATGCTTGGTATGTTACGACTATATTTTCGGTATGTTATGACTTTATTCTCGTAATTCTGCGACTTTATGATCGTAATGTTACGACTTTATTTTCGTAATCTTACACGACTTAATGCTTGGTATGTTACAACTTTATTTTCGGTACGTTACGACTATTCTCGTAATTCTGCGACTTTATGCTCGTAATGTTACAACTTTATTCTCGTAATCTTACACGACTTAATGCTTGGCATGTTACGACCTTATTTTCGGTATGTTACGACTTTATTCTCGTAATTCTGCGACTTTATGCTCGTTATCTTACACGACTTTATTTTCGGTATGTTACGACTTTAAAAAAAATCTCTAGCCTGGCACCAATACTCCGACGTTATTATTAGAGCCAGGTTAGCAATCTTTTTTTTGAACAACTATGAGCTGGAAGCTTTCTTTCTGAAACAGGTTTTATGACTTTATCCTCATATTTAAAAATAAAAAATCTCTAGCTTGGCCCTAATGCTCCATTACGCTGATCTGCGTTTTCAGGCTCCAGCTTCTTGGACTGGTTCAGCACCTACGTCAACAACGTGGTTACAGGAGAATATCCCATCATCAAAGACCAGATCTTCAGGTCCGTCCGACTCTGAAGCCTCACGGCTGACGGTGTGTTTGAATTAAACCCAGCGCTGTGTCTGCAGGTACACGCACGAGAAAGGCTGCGTGGCGACCACCGGCGACATCACCGTCTCCGTCTCTACCTCCTTTCTCCCCGAGCTGTCGTCCGTCCACCCGCCGCACTTCTTCTTCACTTACCGCATCAGGTACAGCTCCACCACACCGACCCGGTCCGGTGACGCGGCGCCGTAACGGCTTTAAAAAAAATCTGTTTGCAGGATAGAAATGTCCAGAAGCGCCTCCGCTAAAGCGGCCTGTCAGCTGGACAGCCGTTACTGGAAAATCACCACTTCCGATGGAAACGTGGAGGAGGTTCAGGGTCCCGGCGTAGTCGGTACGTCACACGCTCCTCGATCTTGGTTCTGATTGGGCCATACGAGGTGCTGATCTCCCTGTTTCTCTGCAGGAGAGTTCCCGGTCATGACGCCTGGAAAGGTGCACGAGTACGCCAGCTGCACCACCTTCTCAACGCCGTCAGAGTTCATGGAGGGTCACTACACCTTCCACAGGCTAGGTGGCGCCACTTCTCCTCCTTCAGCAAACTGACTTCCTGTTTGTGATTGATTGGTTGATGGGATTTCTTGTCTTCTAGCCAACAAGGAAGAGGTTTTCCAGGTGGCCATCCCTCGCTTCCACATGGTCTGTCCTCCTTACAGAGAGCCTGCGTCTCGGACGGTGAGAAACGACTTGGACCAGCTTTCCTCTAACAGCTTTGAACCGAACGTTAAAGCGCTTCTCGTTTTTGTTCCCGTGCAACAAAAGGCTTCGACCAGCCACACGACTCCCTACGACGACGAGGAAGACGGCGACAACGACGACGGGGATCAAGGCAGAGGAAGGTTAGGCGGTCTGAGAGGCATCAGCGCCTCAGCCCTGGAGGGCTCCCGGTGCCCTCGCTTCATCTGACCTCCAGACGTAGAGCCATGAACTCAAACTGAATCACTTGAACTTCCAGTTGCCAAATACCACGTGGGTGCGGCGTTTTCAGGAAAAGCTTCTTGGTTCCTTTTAGATTTTTGTGAAGAAGAGCTGCAGAGATTCATCATCTCATGTCAAAGATCGTCTAAAACATCTTTATTCCTGATCCAGACAACATTCCTCAAGCTAAAGCTCTACGATCAACTATAAAACACTTTAAAACTTGATCTGATCCCAGTCTGGTGATGTGGGTCTGTCGCCATCTAGTTGACAAACCTGGTATTACACCTTTTTTTTTTGAGCTAAGAATTTGTTTTCCAGATGCTGCATTTTGATAAGGATTGATGCTTTTTTTGTTACAGGAGTTGAAAAAATATTAGTAAATAATTACTAGGTGGGGAATACAGATTATATAGATTCTTTTTTTAAAAATATAAATGTTGTAGGATGTAAGATGAGGCCAGCGTGATGATTTTGATGAACTTTTGGGTTTGAAGGTTACTGGTTTCTATAAAGCTCTGTTTTTTTTTTTTGCAGATTTTTTCTATGTTTGGGTTCAATAAAATCTTTTCAAAGAGCTGTTCATATTTTTCTGCTCTCCAGTTAAAGTTAAAAAGGTCCCGTTAAACTGCTTAATCATCGTCCTCATCCTCCAGCTCTTCCTCTTCCACCGGCATCCCTAAGCTCCTGCGCCTTCTCGTCCCCCTCGTCTCCTTCCTGTCCTCCTGCTCCTCCTCCATCTCCTCCTCCAGCTCCCCTCTTCCTCCCCCTCCCGCCGGCTGGCCCACCTCCCCTTCGCGGGCATTGCAGCGGCTGCAGTGCCTCCTGAAGCCTCCCAGGTACTCGGAGCGGAAGCAGCAGAAGGGGCAGGCGTAGCGTCCGGGTCGGTGGACGGTGCGGACGTGCTGCTGCAGCCGGCTGGGCAGGAAGAAGGTTTGGGAGCAGTCCTTGCAGCTGTAGGGGCGCTCCACGTCGTGGTACCGCTCCAGGTGCGTGAGGACGAACCCTGCAGAGACCAGCAGAACCTTAAAGCTGCACTGAAGCAGAAACGTTTGCTCTAAATGCTGCATTTGTTGGTTCATACCAGAGATTACATTTCGTTTAATAAAGAAATCTAAAAATGGGATTTATTTTTGAACAAATATGGGGCGCCGTTTGTAAAGTAAAGCAGTCAAACATTAGGAGCAATATTTATGGTTATTTAGCGCGTTTTAAGAGAAAAATAACAGGGTTATTTTACTCCAAGTCATTTTTTCTCTGTCATTCATTCATTTATAAAAAACTTACTTTGTTAAATAAATGTTTAGTTTGGAGCTAAATATTTAGTTAACAAACTTAAGATTCAGTACATATATATGTATATATATTCACATATACAAATATATGCCGTTATTTTTCTGCTTTCCAGTTTAACCCTGAAATGCCGAATGTATCATATTTGATACATACGGTTTCTGAAATGTTTTGCGTCTGACACCTTTTGCAAAAATTAATGGTAAAAACTTTGCTCAAAATCCTATTGTACACAATCAGATATACCTGATAACAGAGGGCAGAAGACTACACAAAAAATAATCTTGACTTATCGCATAGTAATAAATTATTAATATCAAAAATGTATTTCTGTTTTTTCTTTTTACATATTTTGTTAAAAGGCCAAACCAAAAAAAAAAGTAATTTTCTGTTTTGTTTTATTCTTGGATCGGGCTTTAAAGGGTTAAGTTAAAAAGGCCACGACCTGTTTAAACTTGTCAATCATCAGAATAGTTAGAATGGTTATTTTAAAAAAAACGGCAAAATCCTTCATCATCTTTACCTTCGGCAGGCTGCAGCCGTGTCCCCAATTCCTCATTTTCCAGCTACTTTTGTTTTGTTGGAATTAGCCTTTTCCCCATTCTGGAGCTTTTCAGTGGTGTGAAAAGTTCACACATTTGTTACTTAAGTAGAAGTATAAATACTGCAGTTTAAAAACAAAAAAGTACGCCATCAGAACGCTTTTAATATTACGTGTGTCTTAATATTAGAAGTCTGCCATACTGGATCAGTCAATTTCTTCCAAAAACTACGTAAACAAGTTTAGGCCATTTACTATATGAATTGAAAGCTCAATTTTCAACTGTTTCTTAAATTCTCTGAGATAGGTCCAAGGATGAGGGAGGTCTTGTTGGCCTCTGTCTCCCGATACGCTCTCGCCTGTGTCCGACCTTTCAGACATTTCAACATCTTTTTCTGAATCCCACATTGTAGCATGGCATAGACAATTCACGTTAGCAGTTTGAAGAACACCTGCTGGCTTCTGATGATTTCCTTTAGCTAACCAATGAGTGTTTGCGTTCTATGACTCATCCAATCACACTAGTTTACACTAGATGTGGGTGGAGCCAATGATCTGCATTGGATGGAGCACATGACGGGAAATAAAGATTTAGAAACATTAAACCGAAGCCAAGAGTAACGAGGAAGGTTTGTTTTAAAAATGTAAGGAACAGAAAGTACAGATACTGGTGTGAAAATGTAATGAGTAGAAGTCAGAAGTAGGAAGAAAAATAAGTAATGGAGTGAAGTATAGATACCTAAAACGTGTACTTAAGTACAGTATCGAAGTATTTGTACTTAACTTCGCGCAGAACCAGTTATATCTGATGTACTATATATCTGCCGAAATTGTTAATATAAAAGTTTTAGGTTTTTTTTCCAAATAAAGCATTTTAAATGCTGCGATAATCATATTTAATACATTTTTTTGCCAATTGAGGCCTTCTAAAAAAAATTCTCATGATTTTAATTATTTTTAATGACGCACAGAAACCCTGAATTGAATCTTAAAGTCGTAGAGAAGCGGCCGTTCCAACTGTTGCATTTCAGAATTCTCCCGATTGGTGTCCGACTTTACACTAGTGAATAAAGTGAATGTGACCTTTAAATTCTGAACATAATTGAAAGGTCATCAGACCAGACTCTTCCTTTTAATTTAAAATGATTTTAGTTTAGATTCATGTCTGTGATCCGCTTTTATTCTACAAAATTAAACAGCTGAATGAACGTCCTCTGAGTCGGTGATTCCTGCCGCTTATTTAAAGCAGCAGGTATTAAAGTGCTAAACAGCAGCAGGGATGATTGGTGACAATAAAAACATTTTTAAGCAAAAGAAAAAGCTTTGAACGTCACTGCTGTCGCTTAAAGTTCTGGACCAGCCCTGTTTTTATTGCAAAGTTCTGGAAACCTTTACTGCACCTTTCAGTTTGCTCCTCCAGTTGCAGACCAGGCAGACGAAGCGGTGGGAGACGAAGCCCACCCACTTTTCCGTCGCCTTCTTCTCCTCCATCATCAGCTCGTCGCTCAGCCCCGCCCCCTCCTCCTCCTCGGCCACGCCCATCTGCACCTCCCGGCTCTTGGTCAGGGCGTGGGTGGCGTAGGTTTTGGGGATCTCGTGTTTGCGCACGATGTGGCTGACGGAGACCGACTTCTGCTTGTGGCTCCAGCCGCAGATCTTGCAGTGGAACAGGACGCCGTCGTACATCAGGACGCACTTCTTCTCTTCATCTGTGGGGGTCCCTCCCGCAGGAGCCCCACTCTGCTTCTCCTCCTCTTCATCACCTTCACTGCTCCTTACTCCTTCAGGGCCGCCCGTCTCTCCCTCTTCCTCTTCTTTCTCTCCATCTTCCTCCTTCCCATCATCCTCGCAGCTTTTTTTACTTTCAGGAGCATCCTCATCCTCCTCTTCCTCATGGCTCCTCCTCCTTTTCGGACTCCTAATGTTTTGGTTTTCTTCCAGATCTTTCTTCTCTCCATTCTCTTCCTTCACCTCCACCTTAATGCTCAGCTTGTTTTTACACTCATTCTTCTCGTCCTTCTCTTCTCCGCTTCCCTTCCCTTCAGGAGCCTCCTCTTCTCCCTCCTCGCCTCCCCCTCCTCCCCCCTCCCTATCCACCATGCAGTGACGGGAGATGATGTGCTTGTAGACTTTGGTGAAGTCACGGCTGGTGTGGAAGCACTCCGAGCAGTGGAAGAGCCGCGCGCTGCTCTGGTACATCAGGATTTTGCCCAGGCGGCCCACCGCCACGTCGTCCAGGCAGGCGGGGTGGGATGCCGCCAGGTGAGACAGCTGCTGGGCATGGCTCTTTGACAGGTGGCCGCAGTGGGAGCAGCGGAGGTGGGCCGCTACTCCTCCGCCTGCTTCCCCTCTAGTGTGGATGAGGACGGACATCCGTGCTGGGAGACATCAGAAAGAAGTTATTCATCTGGTCTGAGCAAACAGATAAAAACATCTATTCAGTCTATATCTATGTGTTTTTGATGCTGATGGGCTGAAATGTCCTACTAATTGATTGATTGATTGATTGATTGACTTAATTGATCTCACAGTGGAGAAATGTACTTGTTCCATCAGCTCAAAATAGTCAAAGAAGAAGAGGAAGAAGAAGGTGCCAAAGGAAGAAAAAGGTGCCTGAGATATATGACAGCTTTATCATTATACATCATATATACAGGGTTATTGCACAGGGTGTTTACAGTGGTAAATATATATAGTTATTGCACTGGACGTCAAATATAGAGAAACAGTTATTGCACAGGGTATCAAATGGTAAAATGTAAATAAAATTATACATTGCACAATAAAGGATTATTTTTCTCTATTTGAAATGTGTTGGATAATGTTTTTTTTTTATACTAAATGTCCAATAAAGTTTAATTAGGGCTTTTATCAGGACATTATTACCTTTAGATTCACAATTTCTTCATGTTTAGTTAAATTTATCCTTAATGGGGGAAAAATTGTTAGTATTAACGGCCTCAGTTCATAAATGCATTTTTTTCTGTTCGCAGATGCAAATTATGACATTATTTTATCATTTTGTATTTAAAATGCTAAATCAGAAGGTTAACGCAGCATGTTCAGCTCCTTAGTCTCTTTGTTTTATTCCCAGATGGCTGCAGTGTAATAACGGTGCAGCTAGCTTAGCTTAGCTAACATGCTTTAAAAGCATCCTTTTAAACTCCGTTTCTTACCCACCTATTTAAGCCGCTGCCTGCCGCTTGACCCTGCCGACCCGCCGTAGTCGAAAGGGGACTTGAAACCAGAGTAGATAAATGTTTTGAAGGGATTTTAAATGGAAATATTTGCTATGGGCCGAGCAGAGGGCTGTTACTGCGCTTCCGTGTTTACCCGCGGCGCAGCCAATCACAGCGCAGAGTTTCTATCTCGCGAGATCTCCGATTGGGGCGCGATAATTAGGCAAATCATTGCTCATACGCCAGCTGTTTTCGCCTTTATTATCAGTTTATTATCGAATATTGTTTATTTTTTACAAGTTATTGCAAAGTTAATAAAATTATAACTTTTTACATAAAAAAATCTGAATCCGTGTAAGTTAATTAGGCTCACATACAGGGGTGGATATAGGAAATCTGGGGCCCTAGTCAAAGACAGGCAGGGGGCCCTCTGAAATGAAAAGACAAGACATAAAACAGCCCCATTCTACAGATAGAGAAATGTTAATAGAATAGACATCCATTATCTGTTCTAGGTTGTGTCCCTCTCTTCTTGTCCCTTTTCTTCTTGTTTTCCTCTCTATGTTTTGTACTCAGCTGACTTTTCATGCTGTCTCTAAAGGAATGAAAGATTTTTTCCAAGCACTAAGCTCACTTAGCTGATTGCTCCTTCCTGTACTTCCAAAAAGGCCAAAGTAAATAACCCAGTCCTTCTTTTCACTGTAGACAAGCCATGATCTGCTTATCTGTTCTCCATTTTTCATTTGGATGAAATAATAGCTGCATGAATCATGACAGCAGACAAGATAGAGGAGAGCAGGAGGCGGGGTTACCAATCTACTTGCTCTGGAGAGCAGAGTTCGCTGCTTTTAGATGTTGTCTCCAAAGTCTCCAGTAGGAGAAAAAAAGTCTCTAGATTTGGCGCTAGGAGCTTTTTAGAAATCAAAGTGCTAGAGGAGTCTGAAAAGTCATCGTTTGTATTCTAATGGTTTGCTGCTGTCTGTTTGGACCTTTATGAACATGTGCAGCAAATGGACTGATCCAATATGGTGGACGGCATAGCATTTTAGTGAAAGGATTTTAATCAAAAACATAATTAATGTGCATACATAAGGAATAGTTGTATTAACCAAATAGTTTCAAAACAATAGTTCTGGACCATTTAGAGCAAAACTGAGAATGAAAGAGGTTTTTGATGTGCAACTGTGTACTCGTAATGAAGAATATGAACAGGTGTAAAAATAAATTGTACTTGTGATTTTTTTTTTATTGTACAAAAACAAAACTTAGAATGGAGCTCTTTCTACAACATCAAATTCACACTTCCAATGCACAAATAGTTAGCCCTAAATTCCTGGCCTGATTACATCATTAAAGGGAATCATAGATGAGGCTTCACTGGCCAGGAAGCAGCTGCTGCAGGCTTTTATTGTGAAGGAATAGAGGAGGGAGACAGAGCAGAGCAGAGGGAGGACTCAGATTTGAACTTGTGTTTTTTTATTCTGTCTTTGCTTGGATTCCCATCCACTTCCACAAACACAGGGAGGGGAAACATGCTCTGCTTGAAAGGTAGGAGAACATCTCTCAGAGGGTTTCTGTGTTTAATTATCTGTAAAATAGTCCAACCCTGCTGGAGAACAGATAAGAGGTTTGATGGAGGGAACAAACTGCTGATGAGCTGCAGCGTGTTTCAGATTACAGCTGTTTTGACCACCGTTGCCATGGTTACTGCTATGATGCTGTCCCGTCTCTGCTGCAGTGGCTGGGGTCGCGGCTGTATACCTGTGGGAGTGGGTGGTTTGTGGCGGTCTGTGGGTCAGGAGGTGTGTGCATTCCTCTCCTTGCTGCGTTTGTTTTGTGTTTAATGAGCAGCGGCCTGTTGAGGCAGGCTGAAACATCCCAGTCAGCCTCTCCAACACATCTGTAGCAGCTGCAGCCAACAGAATAAAAACTACTCTGGTAACATCCTCCATGTTTTCCTTTATCCAACCTGAAGGTTGCTTTTATCCCCCTGAGGCTGAGCCGTTTTTCTTTAATTCAGGCTTTTGCAGGAATTGTTCTGTTTAATGTTGTTCTTTTGGATCTGTCTGGACTTTAGTTGTTCTTTGCAGTTTCTGTTTCTTGTGCAGGATCAATTTTCTTTGCAAACTATTTGTTTTTGTGCTCCTAATGTGAACACTTTGGGTTTTATCTTTTCTCCTTAAGTTAGTGAAAGCATTTGACCCCCCCCCTCCCCCTAAGAAGCATCACACTTCTTTTGGACTCGTTTCTAATCATTGTGTGTTTTGCTAATGTTTCTCTTTTCTCTTTT
Source organism: Cyprinodon diabolis (assembly GCA_030533445.1). NCBI lineage: Eukaryota > Metazoa > Chordata > Actinopteri > Cyprinodontiformes > Cyprinodontidae > Cyprinodon > Cyprinodon diabolis. Next base: position 21,509,290 of record CM060085.1, read on the forward strand.
GCTTTTTTATCCTTATTTCTGGTTTCCAAAGTTTTTATCTTTATTGTATTTTGGGCAAAATGTTTATTTGTAGATTCTTTTCTGCATATGATCTTTTTTTATGATCTTTTTTCTCCCCTGAGGCTGTATATTTTGCAGTTCTACTATTTTACAGTCAAGGAAACCTGTATATCATCTCCAAGCATTTTATAAGAAGAAACAAATCCACCTAATCTCTCTATTGCTCAGTTGAAATTAGCCAAATAATAACAACAAATCGAGCAGCAGCAACTAGAGCCAAAAATGGCATAAGGCATATGCCATTTGGGAACCGGCATATGTTAGTTGAAAAACTGCATATGCCTGTTCCCAACTGGCATATGCCTTGGGCTGCAACTAACAATTATTTTACAAATCCATTATTTTTTTCCGTGACTCGATTAATAATTGGATAGACAAAGGTTCCTTAAACAATTTTTTTTTTTTTTTTTTTACAAAAAACTAAACCAGGTGAAACTAAAACTTTTCCACTTGAGGAGTTTTGGATAGAACAATCAATGGACTAAAACTTTTTTTTTTTTTTTTACAATTTTGATTAAATTATTGCTCTAAGTGGTTCTAAGTGGGGTTTTAGAGTCTCTATACTCCAGTTGACAATTAATTGATTACTAAATTAGTTGACAATTATTTCAATAATTGATTAATCTGATCAATTGTTTCAGGCCAACATATGCCGGTTACCAACTGGCATATGCCATTTTTCACAACTGGGATGCCAGATACCAGTTTTGGCTCTCATTGTTTCAGTTATCAGGAATCCTCCTGAGACTGAACAGAAAAGGAAAAGACATCTTCAGCTCAGCATCAGTTTGTTAGAGTCCAACGTTCCGTTTCTGTTTCACTTTATGAAGTTAAAATGCTTCTGTCCATTTTACCAGACGACTGCAGGAAGTTTTAGTGTAATTTAATGTATATTATAATCGTATCTGACAGAACATCTTTCTCTAAAATAATAATGTTCAAACTGAGTGGAATAAAACCTCCTTTAATCTATCAGATTTTAAACTGCCTCCAGCAGAAGGCCGATCGTTGCAGCCGAGCCGTTCTTCAGAACCAGGGGCTGAGCTGACTAAGCAGGAGCAGCAGGAGGTTCCTGTGGGTCAGGTGATCCAATCAGCTATTAATCAGATCACTGTGACCAGCCATCAAACAGGACTGTCCTCTGTTTTCTCTCTCTGAGGCTCCTGTTTTGGCTCAGAGAAGATTTAACGCTCTCCAGGCGAGGCGTCTTTCACCTGTCTACAGCTGCAGTGTGTCTGTCATTAAACCAGCCCTGTCACAGGTCCGCCCCTGATGGATCCTCCTGCAGCTGCAAGCTCAGGAGATCATTTATGACATGATCAGGTTGTCCATTTAGAGTTTTCTCTTTCTGGACATTTAGCTGCAGAATTAGTCATATGTGGGATAATTAAGGTGTCTCTGTCGTGCTTTTTGGTTCCTTTTAAATCATCTTTTGGCCTCAACAGAGCAGTAATTTTATTAAACTGAAACATTATTTCAGTTTAATATGGAAAAAAATCTCAGAATTCTGACTTTAACCTCTTAACATCCACCTCATTTTGGATAATCCTCGCCTAGTTTGCATACCAAAATGGAAAAGCAAATAACTTACGAACTGTAATGAGTTATTACCCCACTTAAGCTCCACCGGGTCGCCGGCGACCCAGTTTTAAGAGGTTTATCTCAGAATTCTGGTTTAATTAAAATTATATGTCCTCAAACTGAAAATACTTGTTTTTGGCTTGAAAATGTTAATTTGTACGGAAGAAGATTAGGGCCCCTGGAAAAAAAAAAAAACATTCACATTTTTAAATATTATTTTTCGTTAAATATGGGAAAAAAGTAAGAATTCTTAGATTAAAGTAGGAATTCTGACTTAAATCTTAGAATTCTGACAGCTAACAAACATGTTAGCATCCAGCCGTAGCCATGTCTGTTTTAGAGACTAGCTCTCTTGTTTTAATCACCTTCTGCTCTTCCATTAATCAGATAGCAGCCGGAGTACCCGGAGAGAACCCACGCATGCTCAGGGAGAACATGCAAGCTCCATGCAGAAAGACTCTGGGCCGGGAATCAAACCCAGAACGTTGTTGCTGCAAGGCAGCAGTGCTACCCACTGCGTCACTCAGCAGCCCCTTCTTTCCCATAATGAACTGAAATTAAATTTAAAAATCAGCTAACTTTATTTTCTTTTTTGAGTGTCCTTAATAATCTTCTGTATTTATCGGAACAAGTCCTTAAGAGGAAAATTAAAGTAATATAATGAGAAAATTCAAGAGATTTTAATGTTTTACAAAAGCCTCCATTTCTAATTCTTCAGTCCGTTTTAGTTTCATTTCCACTTGATTATTTTCGGTGTTTTTATAATGATTTCTTTATTAACGCTTTGATTTCATTGGTTTTACTTTGTAAAACCTGACATTTTATATCTGGTCTGTTTTACTGCAGCAACTCCTATAAAAAGACGATGGTTGTTTTTAGCGTCTGTAAAACCAGGGTCTATTTTCAGCGGTGGATTAATCCATGTTTGAACTTGTCTGCCTGTCAGAGTTTGTTTTTCAAAAGAAAAATGTTGGATGTCAGCAGCTCGTAGTTGAAACCCCGGTTCTGGCCTTTTTGGTTTCTGGTTCTGGGGTCAGAAATGACTCAGTAATGGAGCAACATGTGGTGGTGAGCATGGAGGTAAAACCTGGCCCACGCTGGCCATCTGCAGACCTGGATAATCCCTGTTAGGAGATTAAACCTGCAGAGAGGAGGCAGAGCAACGTTCTGTCAACAGGTATGAAGGAAACCCTGTTTTTGGACTCATGAAGAAGCAGAAGGTTTGGGATGTTTGGAGGTCTGTGGTTTTCTTGTGAAGGAATGAGAAGAAGCTGCACTGAGCTGCTGTTTTCCCTTCAGATTAGGATTCTCCTCCACTGGGATGTTTTATCAGACATCTGGGAGGATTTACTGAAGCTACTACCGGTAAAAAAAACCTCAAGAAATTCTACATTATTCCTGGAGTAAATCTTTTCTGAAAATCTATACATCTAAAATCTCCTTAATTTTCAACACTTATTTTCAGATTGTTTTGGGGACATTAAATGCAAAATGACTTAACGAATTTCTTTCCAAGCTTTAGAGGAAATATTTTTAATCTGATCACCAACTTTGTCACGTAAAGAACTCAAATTTTTTCTTTTTTAACCTATCTTGGATTATTTTTTCCGGAGAAATTATAAAAACTATCCTGGTCTTTTATGATGAAAAGTTTGAGCTGTTTGCGTACGTCGGATGAAGCCGTTCACCTTCTAGCCAATCACTGATCAGAATGATTTCCTATGTTGAATGTCTGGGAGGTGAGGGGGCGGGACCTGGTGTGTCATCACACTGCTGGAATAGGGGACCCGATGAAGAGCAAAATGAGCTCCTTCCTCGCAAGATGGCCGTCCTCCAGCCTAAAACGGAAGGCAGCCTGAGAAGGCGCCTGCTCAGCGCCAAGATCCACCAACAACAGACCGCCATGATGGGACTGCACCCCAACAGGCCAGCATCGCCTGTTGGTGACAAAGCTCCCCCTCACTGTAACCCCTGGCTCCTCCCACCTCGACAGTACGTCCACCCTTCTCTTCCCCCAGAGGCTCATGGGAAACTCTTCTTCTCTCTAGAATCTTGTACCAAACCCCAGATTCAAGCCCAGGTGCAGCGCCCCTCATGCCCCGTCCTCACCCGGCGCCGCACCAGTTCCTGCCCCCCATCCCCAGAGCCTCGCCCCTGCTATGCCTTACCTGTCCCTCCCCCCATGAGTATGACAAACCCTCCAAAGGAACCGGAGGTTCCACCTCAGTATCAATACCAGCCCACCAAGAGGTGGAAAACCAGATTCCTTTGGTTCAGACGGCGCCAAAAGAAGAGCTTGAAGGCGGACGCTTTGCCCACCACCCCCCTTCTGCAAAAAGGTACAGACTCTTACCGTTAAATGTGGCATTAATGGTTTCTTTATTCCAAACCATTTAAAATATTCCCATAGATCTCCTGCTCTCACTTCTTCTTAATTTTAGTTTTTTTTTATTTTGGTCTTTCTTCGTTCCAGTTTGTTCCAGAATGATTTCAGTTTATCTGATTTAATTTTGTTGCATCTGTTATCAGAAAAGAGGCTCTGCTCTCTGACCAATCACTGTCTTTGTTTGCCTGAGCATTCTATGGTCATTTTTCTAGTGTGGAGTCGTTCTAGTTTGGTTTATTTCTATAGCTCCAATTCACATCATGTCATCTCAGGTCACTTTTCAGTTCAACCAGATCATCCAGTCAGATTGATTCAAAGTTTTCTATCTAAGGAAAACCAGCTGATTGCATCGACTCATTGACTCAAATACAATGCCTCACACTAAGCATGCTTGCAGCGACAGTGGAGAGGAAAAACTCCCTTTGAACAGGAAGAAACCTCCAGCAGAACCAGGCTCAGTGTGAGCGGCCATCTGCTGAGGCCCACTGGGGTTCAAGGAGACAGAAGCAGACATAGAAAAAGAAGCATAGATACAAGAAAAACTGATCTCCAACATCTATAAAAAAAGGTGTTGATGGCAGCAGCACAGCTGATATTTCTCTCCAGGATGGAGTCACAGCCAAACAGGAACACTGAAAAAACAAAACAAATCTAGACAAGTATTTTTTTTGTTAAAAGAAGTGCATTTGTTCTTGGATTGAGGAGGTAAAACACACATTTTGCTTATGGAACAAGACAATTTACATTTAAAATAAGAAAACTCAACTGCAGTGTCTTATTTCAAGTGCATTTTATCTAATTATCTTATCTTAAAAGTAAAAATACTTATTCCATTTACAAACAATCTAATTTACCTACTTAAATTAAGGGTAAATACGCTTAATTTATGAAATTTGTACTTATTTCTGTATTGATTTTCCAGTGAGCAGACCAGATGAAAATACTATGAGAAAAAGCAGAGAGAGCAGAACATTAGAGATTGAACTAACAGATTCTGCAGGGTTAGGATAGATATAGGATGAAGCAGAATGGTGAAAAAGGGGTCCCTATGTCCTCCAGCAGTTAAAGCCTATAGCAGCAGAACTATAGAGACAGCTCCCACATATTGGTGTCCTGTCCAGAGGCAGTGGACATATTAAAGCTGGGGAATTTTAGGGGTGGGGTCTCACTATCTTCCACTAGTCTGTTCATAATTTTAACCACAAACATTCGATCCAGTAACCTGACTCCGCCAGATGGATTTGCTCCGCATATCCATCTGGAAACCTTCCGTAGAAGTAATTTTGGGAAGGGGCGAAAATACTGGTTAGCTGATTGGCCTATGATGGTGATAGACGGGCCAAATAAACCAATCAGATCAACGAAGCATATGACGTACTAACAGAGCGACGACGAAATCACAACCGCAAGCCAGGCTACTCTTGCCGAAACCAGTCGGGAGAAGAGCAAAAACATCTTTTCCTCTGAGAAAAGCCTCCAGAGCAGTGTTTTGCTCTTCTTTCAGTGAAGAAATACTCTGTAATTCCGATAAAACTTGCTCGATAGCCACGCTAACGCTAGTTTCATCGGCTGAAGCCGCCATGTTCTTTAGACTGAACTGTCGCGCTTCTCGTTGCGTCACACCTCAACCCGCCTCAAAGGCAACGCTGATCGGACGTTCGTTTGGTGAACGGCTCTAAATTTTCTTCAACGGAGAGTCTCCAGACTGATTAGCGAGTGAAACCTTGAAAGCTCGCGAGATCAGGATGGTCTCACGAGGCTATCGATCCAGTGGGAAAAGTATGAAGTAAAGCTTCTCTCACTTTATCTTATGGCCGCTGTTCACACATCTATGATGCTGAAAACACCCGAACCCGTCCTTATCCAAGTTATTCCTCAGGAAAGAGAAGCAGTGGTAAGAAAGGAGTTAAGAAACATCTGCTTTGTTATTATGAAATGTGTTTTGGTTGCTGGAAAACAGAATCTTTTTTAACCTTTCAAATTAAGAACTGTGATCTCACTTTTGAGGAAAAAATAGAAGAAAAAAAATCTAGAAATTTTCCATCCATTAAGCAACAAAATGTTTTTTTTTGTTGTTGTTTTTTTTGTATTCAGGACATCTGTAAATATGATGCTGCTGCTGTTACTGAACAATATTGCTTTCAGAAATGGACGGTGAATGATCTGGTCCTTCTCTCTGCTCCAGAACTCTCCATGGTGAGAGCTACAAACAGCTAAAGCTATGCTAACATTCCAAACTACCAATTGGAATTTTGTTTCCAAGTTTGCAGGACAAATTAATGAACACAAATAAAATGATCTCCCATTGGTTTGGTTTTTGATTCTGGTTGGATGGTCATGACTACAACACTGCAAAAAGTCTCTTACTACATTTCTCTTCTCATTACCAGTTAACTTATTCTGTTCTTGTCGAAACAGGGGCAGATGACACACATGTTTCTCATGTAAACAGAGTTTCATGGGGCCCCCAGGAACTTAGGGCCCTAGGCATCTGCCCAGTATTGACTAATGCTAAATCCACCCCGCAGTTAATATAATGTGAACCCAGTTAGAGCAGCTTGGGATCCAAACTGGTCACCCTACTGCAGTATTTATTGGTTAAAGTATATTAATCTACTGGAGTTAATTTATGTTGGTCTTTGATTTCATACATAAGCAAAGACATTTTATTTTAACTATCTTAAATTCTGGTATAAGCTTTATCTTTTGACCCAGAGAGAAGCAGCTAACATGACTCAGCTGTTATGACAGTTTCTGTTCCTTCAGATTAGATTACAAGGGGAAAATATTATTTATAAATAAAAAAAAAATTGGTTTCCAAGTTGGTTTTGTGCACATTTATTTGGTTTTATTTAGTTAATTGTGATGCCTTTGTGGTCCGGCAACCAGTCTCAACTTTTTCAGTATGTGCATGATTTTGCATCTTTGTGTATACTCTGACATAATTTGGAAAAATCTGAACAAACACTGTGGAAGTCTTGGTCCATGCCAGGATCAAGTCATCTGGTTGGACTTGAACATAAACCAAAGACGATTCAGTATGACTTTAGTGAGAAAAATTTTTAATTTTCAAAAAAGTAAATTTACTTTTTTTCCCCTACAAGCAAATGAAGCCAAGAGTTTCATGTTTCTTCTACTTTGAATATGAGATTCTTCCAGCTGCTCCAACATTTTTTAGAGAAGGATGAGATGGAGAAACCTAGAGTGAATAATGAGTCCATCAGCCTGCACTGAAAAAAATACAACCGCTTTTGGCATTTGCTTTAAATGCCAAAAGACGCATTGTCGAACACAGAAGAACGAAATCCTCAGATTGATTCATATGTCGCAGCTAATATACGCAACGGTTGAAATCAGAATCCTTTCCTTTCCCATTGAGTTGCGTCCCAGTGTTCACGGGGATGGACGTCTGTGTCTTCGGCAGGCGTAGAGCTAACAGAACTGGCAGCGTTGCGAGGCAAGGGCTCAAACATGTACGGCTGGAAGCCTTCTACACCAAACCAAGCTTCTGCCGCCCTGGCGTCCTCTTCCACAACATCTTCGTCCCCGCTTTCCTCCTCTAAATAAAAAATGGATGACGGAGGAGACTCATCCACGACCTCCGACACTAAACTCTCCTCCTCTTGCATGTTTCCGCTGTCCATAGCGTTCCTTGACAGCGTCGTTTCTAAGGCACCAATTTAGTGCTACTTGGTCCCAATGGAATTTCCCATTGGGAACCTGCTAGCAGTGTTGTGCCTGAACGCGTTCATTGAACGAAAGTTCATGAACTCGTTCATATTTTGGGCGAACGTGAACTGAACGTACTGTATTACTGCCTGATGAACGTTATTGTGAACTCGTTCATTCTGGTGTCTGTGAACGGCTCGCTCTCTCAGTTCAACTCCGTTCAATAGGTTGCCAGATTTCTATAGAGCCCTCCAGGCGAAACCCCGTCTAAATCACACCGTAAACAGGCCTTAATATGTAGCAGGAAAAACACCCAATCTGGAACACCAGCTACCAGTGTCGTAGCCTACAGCCGCGTGCGTCATCAAAACAAAATGCAGCGTGGAAGCCACAGCAACATGGAGGTGACCGTGGAGGCGACAAAGCAGCAGTATGATCACTTAAAACAGGTTTATGACCAGATGGTCGGTGAGGAGGATGGCAACAATCTTACATTTCTCTGCAAACTTTGCCCGCCGGCTTTCAGTAAAAAAATCCGCACTTCGGTAACATCTAAATCAAATCTGAAACGGCATATGTACGGAAATGGAATTTCAAATGGAAAAAAATATTAAAATTAAAAAAACATTTGCACCTTAAAGACTACTTTCCTGTTTTTCTTTTAATAATTCCTCATAAAAAAGACCATTCAAGCAGCACATTTTTCCTGATGTTTTTGAGAATATACTGTAGGGGTGAAAGCTGCAGCTGCTACTAGTGTGAAGTGAATGGACAGCAACAAAGCGTTAAAGCAGCAATGGGGAAATGCTGTCCCCTCAATGCTAATGTAAACCCTGGTTGGATAAGGATTCAAAACTGGATATGAAGATGAAATCTGACGCACAGTTTCAGAGTTACAACTGATAAAATAATTGCTGTCTGTGGTTCTACAGTAGGCTATGGTGTAATTGAGCAATATATGAAAAAAAAAAAAAGAACTATGAACTAGTTCATTTTTTGGAACTGTGAACTTAGTTCAAAATTTTGAATTATGAACTATGAACTGAACTAGTTCATTTTAAAATGTGTGAACTGAACTTTGAACTAGTTCACGTAGAAAGAGAACTTTCCCAACACTGCCTGCTAGCACTAAGTTGCTAACTGGTTAGCAAGATGCTTCCGACAAACCCGCCACAACCAAACTTGCTTGCAAACCTTCCACCACAACAATCCCGCCCCCTTGATAAACAACAATCACATTCACATAATTCACTCGTGTAAAGTCGTGCACCACTAGGGAGAATTTGGAAATGCATCGGTTGGAACGGTCGCTTCCCCACGACTCAGATTTCAGCTTTCAAAAACCGTCCATGCAGCATTGAGTTAATCCCTTTCCGCTATCATCGCAGCCCCACCGCCTGTACAGGAGAACAGAAGACCTCGCCTATGCAGCCAGGCCAACAATTCCCTCAACTACCCCCCTTTCAGAGACATAGGCTACGTTCACACTGCAGCCTGAAGTGACCGAAATCCGATTTTTTTTGCCCAAATGCGATCTGGATCTGATGTTTTCATGGCAGTCTGAACAACACAGATGCAATTTTTCCCAAAGTGACCCAGGCCACTTGGCTCTGTGGTCCTGAATCCGATCTTTTCAAATGCGACCTGTGACGGCCAGGTCGGATTCATCCGTCATTAATACCCGACAAAGGTCACTATTCTGCATCTTGCGGAGAGCAGTATTTATGTTTAAGCATCCTGAAAAGATTGTGTTTTTATAGTTGGAAAAAAACCGCTAAATGCGGCCGGCACCAACATCCATGTTTACTTTCAGAAAAGAGAGCATGCTGGCCTGTGACGTCATTGCATCCTCTACTGCGCATGCGGGACACTTGCGTTGTATGACTGCAGTTCACACAGGAAATCACAAGTCGCATATATTTGGAAATATGAACGACAACGTAAAAATAAAAAATAAAAAAAATCGGATTTCACAAAAAATTTGGAATTGAGCATCAAGGCCATAGACAGGTAGACATAGAAGCCAAACGACCCCCATTCCAAAGGGGGGGACCCGTTCATCCGTTTCTATTTGCATGTTTTCTAAACTAAAACCAGGCTTTGTTGGGCTGCTGGATAAAACCTGGAACTAAACGCTATTTCTGACATTTTGAATTGAAAAAGTTTCCTGGATGGAAGAGAAACATTTTCAAACTTGGAAACAAAGTCCAGTGGATTGATATTTTTTTTAGTTCCTTTTTTGAAACATTTACTTTATCATATTTAGTTACTTTAACACAATTGTTTTGTGTCCTAAGAAGCAATTGTGTTAAAGTCACTAAATACAATTAAGTAAATGCCAAAAACAGTTGCATTATTTTTTTTAGCGTGTCCTTAAAAGGCTGAGTCTTTTTAAAAGTCGAAAGTCCAGCAGAGATTTTTAGATATGTGGCTTCTAACCATATTTTTTAACAAGGCTCTTTAAGCAACATTCTGCACACATTATGGCTGAGAAAGAGGAAGGTTTGACCACAGAAACATTTCCTGCTCTGCGTCTAACCGATGAAACAAATAGATTCCTAAAAGGATGATTATCTGATGTGTTTTTATGCTTTTGTGTCTCTGCAGGAATTTCTCCTGCATTATTGATCAGTGTTCTCATGTCTGCTGTCCAGATGCTCTGCTGTATAAAACATGTTTGTGTTTTCCTAAACATGAAGAAAGTCTTTGCTTTGACAGTTTTTCTTCATGTTTCAGTCAGAATATAAAATCTGGAGCTCTGCTAACAGCCTCTGACTCCCAGCGTGTGAACATCTGATCAATAATGCATCACAGCTCCAGTTTGCTGTTCTTGTCAGATAACACTCTGAACATAAACACTGCGGCTCTCTCTTATCTTTTCTCCCGATGACCTCCTCTGTGAGTAATCCTCTCCAAGTGTGTATTTGTGTGCATGGATTAGCAGCAGCCTCATACTCTAAACTAAATGCTAATTCCTGTTCCAGCAGATGAACAGGCCGTATGGCTGCAGCAGCTGCTGCCTGGCAGCGTCACTTTCAGCCATGTTGTCTGGCTAAACTCTACACAAAGTAACCTAATAATTGTTTTTATTTATTTATCTAATGAAAAGAAGAATATATTTATTTATATCACTGGGGTGTAATTTGATCAACTGCTTTTTGTAGTTATTTATTAACTATTAACTGCCTCTAATGATCATGTGACCAGAGCTTAGATTCAGGCCGTTTCTTAATTCACAATAAAGCGAGTACGGACTCGTGTTCTTGAGCAGAACACAGGAAAGTCTGGACTCTGGGAGAACGGGAGCACGCAGCATAAATCTGGGTCAATTGGAACAGAAGCGTACTGATGACATCACTACACGCTCGGCTCGTCTGGAGCTGCATTTCTCCTCCTGTTATTAATAGTCTCTACATAATAATTATGAGTTTTTTCATTTAGTGGAGGAATAATGATGAACACAGTCAGATGAACACAAATTAAATGAACATTTTGCAAAATAAAACCCAAAAAAATCAGCACCAGAGCCAGCGGTACTTCACACACTGCTAAGCAGAGAGAGGCTGCGACAGACGGGCCGACATCGGCTCTGGCCGGCTGCCGCAGACAGACCAACTTCACATATATTGAGAAACTGCCTCAGTTCCTGACTTAGACTGACCTATTCATTCCAAAATCTTAGTCTTGTGTTTAAGGCCCAATCCCAAACAAGCCCTTAAACGCTAACCCTGAGTGCTAACCTTCCGTTTGTGCGTTCCAGTGGAGGATCCGCCCCATTTAGGGACACATAGTGGTGGGGGGCTGCTCCGCCCTTGCATATCCGGCCTGTATCAGTGCAGGCTTGCTGGAATTCAGCAGCGGGTTTAACGGGGACCTAAAGCAGAGAAAATACAATTTTATAAAAGACCTACGTCAATCCCTAAATGGAAGTTCCTCTTTGTAATTTGACTAGATAGATTTATTTTCAAGAAAATGGCTGTTTAACATCATGTCAACCTGCACCACAGAGCCACATGAGGAGTCACTGTGTTGTCATAGAAACGACTGCTTTCCCTTTCCGTTGAAGGGAAGATGATGTCCCGTTCACGTTTATATGGTTAGTGGTCAGGGGACGGTTTGGGATCTGTTGTTTTTTGCATCATTCATCTAATGGCCTGACTTTATTCTTCAGCAATATTTTCTCCAGGATATTGTTTCAATTCAAAGCTGTACCAAGCCATTGCCACCATGTTTGGTTGTCTTTATGGTGACGAAGCATTAAAGAGGCTCATTAAAGACCTACTGCTGTTCCTTTAGTCGTAGGTGTGAGTGTTTTTTTTGTCCTGTTAGTCTCCGTGTTGCCCTGCGATGGACTGGCGACCTGTCCAGGGTGGACCCCGCCTTTCGCTGCCTATCTCCATTGACAGCTGGAGGTAGGCACCAGCACCCCTCGCGACCCCCACTTGGGATTAAGCGTGTTAGAAGATGGATGAATGGTTTATCCAGAAGTCTTGGGGATCATCGACATCTTTAATGGGTCATCTGTGCTAGATGTGATTCTGGACAGTTTTTTCCCCAGTCTCTCTTTCTTACAGTTGAATCATGACCTCTGACCTTTAGTGGGAGGGAGAGACATGTCAAGCTTTAGATGTGCTGGGCTCTTCTGTGACCTCCATGTTGATGGTTTCCACATAGAAATGTCTTTGTAGATCCTTCCAAGACTCAAAGATTTAGATTTACATAGTTTTAGTTTAGTTTATAAATTGTCAGATAGGTCAGTCCATCATTCTATTATCCTGACAGTAATCAGACCTGAATGAAATTGAACTCAACTGTCTAGGAAATTCCTGTCTAGGAATTGAAAAAGCTTCCTGGATGGAAGAGAAACGTCTTCAAACTTGGAAACAAAGTCCAGTGGATTGTTTAACTTTTTTGGAATGGCTGTATTATTACCGTATTGATAAAATGAATGATTAAATGAAAGTAAATGAGGGTTTTATATTTAGGGTGAAGATTTTGTCACATATTGTTTTCATGAAGATGTTTTTCCTCTCGTCCGAACTCCAGACTTCAACCTCTGAGCAGGTTTCATCCAGAAATCTTCAGAACTAAGAAGCTTTTATATTAGAAATTAAACATCTTTAAGAAAAACAAGACCAGCCCCGCTTCCTTCTTCTCTGGAACATAAAACCAGAGAATCACACAATCTAAATGAACGAAGGTTGATGAATATTTCTGTACGAGCTCGACTTTCCTTGGTTTTTGATAAAAGAATGACGACAATCCAGACTGAAGCCTCTTAGCGCTAAATATAACATAGTGAGATCATGTGTCCTACTTGGCGTCTAATTAATGAAACTAATTACCACAGTGTGGGGGGGGGGGTGAAGATGAACAGACAGTGACACCGTCAGCCTTGAACGCTGTAATTAGCTGCTCCTTATGGCCCACATAGTCGACACATTTAACAACTGGAACTGTCCCAGTTTGTGACTGGTGATGAAGGTGAGGATGGAGGTGAACTCAATTAACCACATAGAAACTAATAAACAATCAGCCTTCGAGGCTAAAGAACAGCGCCTAAGCTGCTAGGTGGGATGAGCTACTGGTCCAGAGAGGAATCCGTGATCAATATTAGCATTAAAGGAAAAGTCCAGTCAGCAAGGAATAATCAATGGATCATTATTTATACCTAAAACTAATATGTTTGCCGTGATTTAAGGAATTTAGCGTTAATCAGTAAATAATAAAAAAATTCCGTCATAATCGCAGAGTCTGGGAGCGGCCATTTTTGCCCTAGCGCCATTCTCCCCGCTTTACAAGCTAAATCAATGGGAACTACTAGACACATCTGCAATCAACAACAATTATTGAAGATTTCGAGAGGACTTCACCATTGAAATTCACCAGAGCTATAGTGAAACTGACAATGCCCACGTGCATGGCAGCTGGATGCTGGAATACATCGGGTAAAAGTGAAAAAAAAAAAAAGTTATTCCACCTTTCTGATTCCTGATCCTCCACGGACGGGTTGGTCGTTGGATCGCCAACTTGAAGAGGGAGGATTTGCCATCGAACTTCTGGCCAGAGAAAAAACCCGTAATATGTAGCCGACATTTGGAAGAAGAATGTTTTCAAGATGACTTGGATAATAGCGCGTTGTGACAAACACCAGATACAGCACTGGGACTTGATCAACAGCCGATACCGCACCGTGACGTCACTAACCAGTAGGTGGCAGTAGTGTTCTTTGACAAACATGGATGCCTCCAGTAAAGCACATTCACATGAGAATTACTCTGAATTAAAAACACTGATCATTTATTGAACAGGATGGAATAATTTTAGATTTAAAGAACTTTCTGAAGTTTTAATTCTAAATAGGACTGGACCTTTCCTTTAAAACACACAATATTAGGAAAATACGACACTGGCTTTAAAGTGACATGTGGTTATTTCCGTTTAGAATCTCAAACCTGTAAAATACAGAATTATCCAAAATAAAACCAGACAGTCACTGCAGACTTTATAGAGGAATCTTAGGTATCTAGTAACACCATCAAGTGATGCTTTCATTGTTCACAAGTAGGACAGTAAATCAAAAACCCATCTTCAGACATTAAAGTACATCCTACAGAGACTTTATCCCTTCAAAGACCTCAAAGAGAAACCACCAAAACTAGGGGTGCACGATATTATCACTGGGTTCTCGGCAGAGCATGCAAGCGTTGGAGCGGAGTGGAAGGAATATGGTGGAACGCAGAGCGGTTTTATATTCAAAGGCTGGAGAATGGATTTTGCTCTGCTCTAGTTTGCTCCATCGGCTAACAATGTGAATTAACCCTGGCAGAATTACAGGAAGGAAAAATGTCAGAAAATGCCTTCTCCTGAAAAGTTGAGCGAGCGCAGAGCGATTTCGCCAGAGCGGCAGGAAAATTAAGGCGAGAGCGGAGCCCATTTTGAGCGGAGGGTCCTGGGGCTACTTTGAGCGTTGGAGCGATTGAGCCAACATCCTCCTAAGTGGGGAGTAGAAATTGCGCGGCGCTCCGTTCACATGCTCTCGTTCTAGGTCGATATTAGCTTTAAAAGTGAATATCGGACACCGTTTTTGCCAATATGAGGGAGGATTACAGTGATAGCCATTCAAAATTACCAAACTTTCCTTGATGGGTCCTTAGCTGGCCCCTGGCTGACCCCCTTCAATTCCTTTTTAAACATCAATCTTTGTACTAGAATATTCCTTCTGTCGTGATCTGTGGACATTAAGATCTAAACAGAAGCGCCATATCCTGGTCAGACCCTGTAATTCAGTGAAAGAGTGGAGTCAAAGTGAAAAAATATCCAAGAGTGGGTCACTCCAGTGGCTGGAAGCTGGAGGGGATTTTGCTGGGAGTTGCAGGGAAGTGGGCTGCCATTCGGCTGGCGGTTGAGCCAGGTATCATTCACCTGACTTCATCATCTCTCCTGAGTCTGCCACAGAGGAGAAGATGAAGGGGAAATATGGGTGGTGGTGATTACTTTCAAGTTTCAGAGACAAAAGGCTGATCCGACAATCAATGACTTCAAATAAAACATGAAAACAGACCAAAGAAGCGACAGAAGGTTCAATCAGATGGAAGCAGTTTCAACTAAACTACAAAAAGGAAGAAAATCCCACAAAGATGAGACGCAAACTAGGATACGGAGCTGTTGCAGATACACAAAGAAACAGCAGAGACCGTACAGTATAGCAATATTTATGCACCAGGAGGCATCAACAGCCTGAACTATAGCAGAAGTTGTTGCACTAAGGAACACAGGTTAAAACATGATAGAATATATATTGCAAGAAACAAGAAGGTCAACAGGACAGAGAGCATATCTACAAAAAAAAAAAGAGAAAAAAGTAAGATTTTCAATAAAACAGACAAATATAAACAAAAATTATAATGCACTGCAACTTTTCACTGTTAATTTACAGTAAATTATTGGATAAGTGTTGCATTACTTTCACATTACGATTACTAACCCTAACTGTAATTTTACTGCTGTGATATTACAATACAGCACAACTGTAACGTTACAGCATCACTGAAAAAGCAGTTACCTTTATTTTATAGAACCTTACTGTGAAATTAGAGCATTTTGCTTCACATTAGAACAATACGGTCCTGTACTTTTACATTGATGTACATATTGACATTAATGTACTATAAATGTTGTGTTAAGTTTGGCCAGCAAATTACTGTGAAAGTAATGCAAATTAATACATTTGCTGTGAAATTAAAAAGATGAAACATTTAACCGCCCCACCCACCCAATAAACAACTCCCGAGAAAAGTCAGTTATAGCCCAGTGGCATATTTATTAACAAATGCATGTTGTTAAAAAATACAGCAACAATTGAAAAATGCAATAAATTTCAATTTCTAGTCATAAACATGTTAAAATCCAGAGGAATTCTGTAGAAATTGGCTCTTCAATGACCGGTGCATTTCTACAATACATAAATGAGACTGATAACTGCTGCTGCTGCAGAGAATGATGACATCCACTCTAAGTTTCTGTTAAAGGGTGCTAAATGACAAAGACGTTCTCTATACTTCTCTATACTTATGCTGCTATAGGCTTAGACTGCTGGAGGACAAAGGGACCCCTTTTTCATCATTCTGCTTCAATCTATGAGTAGAGAGGAGGACCAGATCATTCACCTTCCATCTTGAAAGCAATGTCATTCAGTAACAGCTGCAGCATCATATTTACAGATGCCCTAAATGCAAAAAAAAACAAAAACAAAATATTACTTAATAGAGAATTTCTGGATTTTTTTCAAAAACGAAATCATAGGTTCATCGAAAGGTTAAATAAGATTCTGTTTTCCAGCAACCAAAAAACGTTTAACAACAAAGCAGAAGTTTCTAAACTTCTTTCTTACCATTGCTCCTCCTTCCTGAGGAATAACTTGGATAAGGACGGGATTGGGGGTTTTCAGCACCACAGATGTGTGAACAGCGGCAGAGATATACACAGAGAAGCTTTACTTCATACTTTTCCCAGTGGATCAACTGTTTGTGGTTAAAATTATGAACAGACTAGTGGAAGATGATAAGACCCCACCGTTACAATCTCCCCGCTTTAAAATGTCCACTGCCTCGGGAAAGGACACCAATGTGGGAGCTATCTCTATAGGTATGCTGCTATAGGCTAAGACTGATGGAGGACATAGGGACCCCTTTTTCATCATTCTGCTATATTCTATCTCTATTCTCCCACTCTGCAGAATCTGTTAGTTCAATCTCTAACGTTCTGCTCTCTTTGCTTTTTCTCATAGTAGCTTCATCTGGTCTGTTCCTGTTCTACACCTTTGTTTCTAGATGTTGGAGCTTGGCCTGTTTTCCAGTGTAGTCCTGTTTCTCTGACTGTGACTAACTGGATGTGCTCTCTTCATCCTCTGACATGGGAGCTGCCTTGGAGCTCGTCTGCCTGGCTGTGTGTTTCCTGGACGGGGCCGCCTTTTACAGTTGCTTTTTCTATGTCTGCTTCTGTCTCCTTGAACCCCAGTGGGCCTCAGCAGATGGCCGCTCACACTGAGCCTGGTTCTGCTGGAGGTTTCTTCCTGTTAAAAGGGAGTTTTTCCTCTCCACTGTCACAACAAGCATTTTAGTGTGAGGGATTGCTGAAGAGTCAATGAGTCGATGCAATCAGCTGGTTTTCCTCAGATAGAAAACTTTGAATCAATCTGACTGGATGATCTGGTGAACTGGAAAGTGACCTGAGATGACATGATGTGAATCGGAAGCTATAGAAATAAACTGAATTGATTAAAATCTATAAATTTCCCCAACAGTGAGGAAAAAAAACAAAAAAAACAGCAAAAGAACATTGAAGAACTCAACCTAGATTTATAATTACATTTTAAAGATGATCTGCAAGTGACAAAAAAAAAACCCTGAAGAGGAATTAGGGGCAAAAAATAATCTAACAAGGACTTTTGTTGCTCAGCCGATGCAGAACTGGGCTCATTATTTGCTGTACGTGGATTTTTCCCTCCTTTGATGGTCTAATAGACCCTGAGGACAAGCTTAGTCCCTTCACTGATGAGCTGTCCTCACAAAGACAAAAAAAAAGAACACAGAATAAAAGATAAAGCGTCTCACATCAGAGCCGCTCTCATCCAGAAAACACACACTTTCCCCTTCATCTTCAAAGCAACACGTTCCTGCAGCATTTTCAGGTAACCTTCATCACCTGGTGACACCGGTGAAGGGCGCACACGTGCACTGGCTTCCTGCCAGCGCGGCAGGTGTGGGTCTGTGGAAGTAAGAGAGGAGGAAAGAGGTAGGAGAGAGAGAGAGAGAGGAGTGGGAGGAGAGCAGCGCCGCAGAGTGAGGAGCTGCATTACTGCTGCTGCAGCCTGAGGAGTGAGTGTGTGTGTGGGTGTGTGTGTGTGGGGGGCTGTGTGGCGTCGTTATGGTTCTGATCGGAGCAGCCATCAAATCCGTCCTCAGATTCCTCACCAGGACCACAGGTGAGTTAATAATGAGTAGATGTAAAGGTGGGACAGAGAGGATCCATAGACATCAGTTAGGAATCTTTGAGGATGACCTCATATAATCCCTGGTCCATCATTGGCTGATGAGTGCATGCATTGTATCAAAGATAGTCGACTTCAGCCGTTTTACTTTTATATGAATCCATTAGTCCCATTATTTATTACTTCTTGATGTTTCTACGCCGCTGCAGCCCTGAAATTCAGTGGCTCTGGTTCTTCCCAGGAGACACTGGTAATACCGATCAGTCTGAGGAACCCTGTGGAGATCATGCATCTGTTAAAAATGAGAACATCTGCATTTTTGCAGAGACCCATGAAAACTGGAGCCCTCTTCAGGACTTTTCAGAAGGTCCGACTACTTTTCCAGTTATGCTTTGGAGCCTATTGGGAATTTTCTCCACCCATCATGCAGAACCTGACTCCTTTATTTCCTTACGTCTGGCTGATCTACAGCACTGGCCTCTCATCCTGAGGCCAACACCTTATTATTGGCCATGAACCAATTAGTGGAGGTCTTTCAGATGGTCTCAAACAATTTTTTTTTAACCATACCTGTTAATTTAATTCAATTTATTTTTATAGCTCCAATTTACAACATGTAATCTCAAGAACCAGATCATCCAGTCAGATTGAGTCAAAGTTTTCCATCTAAGGAAAACCAGTTGATTGCATCGACTCATTGACTCTTCAGCAATCCCTCACACTAAGCATGCTTGTAGCGACAGTGGAGAGGAAAAACTCCAATTTAACAGAAAGAAACCTCCTGTTAAATCCGCTAAGGCTGACTGCTAACTAGCTTAACGTTAGGATTTAGGAAATCTGGGGCCCTAGCCAAAGACAGGGCAGGGGGCCCTCTGAACTGAGAACACATAATCAGCCCCGTCCTACAGATAGAGAAATGTTAATAGAATAGACATCAATGATCTGTTCTAGGTTGTGTCCCTCTCTTCTTGTCCCTTTTCTTCTTGTTTTCCTCTCTATGTTTTGTACTCAGCTGACTTTTCATGCTGTCATTTCTTGCAAGACGTAATATTCAGTTTTATTTAACGTCCTTACATGAGACGGAGAGTATATAAAAGCTCTGACTTAACCATCCTAAGCACATACATTCTCTCTCTCCCATGAAACTACCGCCTGCACAAAAGAGCTTTCTCAACTCAATTCGTCAAAGACATGAATTTAGCCAAATAAACATTTCAGAACAGCCGTTTTTCCTTCATGACATCAACTGTCTTTCGCTCACAACAGAAAAAAAAAAAAGATGTGAGAACCTTGCACGCAATAAGGACACGTTTATCCTTGTCTAGAGTAGAGAGGGTTAGGTTGATCACCCCGGCTTCAACTTCCTACATTTCAGCAGAGACTGGAGCAAATTACTTTTATTAAGCCAAGGAAAAGCACAATTTCACACTGCCCAGATCAGAACAGGGCTGATTACCGTGCAATAAGGGCCGTATGATGAACTGGTCTCTCTTTGCAAAGATAAAAAATAAAGGCCAACTGAGTTAAATCCATCAATCTCAGTTTATTTAATAGGAGTAAATAGTTGAATACTTTTCTCCCATGACACAAGCCATAATCTGCTTATCTGTTCTCCATTTTTCATTTGGATGAAATAATAGCTGCATGAATCATGACAGCAGACAAGATAGAGGAGAGCAGGAGGCGGGGTTACCAATCTACTTGCTCTGGAGAGCAGAGTTCGCTGCTTTTATATATTTTCTTGCACTTTTTTTAAATCAAAGTGCTATAGGGGTCTGAAAAGTCATTAAATATAGCAACAAAAGCACTAAGTTAGAAACAGCTTTGTTTTCAAATGGTTTGCTGCTGTCTGTTTGGAACCTTCTGAACATGTGCTGCAAATGGACTGATCCAATTATTGTGCACAAATAAGGAATAGTTGCATTAACTATACATGTAAACATGGTTTTATGGGTCCCCCAGGAACTTGCTAAGTATTGCCTAATGGTAAATATCCCCCTGGTTAGCATATCGTGATCAGTTAGGTTTATTTTGAGTTTTTATAAATGAATTGATCTCTATAAACTCAGTGTTTTTTCATTAAACCAGAACCTTATTCTTGGTCCTACTCTTTTAATTTCTAATGGTCAAATGATGAGAAGACCAGTTGATGTAAACAGCCTTCTTTTTTCCTCTTCACTTTTTAAAGCTGACCTATTTAAGGTGAAAACAGAAGCGAAAACAATGCTTACTCATTTCCATTTCTCCTGATACTTAAAGTGAGTCAGAGGCAGGATCGGTATGTAGAGACAACGGGGAAGCTTCTGCTGCTGAGGTGAGCGATGAAGGATGCTGGACAGAATAAAATCTGAAAGATAAAATCAAATCAACACTTATTAATGTGCATTCTGGACTAAATCCATTTTTAATAATAGTCATATGCAGTCATCATTGCTTGGCACAGTGTAATTTTGTTAAGGCTGTATGATGTCATCTCTATTAATTGGGTCTTTATTATGCAATTATTGTTTCGCATAATGGCATCATAAATAAACTAAAAGGAAGTGCACCCATGAAGTCTCTTTCTGGGATACATTGTATTAAGCTAATTTCATCATTTTACCCTTAGAACTGAGATTAAAACCAGGATGATGCACATTTGGTTTAACTGAATAAATATTTTGCCTCTTAAGTAGTTATTGATTCAAATGATTATTTAATTATAATTCTGATGCCCTTTGATTGAGCCTTACCATTTAGAAAGTTGACCAGAACCAGGAACTTAGCCACTAAAGCCCAGAGGGTCATGGTTGGGTTGATTTCGAGGACCCAAATGCAGATATTAGAAGGCAGAGATGAGTTTAGCTGATTTAATGAATTACTCAAAGGCAACTCAGTCAAAAATCCAAAATACTCCGGAACTGCACAGGGAAAGTATATATAGGAAACAGAACAAAGACTGGACTAATGAGCTGATTGGGAGCAGGTGTGGATGGAAGCAACTAGAAGGAAGCCAAGGGGAAAGGAAACAAACACAAGGGGGCAACAGAGAGTAACTCAACAACAAAACACTGCTAGAAAAATAGCTACAAATACAAAGAAAATAAAACTTAAACAGAGTGCAGATTGATACAGAGGTTCTTAAGAGCAAATTCCACCTGAAATTCCACATGTTGATTAAAGCAAGTCCAGCTCTCAAACTATACATTGGAAACACAATTGTTTGTATTAGTGTGACAGAAAGACATTGAGGAATTTTTTTCAAGTGGAACCACTATTTTAAATGTTCCAATGTCTGATTTATAGGTGATTAAAAGAAAAAACTAAGAAAAATATTTAGCCTCACTAAAATCTTTTCTTTTTTTTTTCCAAAATAAACACTGCAAAACACCATGCAAGCCAATTTGAAACTCTGGATTAATTCTCATACTTTATAGATCCACATCTTCACTATAAGTCAAGTAAATTGGGAGTGGGAGAATAGAGAGAGAATGAAGCAGAATGATGAAAAAGGGGTCCCTATGTCCTCCAGCAGTCTAAGCCTATAGCAGCAGAACTATAGAGATAGCTCAGGATAACCTGAGCCACTCTAACTAGAAGCTTTCTCAAACAGATCCATATCTTTGACTGAATAAATTGAAGCATGTTTGTTCCACAAATGTTTTAGTGGGCAGTTTACTAGGCAGAAATGGGATTTTGGCACAGTGGTGCCAAAACTGAAATCTGGTCAGACAAATGTGCTGATTTCC
This sequence comes from Cyprinodon diabolis, assembly GCA_030533445.1. Lineage (NCBI taxonomy): Eukaryota > Metazoa > Chordata > Actinopteri > Cyprinodontiformes > Cyprinodontidae > Cyprinodon > Cyprinodon diabolis. Next base: position 21,531,206 of record CM060085.1, read on the forward strand.
ATTATCTATAGACCGTCTGCATAAGACTCCTAAGATTAAGCCTTCATTTCATTGAAATTTACCAATAATATCACCAAAAAGAATAGAAAATAAAAATAACAGAGCAAGCTTAGGCCGGTTACTAGTGTTGAGCTGATGGCATTTTTTGGCCCAGATACCGATACCCGATACCTGGCTGTGCAGTATTGGCCGACACAGATACCATCTGTTTGAAATTGGTGTGTGTGTATATAAGAAGAACTGCACACTACTTGGATGTAAAATAATTGCCATCATGGCTTTGTCATGGCTCTCAAATGCCAAAGTAGTGCAACTTTCATGAACTGCATTCAGGTGATATACAGACATCAAAACGGTATCGGCGCCCCGTTTGTCGGTACTTGCCGATGTCACCATTTTAGTGCTGGATCGGAGCCCCGCCCGATACTGGTGTCGATATCGGTGCAACACTTCCGGTTCCATCATGTGAAATGGTCTCATAATTACATCCGACCCCTCCTTGGAAAGGTCTGAGCCTCTAGTTTCCAATGATGTTGGCGATTAGGAGGCGGGGCTAAAGATGAATACCTGCTGTTGCATTACTCCCGCAGAGTCACACGTCAGGTGGAATTTTAAATCTCATTTTATTTGTTTACACATCTATAAAACAAAAGTTGTTTGTGGAAAAGATAATCTGATTTAAAAGGTGTGTGGATGAAACACCATGTGACTGTGTTTTGGTCTTTTCTATAAATAAACATCAGCAGGTGTCAGTCGGGCCCTGTACCGGGCCTGCCTGGTTTAATTGGTTAAAAACTGGATCAAATCTCATTAGATTCCTGTTTATTATTTCTATTTATACAGACTGTAATCTCCAAGAGTAAAACATGCAATATACTCAGCATAATCAGTGCTACAGATGGACTTACTGATGTGTTCACTCTAATGCAATAATGTGCAAGGGATCATATTTAACTGTGCCCTTAAATTGAAGCTGACAGGTTTAGGTGGTAATATTATCAGTCTGTCAGCTTACTGGTTTATCTCAGCATTTCAAATGGAGGATGTGTTTTTTTAAAGCTTCTGGTAGGAAATATAGTTGTTTTTGAAAAATAATCTGTTGATTCCAGCCAGATTTCGGCTGATTTATAACTTTGTTCAGTTTGATTCATTGAAGAAGACATTTTCTAACACTGTTTCAAAGTTTTTATCACAAATAAAAACACAAACAGAAAATTCAACGATTGTTACGTAATATTCGCCCTAGACTCTGATTTGCAGAAAACTGTGCTGAATGCCACATCTGTCCACTAAACCTCCCTGCATTCTGCTTCTCCTTCAAATTAAAAGCCCCTGAAGCACAGAATCGAGGTCACCTTCAGGACTGCTGAGAGCTGCAACTTCCATCATCACAGATTAGCTCTGAGTGTGTGAGGAAATGTGCTGAAAGCAGAGCAAACACAAAAGGCTGACCCGTGCTGATTAACTCTCTTGGTTCTGTCTCTGCAGCGGGGGACGGGGACAGTAAATGGTCCGTTCACTACAGTACCCAGAAGCCTCGGCAGGGTCTTCGCTTCATTCCTGGGAAAAGACGATCGGGCAGTGCGGATGACCTGCGAGGTAAGATGGTTGCCTTCGAAGATTCTCAGTCATTCAGGTCACAGTAAAAAAAAAAAAGTAAAAAAAAAAACAATCCAATGGACTTTGTTTGCAAGTTTGAAGACGTTTCTCTTTCCATCCAGGAAGCTTTTTCAATTCAAAATGTCAGAAATAGGATTGAGTTCCAGGCTTTATACAGTAGCCCAAAAAAGCCTTAAGAAAACATGCAAATTGAAACAGACTAAGGGCTCCACCCGTTGGAATGGGGGTCGTTTGGCTTCCTTTGTTAGCCTGCAATGCCCCATACTTCTCTCAAACCACCCGTCTTTGCCCCAATTTCTTTTATTCCCATTTTTTCCTCTTTACAGGGAAAAAAAAGACCTCCTCTATTCAGCCAGGCCAACAATTCCCTCTAACGACCCCCCTTTCAGAGACATAGACAGGTATGGGGCATTGCAGGCTAACAAAGAAGCCAAACGACCCCCATTCCAAAGGGGTGGACCCGTTCCTCCGTTTCAATTTGCATATTTTCTAAGTAAAAACATGGCTTTGTTTTGGTCCACTCTACACACCCTGGAACTAAACACTATTCCTGACATTTTAAATTGAAAAAGCTTCCTGTATGGGAAGCGAAACGTCTTCAAACTTGGAAACAAAGTCTAGTTGATTGTTCTTTTTTAACTTTTTGGAATGAGATGGTTGCTGTAGTGGCAGTACGGTGTCCTCTTCCTTTAACCCATCCAAACAGGGAGCATTCTGGGATTAGGGGTCTTACTTGGCGACCTAGAGTGACGGTCTGGGCCACCACTGCCTCCTGTATAGATTAAATACAGCAATGTATGCTTCTGCTTGGCAGAGTTAATGAGGAAAATAACAGACATCAAAATGCACATATTTAATGCATTGGTTAAATTCTATATGTGTTTTTACAAAACTTTACAAAGATCTTTACTGGATATATCAAATAATAGTTACTATTTACAGTCATATGAAAAAGTTTGGGCACCCCTATTAATCTTAACTATTTTTATTTCTAAATATTTGGGTGTTTTCAACAGCTATATCAGTTTGATATATCTAATAACTGAAGGACACAGTAATATTTCAATATTGCATTATTGGACTAACAGAAAATGTAGAATATGCATTAAAACAAAACTTGAAAGGTGCAAAAATGTTTGAATGTCCTCTGGAGATTCATCATGGGCGCCTCAGAACAACTCTCAAATGATCTGAAAACAAAGATTGTTTAACATAGTCGTTCAGGGGAAGGATACAAAAAGTTGTCTCAGAGATTTAAACTGTCAGTTTCCACTGTGAGGAACATAGGAAGGAAATGGAAGACCACAAGGACAGTTAAAGTTAAATATCAGAGAGGCAGAGAAGAAGAATGCTGAGAATGGTCAAGGACAACCCAGAGACCACCTTTCAAAGACCTGCAGCATCATCTTGATGCAGATGGTGTCTCTGTGCATCGTTCAACAATAAAAAAGACGTTATACAAGGCATTCCAAGAAAAACACTTGCTACCCATTGTAACGGTTCGTGGAGGTTCCATCATGCTTTAGGGCTGCGTTTCCAATGCTGGCATGGGGAATCATGTTAAAGTTGAGGGTCGCATGGATTCCACTCAGTATCAGCAGATTCTTGAGAATAATCAGGAAAAATTAGTTACGAAGTTCAAGTTACGCCAGAGATGGATATTTCAGCAAGACAATGATCCAAAATACCGCTCCACATCTACTCAGGCATTCATGCAGAGGAAAAATTCCAATGTTCTGGAACAGTTCTCCCAATCCTCAGACCTGAATATCATTGAACATCTGTGGGATGATTTGAAGCAGGCTGTCCGTGCTCAGCCACCATCAAACTTAACGGAACTGGAATAGTTTTGCAAAGACAAATGGTCAAAAATCCCTTCATCCAGAATCCAGGAACTCATTCAAAGCTACAGGAAGCAACTAGAGGCTGTTGTTTTTGCAAAAGGAGGATCAGTTATTAGATATATCAAACTGAAATTGTTTTTGCAAACACTCAAATGTTTAGAAATAAAGATAATTAGGACTAACAGGGGTACCCAAACCTTTTCATATGACTGTATAATTGTTCCCAGTAGAACCAGTGGTGAGTTTCTGCAAAGTATCTTGAATCCTTGAATGAACTGATTAAATTGAGAGAACTAGTTAAGAGAACAATGTGTGAGCGCAAAATGTTCATTTAAAAAAGGAAGCCAACTGTGTTTGCCAGCGGCAGCACAACATGGTTTAATCCTCTGAGTTTAGAGGCCTTTTATGTCTGAGTGACTCAGAGTGATTAAAAAAAAGAAAATACTGGATATATAACGAGTGAAAAGCAGCTAAAGTGAAAATAAGACTCTAAATGACCTTCAGAATGCCAGAAGCACTAATGGTGAAGCCTGCTTCAAAAGGCTGAGAAGGCCTGGGGGCTCGGATGCAGTCCTTTCCTTGCTCTTTACAAGCAAAGAAAGAAAAATGTGTTTGCAATTGATCTGTCATGGTTTTCTCTCCTCTGGAAGGTATTGATTGAGGGTTTATGATCCTGAAATGAAAAGTTATTGATCTGCACACACACACAAGTGAAACCGTGAGTGTTGCAATCAGGCTGCATCACTGAGCTCTCTGCTGCAGACTGCAGCACAGCAGCAATACATGTAATCAGCTGCTCCTCCCGTTTCTGGACAGGGAAGCCATTGGTTCGATTCCTCGGAGTGATCAGTGGCAGATTTACTCACTAACTGATTGTTTTTTTAAACTTCCACAGTTACATGTCTTTGCTTTTTATGTATCCACAGCCTGCAAAGGGCTGACTCAGCATGACAGCTTTAAGCCCCGCCCACCGAGTCCCACCTTTGCTCCATTCTCTGGTCTTGACCAATCAGAGGGCAGCACTCACAGAGGGTGGCGTAACAGAGGCAGAAAGATGGTAAGCTGATGTGAATAGGTGGTTTTTGTGTTTGTATCTAATGAATACTAATGAGCCTGAATTGACTGCAGGGAGAAAAAAAAAACTAAATGGGGCATAAATGATGAGTCTCTGCGATCCTACAGGGATTATTTTACATGAAGCCAAAACACACAACAACACAACTTCTCATCTATTATTCAACCAGAGTATTTAGGTTCTCCTCTGCAGCTAATATCGCATATAATTAAGCTTTTTGCAGGAAAACTAATGGGCTTTAATTGGCAACGATGAGCTTTAAATTTCCCATTGACAGATTTTAAGCCAGCAACCAGCCTGGTTATTAGACATCATTTCATTTTATAGGTTGTAAAGCTTTCAGCTTCGATTACCTCTCGTTTAATCAGCAGTTAGGAGTATGGACATGATAATATAAGAGTAAACCCCGCAGTGACTGACACAGCACAGAAATTATGGCGCCATCTTGGGGAGGTCGACCCGCTACCTTAGCACTGTGATGCGTTTTACTGTTTGTATGTGTTTGTCAAGGTGAGATATATATATCAGAATCAGAAATACTTTAATAATCCCAGAGGGAAATTACTTTTGTTACACGCTCTAGTTACAGTTTTATATGAAATATACACACATCAAACTATACAATATAATAAAGATAAAGAATAAGAATAAAAAGAGATAAAATATATACACATATAGCTCTTCTGTATATATATATCTGTACGTATATCTATGCATATGTAAAAACTAAATCCAAATAAAGTGAAAATCCAACTAAAGTGATAAATCCAAGTAAAGTGATACGTGGCGTGCAAAAATAGTGCATAAATGTCAATTACGGGGGGGGCTGAATCACTTGAGGGAGGCGTTATATAGATTGACGCCTCCCTCCAGTATATTTATATATATATATATATATATATATATATATATATATATATATATATATATATATATATATATATATATATATATAAATATAATATATAGAAGCAAAATATTACAGCAAAAGTGGTCACACTACTGTGGACCTTAAAAAGTGAATAAAAATACGTAAAAAAAAGTATAAGAAATAAACAACTAAAATACTGTACTGTACAGTGCTAAATAAAAGTATAAAGTAAATAATCACTATCACAGCTGTGTAAATATTTACAGTATTTTAGAGCATTTATACAGTATATATATATATATATAGATATATATATCTATATATCTATATATATATATGTATAGAGAGAGAGAGAGATACGTATATACAGTATGTGGAGAGAGAGAAAAATACATAAATATATATATATGGATATATCAAGTGAGCAATATGCGTATATATATTTGTGTATATCTGTATAAATATGTTTGTGTATATAGCAATAAAAAAATATAAAAAGTATGAGTGGCTGTGCTTTGCAGCATTCATACATCAGACTATTCAATTACTTTTAACCCCACTAACAATGTTAAAATGCGCTGAAACATTTGTTTTTCAGCAAAAAAAACAACCGTGAAAAAAGTTAATACTTAAAAGTTGATTAAGATAGATTATTTTGCCTGCTCAACACATTACATTTACAGGAGCTGTCGACCGCCTCAAGATGGCGCCACCAACTCACGTCAGCGCTAACAGGCGAAAGCAATCAATTTGGTGTCTACTCTAGTATTAGGTCTATGGATATGAGGGTATTTTCCACTTCCACCTGATCAAATTCTGCCATTGAAACTGTTATTTCTCCATTATTATGGATTCACAAGTCTAATTTTTCTATCCTTTTTTTTTCTCTTCCCACCCACCTCTCCTCCTCTCAGAGGATTAGATTCTTGGACTTTCTTTCTCAGTCTTGTTTTTCAGTTTGTTTCAAGTTTTCACTTTGGAGGAGAAAGGTAAATAGGGGCTGATGTTCTCAAAGTTAGTTTTGATAGATATTAGTTTAGAAAACCAGGTAGTGAGTATGGAATATTATTGTAGTCCCCCGCCCACATAGTCTACACAAGTCTATATAAAACCATAACATGTATAAATCAGTCTTTGCTTATGTGAGACATAAAGAAAACCTTATTTTTTGGTTAGTCTTCAGCCTCTTCGGATGAAGATGAGAAGTTCTTCCTCACCAACCCACGGCCTATGACTCCACTGGTCCTAAATCCCATCAGTCTTACTTCCGCTTGGGACGACCTCGGATCAGGAAGTGACTCAAACTCCAACCTGCACGTGGAGCCCTTTCAGCGTCTTCCAACACCGGAGGAGAAGATGAGACAGCAGGCGGACGCAGTCGCCGCTGATATAGTTACCATCAATGTAACAGGTAAAGCGCATCTGAAGCACAAAGGATGGCCTCAGAAAGACCGCAGAGAAATACCTCCAAACTGGCAAGACTTAAGAGGTTTAAAATAAAAGAAAAAGTAAAAAAAAAAAAAAAACAATCCACTGGACTTTGTTTCCAAGTTTGAAGATGTTTCTCTTCACATCCAGGAAGCTTTTTCAATTCAAAATGTTGAAATAGCGTTGAGTTCCAGGCTTTATAGAGTGGGCCGACAAACATGCAAATTGAACTGGACGAACGGATGAGCAGGTAGATCGCATCAGAGCGTCGAGTCGCACAGTGTGAGAACAAACATTGGGAGCTGTGAACTTTTAAACCCTGCGGTTTGAAATCGTACAGTGTATGCCCAGTTTTAGATGTTTTACACGTTTAGTTCTAGTTTATTTCTATGCTTTAAACTGTTTTAACTGGATTCAAAACTTTTATGATCATGGTTTTCTAACATGATTTGTTGTTTTTCTTTGCTTTTAAGGTGAGAGTTTTGATCGACAGGCCAGTTTTCGGAGAACACTCTCAAACACAGACTCATTGAATCGAAGACCTCATAAACTGAGCCGCCGTAAGACCGTTTCTGCTTTATCAGATAATGTCCTCCCCAAGCCTTCAGTTTCTCTGGATCTTCCCGGTCAGTACTCCACTGTGGGTCGACCTGCTTCCTCAGTCTCCTCTCAACAGAAGAGCAGAGAGGTGGAAATGTGGGAAAGTGAAAGAAACGGAAAGGAGGGGCAGTATACCTCAAGAAGAATCAGAGCCCCTAAAGGAGAAGGCATGTCCAGTCTGATGGCCTCCCTCACTTCGTCACCAAATATAGGCAAAGAGCCCGTCTCCTGTCAGTCATCTCCCTCCGATGGTCGTGTCCCGCCTACCAACTCCTCTCTGAGCTCTGAGGTCGGCTTTAAAAGCACCACCCATACAACACCCAGTGCCTCGTCCTCCTACAGCCAGGTCAGTTCATCAAACAAAATGCCATAATTAATTAACCAAGATGAAATTAAAGATTGTGTCTCTTTTCTTCTCCTTCCCTCCTCAGTCACAGGACCAGCAAGGGTTCCCAAGAGACTTTCAGCCACTGCTGCTCTATGACCCCACTGTCGGGGTCATGCCCCAGTCACCCTCTTCCTCGTCACCTTGTTTTCCTGCTTCCCCTGTCAACTCATATACCTCTGACACCCCCAGTCAACTAGAGTCAGAGTGGTCTTATCCCGGTGAAACGGCTTTAGATGAGGGTCCCACTCCCTGCCTCTCCTCTTCCTCCTCCTCCATTGCTGATTCAGTGTCTCAGTATAGTTACCAGGCTCTGGCTGATCCGAACATCACCAAGAAAAATGCACAGAACTTCTCTGATGGTGACTCCTGCAGCGGTGAGAGCTGGAACTACAGACCACTCTCTCCCAGTTCCAGCATCATCAGTGGTATCAATCAAGACACAAGAAGTGTCTCTGAGGAAGGCTGGAACTGTGAACCCCTTCTCTCCTCCGGTCGCTCTACCCCTTTCTGCGATGACAACACCTCCCTTTGCCCTGAGAAGATGCTTTTATCTCCCTCACAGAACCGGGAGAAAAGAAAGTCAAGCACTTCAGCTTTTTACTCCCAGACTATTACACGAAGCATCTCTCTACGCAAGTCCAAGGTCCCACCACCACCACCACTCCGCTGTGACTCTTTAAGGCGCCGGCCAGGTCGCAGCAGGGCCCCGTGTTCTTCAACGAGCCCACGTCCAAACCGGAGCCCTCGTGTTGATCGCAACACCTTGCAGACACCCATCTCATCTCCTCAGACCTTTCCTGATCCCTGGGTGCTCCGGAGCAATACTAGAAAAGATAAAAGTGGTCTGAACTGTGGGACAGTCATAACATTTGAGCCTTTGAGTCCAAACTCCAATAAACCATCTACCCGTGACTCTGATCCCTCTGGCACCAACCTATTAAGTCCCAAACATTGCCACATGCTGAATCCTGGATCTCCAGTTTCAAAGGATAAAGACCTTAAACTTACACTTAGTCATCCACCCGACTCCTCTGTTGACGGATTTCCGTGCCTTGCCTCTCCATCTAGTGGTTACTCCAGCCAGTCCAATACCCCAAGTCCTGGAACTCCAGTTTCTTCACCTCACAATCCTTCTTCTCCTCTTACAGCAAGCCCTAGTGCTTTTTCCCTCCCTCCAACTTCCCCTTCCTTGACATCTTTCTCTTCAACCATACCAACATCCCCCTCAGCCGCCTCCCTGCCCAGGACCAGGTATTATGGGAAAGGGAGGCCAAAGCCCCCAGTGCCACAGAGGAAGTCATCTCTTCTTTCTTCCTCCACATCTTCTCTCTCCTCTTATACCTCATCTGATTCCTTAGCCAGACAACCACTTCTCTCTAGACTCCCTCCGCCACCTCCTCTTCATCCTCCTCATCTTTCACAATCCACTCCACCTGCCCCAGATTTCTGCCGTCCGGTTAACAATATTCGTCCACCGCCACCACCGCCACCCCCACCACTTCCACAATCTACTCCCCCAGTCTTTCAGTTCTCTCCTTCAATTACTTTTCTTCCTCCTCCACCCCCACCACCTCCACCGCCACCTCTTCCACAATCTACTCCCCCAGTCTTTGAGCTCTCCCCTTCAGTTACTAATCTTCCTCCTCTGCCCCCACCACCTCCACCGCCACCTCTTCCACAATCTACTTCCCCAGTTTTTGAGTTCTCCCCTTCAGTTACTAATTTTCCTCATCCGCCCCCACCACCTCCACTGCCACCTCTTCCACAATCTACTCACCCAGTCTTCGAGTTCTCCCCTTCAGTTACTAATCTTCCTCCTCCACCGCCACCACTTCCACAATCTATTCCCCTAGCCGTTGAGTCCTCTCTTTCAATTACTAATCTTCCTTCTCCACCACCACCTCGCCCACTTCCACAGTCCACTTCTCCAGTCCCTGACTTCTGTGTTCATGCTTCTTGTCTTCCACCCTTTCCTTGTCTTCCTCCTTTTCCCTCTGAGTCCATCTCTCCCCGTCTTCCTGCCCCTACAGCCATCACTTCTAACCCTCCACCACTTCCACTGTCTTCCTGTCCTTCTCTTTCACCACTTACCACCCCTTCCATGCATGACTTTTGCCTCCATGTTCCTCTGTCTGTTAACAAAGCTCCTCCTCCTCCACTTCCTAATGATCTCCCAGCTTTATCCCTACCCCCTGCTCCTCCTCTACCTACCGCCATCCGGCCTCCACCTCCTCCCTACTCCTACGCTGTGAGGCAGACCTCATATCATGCTCTGGTCTCCACAGTATCATCCAACAAGGACCCTCCCCCAGTTCTGCCATCTTTGAAATTCCCTGACATGTCTGACTTGCCTCCTCCACCACCTTCTCCTCCAACCCCATCTCCAGGGCCCTACTCTCTGATCACCTCTCAAGCTTTACAGTGCGTCAAGCTTCGCTCAGTCAAGAAACAGGAAGTAACGCAGGGAAAACATGACCCTAATGACAGCAAATGCCACATAACAGACTGTGATGTAATGAATGAATCATTTCTGGATAGTCTTGCTAATACTGATACAAAGGTTTCAAGGCAAGGAGCAAATAATTTCATCAATCAATCTGCAAGTGGCAGTGAGGTAAATCAGTTAATAGTAAATGGCACTCTCCAAGTTAGTACTGAATTAAAAGAGCCAGAACTCAATGGGAAAGACCCAATAACAAGTGATAGGGTAAATTCAAATAAAGAGTCAGGTGATGCTAATCTTAAAAGTTTAAATGACAACATCAAAGACCATGACGTTAAACTAAACACAGAAACGATCCAAAACATCCAACTGGATGGACAACAGATGAAAAATTCGGACTTCTGTCCTCCTCTAGAAAGTATCAAAGTCTCCAGTCTTGACGCCCCATCGGTAGAAACGTGTCCTGACGATGATGAGGCCTATCAAATGAACACCAATATTTTAAACCTCCCATTGAAACGATCTTCTTCCGAAGCAGACTCGGCAAAGCAAACAGGGCCAATGAGAGAAAACTTAAATAAAAAAGTTAATGAATGTAACACATTTACGTTTGAAATTCAGAGTGAGATAGATGTGAAAAACGATAAAAGAGATCTTCAGAGCCTGAGGAAGCTCTGCTCCCCAGGGAAACCCGTTCTACCTAAGAAGCCTGATCTTGACATTCTGGATCTTCTGAAATCCCCGAAGACTAAAAGAGGTCCAGGGGGGTTTAAGGACTCTGGGCAACTCACAGAGTCTTCATTTCAACCTAATACTTTAGATTCCACACTATCCCAAACATATTCAGCAAGCAATATGCCATTGTCGAAGAATTTGACAAGCATTTTGGACAAATCGGAAATACCAGGATGCCCAGTCAACACAGGGAACTCACCTGACAGTTCCCCATATCAGCAAAAGCACAGGAAGTCGGATGTTCTGTTGAGCTCTCCCAAGATAGCAAAGCCATTTTTTGCATCCGAAAACACTGGAAGGAAACTGAAATGGGCTACAGCAAACACTGATGGTTTAGACATTCAGGCCACAATAGACACCAGAGACATCTTAAAAACCATGGGCAACCCAAGATATGGTAAAGACTATGGCGATGCTTGCAGCACACCACAATTAATCAGTAGGTACGACACTCATTGCTCTTCAGGATTAAAGGTACCGGGTGCCAGAGGAATCTGTAATATCCCTTCTACCTGGACTGAAGGAATCCAAACAGAAGTATCTGGGCCCATTTTAGGTGGAATCATTGGGAATGGGAAACAAGATGAAGAGAAAACCAGTCTTGTGCGGATTATGAAATCCTCACTTGCTGAAGAGGAAGAAAATGTTGAGCAGGTGGGAGTGGAAGAAAGGGGGGAGAACACAGTAACGATGATAATGACTTCATCCAAAAAAGTAAATAAATCAAGGAGGAGGAGGAAACGGCAGCTAGGTCAAAAGTTGTTGATGATGTCACCAAAAATGAAGCCCTCTCCCTCCTCCTCATCATCATCCTCCTCCTCTCCTTCATCATCGTCTTCATCGTCATCGTCAGAAGATGAACAAGATGTAATAAAGGAAAGTAGCGACAGAATACTTAAAATCAAAGTGTGTGATCAAGATACAAGCGACTCCGAGAGTTCTTATGCTCTGATGGGTCAGAGCAGGTTTTCACTTAGCAGTTTGCTATCAAATGAGAGCCTACAAGGCGAACTTTCACTGCCAGACCTACGGATCAAAGAACCAGATGAAGAGGAGGAGGAACCAGGAAAGGATGGCGACCAGGGGAAAGGAGATGAGGTTGTAGAGGAAAGCAGAGCATCGGACGGTGAGTTGTGGATATTTTGTTAAAAGGAAAGGATTGAGTCAGAGTTAATGTGTAAAGCTGGATCTTTCATGGGACACATATTTTCAAACATTAACTTAATTGGCCAATACCCTTGGTCCAAGAAACAAGGAAAGTACGCTCTTTGGATATGCTCCATGCAAAGTGTGATCAGTGAGGAAAGGTTCCTATTACAGCCATGGCTCTCAATCCTTTATCCTCTCCAAACCCACCCGATCACCGGCAACCGTTTTTATAGCATCCACTAGGCTACTAATATCTAAGAATGCATGAACATTCAAATTTTTACCAATACAGACATGTTAGACATCGTTGGGAAGCTTGGATTCTCCAAAATTCAACTGCCAAGCTCTTTACATGAACACAGTGAGCACCAAAGCAAAATAACACAGATATTGCAGCATGTCAAAATGTAAACATGACAAAGCAGCCATGACAACATTCCTTTGAAGGCATCCAGAAGCTGTTTTCTAAATCCAGTTTCCAATTGTTTATACTCCATTCGTCCATAAGGGTCCACAAGTGAAAGTAATCAAGTATATTTGTGATAAAAATATGCCACGATGAGAAAATCGCCCATAACGTCCAGTCTTTGACATCAGAAAGGTTAGCTGGTCATAGCTAATGCTTAGCATCTTGCTAATTACTTCTTACTTAGTTCTTAAAATGTTTGTCTGCAATGTTTGGTGTGTTTCTTTACACCAACTTCTTACCTACAAGACAAAAGTGTCTGCATCTTTGTTTGATGCGATTTGAGTAAGGGACAGCCACTGAATTCTCACAAGCGCTCCTTGCCTGTCAGCCAATGACGCAACGAGTAGAGCGATATTATGCCTCATAGACTCCTGCTGTTATTGGTTAAGACAATGTGGCTGTTTGGGTTTGTAGACAATGAAATAAGTTTTCAAACAAGGCTCAACATGGCCAGGTTGCATCTTTGAGTCATGTTTGAACCGATGCAGCTTAGGCTGTGTTTTACTCAGCCAATTATCATTTATATATTCACAAACTAAAAGGTGTTAGCTTTCAAATGAAGTATCACACATGTAATTTGGGCTTACAGTTCCTCAGTTATTTGCTTTTCCATTTGGGTATGCAAAATAGGCGATGATTGCTTTAAATTAGGTGGCTTTTAAGAGGTTTTAAATAAGTAAAATATATGTAAGCACCTCCTTCTAGTTCATCACGGATTACATGTATTTAATCCAGTTTAAAGGTTCTTTAGTCTCCATGTTATCTGTGTCCTTGAAGCACCATAACCCAGCAGTTATGGTCCATAATAATGAATAAAATTAAAGTCCTTTCTGTCTTGAACCTCTGGTTTCTGTGCAACTATTTCACCTTCCAGACGATGTTTTCATCAACGTTTCAGCGGAACAGATGTTGGGATCTGGTTGCCCTCGCACAATAGAGGATCTATTCACCATCATCCACAGGTATTCCTTAATTCACACTGATTGTTTATATTCTAACCAACATCAAGCCATATTCTCATCTATATGCTTGATGCCCTTTTTTGCCCCTGGAGCAGTGCCGTGTGGGAAGGCACAGCATAAACAAGTTGGTGTTCAGGTTGCAGGTAAAACATAAAAGGTTGTCTGCGTGTGTGTCGCAGTTAACGTAGATATGCCCCCCCCTTCCGCAGACACTATGGTGCACCTCACGCTAACTGATGACCGCAGACAGGAGGCCTCTGATTGGTCAATTCTACATCCGCTCTACACTATGCATATTTCCTGTTTGGTACCTAATGGCAGAAACTCTGGCTGAAGTACCATCCACAACGCCTGGCACACCTCGGACACTATCCCAGATACTGTGCACAATGCTAGTTAGTAGCTCCTTGTGACGGTTTGTTTGGTTTGTACCCGAAGCCTAAACACACCGCGCCACGGCAAGTCTTTTGGGAACACTACCGGGTGAAGTTCATCCGGCATTGGATGAGGGGTTGTAGATGGTCTTGGGCTAGGAAGCTAAGATAGAGGCATTTCTTGCAAGAAATAAGGTTCAAACGGAGAGATGGCTCTGACTGGCCATATCTCAGTACATACATTTATATCTTACAAAATCACACACTCCCCTAAGGGGAACCGACCCACCCCACGTATAAAGAACTTTCTCACACTTGAACATTTGGAGGAAAATCAACTTGAGTTCATCAAGGCCCTTCCTTGTTAGGTTAATATATCTTTCACTGGCCAGATGGATCTCCTCAAAACAGCAGTCCTCCCCTTCATGCCATAAAGGAAGCTGGGTAACTCATTCTTATCTCTCATGACCTTTGTTTGGAGCCTGTGAGGCTAAGGACAGACCTATCTCAGCATTTTTTACTCCACAACAGTGAACAAGTTCATCAAACAGACACACGGACACCCACAATCTCAGCTAGTTTGTGATCGTCTCTCTTGCGTTGTGGTTTGGAATAATATAGCGCAGACCACGTTTAAATATTGGGCATAAATCAAAAATATCTGCATCATTACTGCGGCAAGCTAACTGCGACACACTGCTGTGGGAGAATGCAAAGCCTTTAGCTCCTAAATCCTGTGACGTAGCACCGTGGAATTAGTCCTGCTAAGCCTTTGTCACCCAAGTAGGAAACTTAGATGTTCAGCTATAACCTTTTTCCCAAGAGACCCATTTTTATCTAATTCTATTCATTGTTTCCTCCCCTCCGTGGTATTTGGGACTTCAACCTGAGCTGAGTACCTGTAGAGTAGAGTCTGAAATGCACCAAACACAAATGTCTAACTGTCGTCTTTTGTCTAATTTTCTTAGATCTAAGCGAAAGATGCTTGGAAAAAGAGACTTGGGAGAAAAGAAGCATTGTTTTCCTTCGTCTTCTTCATCGTCCTCCTCTTCCCCTCCAGAGATTCTCACTGATCCCCCATCCTGTCTGACCAGAGCAGCAGGACTCAGGAATCACAGACCCGGCAGAAGTGAGAGTTTCAAGGCTCTCCTGCTGAGGAAAGGCAGCCGTGTTGAATCATCTTCTCGAATCTCAGCAGTGGAGCGTCTTTTTGTAGGCCAGCTCCATCCTGCTCTTTCTAAACACCAGAAGAATCCTCCTGGTCCTCTGACTCCCGACGAGTTGAAGGCTGTTAACCCCTCCTCTGCTGTTCCCAGTACCCTGCTGTCTTTGAATTTTCCTCCTTTATCGCCTTCGCTCTCCATGATGTTTGGCTGGAAACGGCAGGATCTGATCCACAGTCAGCTCCTTCTCACATCCGCCTCTTCCTCACCCTTCCTTGTCTTTCCCTCCTCCCACACGCGTCCTCGGTCCCTAACTCCTCCCTGCTCCAGTAGCAGACGGTTCGCTGCCCGCTGCCGTCTCTTTGCTGCCCCCATGACTGCCATCTTGGAAGGGGAAGACGAGGAGGCAGATGATGAGGTGTTTGTGGAGTCGCCGGGGGATGATGATTCAAGTCTTTGCATGTTTGAAACTTCTTAGAGGATAAATTCACAAAAATACTTTCTGGATGTTTTAAAAGGACCTCTGAAATGTGTGGATCTGCCACACAAAGGTGAGCTTTGCTGACCTCTGCTGGAGCTGAATGGACATAAACGGCTCCAGAGGTCTGAGTGTTCCGTCCTCCTGGGTTTCCTCATGTCTGTGGGCTGAATTTCTGTAGAAATTCCTTTTGAGCTTCTTTTGTTACTGCCATTTGGTTACAGTTCATTGCAAAGGTTTTGCAACCAGACTTTGGACATTAAGAAAAAAAATTGATTTTATTTCCTTCTCATAAAGTATTTTTTTTACTTTATTACATTATAAATACAGCTATATTAGGTTAGGAGTTATAAATTGGAAACATAAAAGTGTGGTGCTGTAGGGAAACCATGGCAACATGATTCTTATATTGAGTTTGATCTTGCTGGATCGTTGCATTTGCACCATCGAACATTAGTTTTATGATTTACAGGAAATAAAGTACAAAACTGTACGACGGAGTATGAGGGCCAGGCTAGAGATTTATTTTGTCTTCAAATTCCAAGAATAAAGTCGCAATAGTATGATATTAAAGTAGTAAAATTACGAAAACAGACTCATAAAATTCTGAGAAAAAAGTCCCAATGAAATTACGAGAATAAAACCATAAAATTCCAGGAATAAAATCATAAAATTATTAGAATAAAATCATAAAATTATTAGAATAAAGTCGTAAAATTACGAGAATAAAGTTGTAACATTATGATAATAAAGTCCTTAAATTACAAGACCAAAGTCATAAAATTCTGAGAAAAAAGTCACAACGAGAATTGTCATAGAATTACGGGAATACAATCATAAAATTATGAGAATAAAGTCATAAAATTACGAGAATAAAGTCGTAAAATTAAGAGAATAAAGTCGTAAAATTACGAGAATAAAGTCGCAACATTGTGATAATAAAGTAGTAAAATTATGATAATAAAGTCGTAAAATTATGATAATAAAGTCGTAAAATTACGAGAATAAAGTCGTAAAATAACGAGAATAAAGTCGCAAAATTATGATAATAAGGTAGTAAAACTTTGATAATAAAGTCGTAAAATTACGAGAATAAAGTCATAACATTATAAGGTCGTAAAATTACGAGAATAAAGTCGCAACATTATGATAATAAAGTAGTAAAATTATGATAGTAAAGTCGTAATATTATGAGAATAAAGTTGCAGCATTATGATAATAAAGTCATAAAATTAGGAGACCAAAGTCATAAAATTCTGTGAAAAAGTCACGACAATAGTCATAAAATTACGACAATAAAATTATAAAATTATGAGGAAAAAGTCGCAAAATTATGCAACAAAAGTCACAACAAGAATAGTCATAAATTTTTCAGAATAAAGTCATAAATTAGGAGAATAATGTTGTAACATTATGATAATAGATTCGTAAAATTACGAGAATAAAGCCCTAAAATTACGAGAAATAAGTTGTATTTTATGAGAACTCTTCCAAGAATCCCTTTCTTCCCTAAAATGAGGAACGTGGAGCATCATGGGAAGTTCTACTTTAGCATCGGTTTGACAAATCAGGAAATCTTTTAGCAGCAGCATCAAACTGGGCAGGAGGTCAAAGTGGACTTTGTTTGCTTATTGGTGGAGCTGGTCTGACGTCATCTGCTGGGCGGAGCTCCAAGCTTTCTTTCTGAAAGCGGTTGATGTTTGATGACTTTATTCTCATTAATATTTCAACTTTATTCTTAAAATAAGAAATAAATGAAAAAAATCTCTAGCCTGGTCTTAAAACTCGTTGTAAAACTGCACAATGCAAACGGCAAAAGATTTTCTATCCAATATTTAATCAGTTAGAACCAATTAAAAGACGGTAAAATCTTTTAGATTTCAAAAGGCAGGTGTTATGAGATTTAAAAACAACTACATTTATTTCTAAACATTTGAAGAAATAAAAAACAGATTTGCTATTACAGTTTTAGCCTTTTTATACGTCGTTACATTTCTAAAAATGTGTTATTTAAGTGGAAACATTTACACCATCGGTTCTTTCAAATAAGGGAAAAAGATGTTTTTAAGTAAGAAGTTGTTATTGCAGTTTTCATCTTTTCTTAACGTTTTTCTTTGGACTTTCTGAATTTTTAGATATTTCTAAGTTGTTTTTTTGCTCTCATCTGCTTCAAAAGGACAGGTATTACCCGCTTCTTATTTCTTCTGTAAATAACCATATTTTACTCCTATTTCTTATTTTCTTTTCATGTTTTTATCTGATTTCCTATTTGTATTACATGTTAAAATGACATTTAATGGCTAAGAAGATGTTTGTTTTTAAGAATGGGAACTCCTCATTGTGAATGTAAGCAGTAGAAAATATGTTTTAAATGTAAAAAAAAAAAAAGGTTTAGAAAGAAAGCACTGTGAGAGAAATATCAATATATAAAGCAGAAGGGCAGATAGAGATAAATACTATATCTAATAAGACAAATAGCAATAAAGAAAAATGTCTGGAGCTTTTTGTGTCGTTCTTTAAAGGTGATCTTTGTGTTTTCTGCTAGTTTTCTTTTTGGTTTCAGATTAGCATGTTTTAATGGAGCGTAACACTATGGGGCGCCGGTTGTAAAGTTAAGCAGTCAAAAATTTGGAGCAATATTTATGGTTATTCATCGTGATTTAAAAGAAAGATAAGTCATTTTTTACTCACTATGTCATTCATTTATTTATTAAAACCTTACTTTTTAAATTAATATTTAGTTTTGGAGCTAAATATTTTGTTTGCTAATTAAAAATTAATTTTGTAAATCCTAGTAAAATACATGAAGTAAATATTTAGCTAGCATCAAGCTAGCGAAATGTGTATTTAAAAAAACTAATTATTTAGTTTGGAGCAAAATGTTTAGTTTGCATATTAAACATTTAATTTGCAAACTAAATATTTAGCTCCAAACTAAATATTTGTTCAACAAACTAAATATTCTGTTTAGAGCTAAATATTTATTAAAAAAAAAACTAAATATTTAGGTTGGAGCTAAATATTAAAAAAACTAAATATTT
>CM060085.1:21554845-21599845 GCA_030533445.1 Cyprinodon diabolis
GTGGTGCTGAGTGCCATGCACGTAGGCATTGTCAGTTTAACTATAACTCTGGTGAATTGGGCAAAAATGTCCGCTCCCAGACTCAGTGATCGAGACGAAAATTCTATTTATTTTTTTACTGATTAACGCTAAATTAATTAAATCATCACGAACGTATTAGTTTTAGGTAAAGATAATGATCCATTGATCATATCTTGCTGACCGGACTTTTCCTTTAAGCAGCATGGAGGTCCATCCTCCTGCACACATTCCAAGTTAGATGCTAATCAAATAGACCCCGTTTGTTCTTCTGCATTGTTGGAGCCTTTAGGTGTGTAAGGGATAAGTGATTGGACTTATGAATCATAATAGGTTGAAACGTAAGGAACAGCATTAGGGCCACACAAAAAAATCAAACAGTTAACTGATTTTTACATTTTATGTCAGTTTAATATGGGGAAAAAGTCAGAATTCTGACTTTAGTCTCAGAATTCTGACAGCTAACAAACATGCATCAAGCCATAGCCATATCTGTTTTAGAGACTAAACTAGCTCTGTTGTTTTAATCACCTTCTGCTCTTCCATTATTGAAATAGCCTCAGCAGGGATCCGGAAAAAAAGTCAGAATTCTGAGGAAAAAAAGTCAGATTGGGAGATTAAAGTCAGAATTTTGAGAAAAAAAGTCAGAATTCTAAAAAAAAAAAAAGGGTCAGAATTCTGAGAAAAAAGTCAGAATTCTGAGAAAAAAGTCAAAATTGTGAGATTAAAGTCAGAATTCTGACTTTTTTCCCATATTAAACTGAAATAAAATTTAAAAATCAGTTAACCTTTTATATTTTTTCAGTGGCCCTAATCCTCTTCTGTAGAAACCTAAAAAAAAACGAGCGAAAGTTCGGTTGCCTTCCAATTTAAGCCTGTTTGTGGTCGTAATGTTAAATGAGTTTTTACAGGCATATATGCAGTGCAGTGCTCAGAACTGACCACTGTGTGTCGCTCTGCCGCTCTCCACCTGGACTAAAAACCATATATGGTAAAGAAGGCGGAGGGGCGGGGCCCGGTGAAAGTTGGCTGTAAATCTGAGCCTGTTGGCTCTGAGCCCGGCAGCTCAGTAATAACCGCCCTGTGACAGCAGCAGCTGTTCACACAACCAGGCAGCAGCAGCTCGCAGCAACATGAGCAGCTCCTGAAAGCTTCTCCGAACCCGCCGGAGCTCCACCGCTCCGAGAGGAACCGCCGCCATGTCCCCGCTGCAGCTGTCCGTCTACTGGCGGCTGTCCCTCCTCTTCTTCTTCACGCCGTTCCTCTTCTTCCTCGACGTTTTCACGGCAGCCGTCGCGGGCAGAACGTGTCGCCATGACAACGGCACTGAATCAGCCCCGTCCCTGCGCGGGACGTTCCCGCCCAGGGCAGAGAGGAACCAATCACAGCACGTAGAAGCTTCAGAGCTGAAAGCTGATTGGAGGACGGATAGATTACAGGAAGAAGTGAGTAAAAATTATTTTTTTTAATTATAAAATTCCTTATATTACAAAAAGAAATAAGTACAATTTCTATTAAAAATCGCCAAGGTTTTAACATCAATAATAATAAATAAAAATTAGAAGTAAATATAGTGATTAAGTAAAACTAAAGGGATTACATAAATACTTTGAATTTAGAGCGTAAAGTTTTAACAGCCTTTTTGTTTTTGGAAGAAACAATGATTTCATTGTTGTTTTTTTTCTGAAAACATTTAGACAAGAAACACGTCAGGATCCATGTTTCTATATCCACGTTTCCTTCTGTTAGTGACTGAGTTATAAAAATAACTTCAAATATTAACTTAGTTTCTAACTTACTTGAGGTGGTTTCCACAGATGTTTACATGTTGGGAACCATCCATCAACTGGAAGGGTCCACAGTCAGCCCTGTTAATGTGGAGCAGCTGTTTTTTCTCCCAGCCTGAAGTCAAACCTCCACATTTCTCTGTGCTGGTTTTGCTCCCTGGCAGCCTGGTGGACCGACACGTGGGCACTGACCGGGTCATCTCCGGGTCACCCGTCCCTGCAGTTCTTCTAGGAACTCTGAGCAGCTCTGTTACAGCTGAGTTTAGAGCCCCTGTAACTTTAGATTTCACCTTTTACCGCTGAATCTTTAATAAAGCGTCTGTATAATGCTTTACAAAGTTATTTAAAGCCATTTTTATTACCAATCTGTTACCAAATTAATGCTGTAAAATAATGGACGATGTTTGGTAGAAAACGCAAGTAGATGCAGGGGCGGTTTTAGGAAATTTGGGGCCCTACACAAGGATAGGCAGGGGGCCCTCTTAACTGAGAAAACACATAAAACAGACCCATTATACAGATACAGAAATGTTTTTTTTATTTAATAAGAAATAGAATAAATAACAAATTATACAGAAAAATATAATAAAAGAAGAGATTTTTTTTTTATAAAAAAAAAAAAAATGAAATTTTAATAGAATAGACATGCATTTTTTAGTGGCGGTTCTACGCCAAATGTACCAGGGGGCCAGGAGTGGGCCAGCATGTTTTCATGGCTGCACAGAAAAGCATGAAATTAAAAACAGGGCAAAGGATTCATATATATATATATATATATATATATATATATATATATATATATATATATATATATATATATATATATATATATATATATATATTTTAAGAGAACTGCATGAAGTGAAATTTCTATTCAATTAGGTTTAATTAAAATTCCATGTCTTATCAAATTTAGGAATTTTACATATTTTTGACTTTAAAGGAATAGTACACCCAAAACATGATTAGCCTTCATTTTCTACTCACCCCCATGCTGAACAACACTCTGGAGTACTTTTTTGATATCTCAAATGCATCTGGAGATCTGGGAGGCTTCTTGCTGTCTGCTGACATTCAAATAATGGAGGTCTATGGCGCCCGAGGCAGAAAGGTCCATAAAAGTCCACAAAAAACGTGTCAATATTCCTCCATACTGCTCGTCCAATGTATTCCAAGTGTCCTGAGTTGGTAGCGTCCATAATTTACTGGAAACTAAGTCATTTAGAATGTTTTTAGAGCATAAACAGTAGTGTATAGGATTTCCCAGTCCTTCTTTTCACTGTAGACAAGTGTGTTTGGAAAACTTAGATTTCTCTTATTTCATATATTGATTTATGTTATTTACTCACTAAAAGCCTGTTTCACCTGCAAGGCCACAAAATTCCCCTCACTGAGGGAGTTTATAGACAAGACGCCGCATGGAGAGGATTACTCGCTGCTGTCAGCACCCAGTCTCAAAGGTCTGACCCCCCCATTGATCGGTTCAACCCTGTGCACCCCCCCCTTTAACAGATTGCATGCAGTGGGGTCTTAAGGCCCCAACAGGCTTCCGATGTGTCAATACATCAGTGCTGAAGTTCACTGATAGCTGAGGGGGCCAGATTTCTGAAAGCTAATCTGGGGGACATTTCCAGCTGGTAGATAAAAATAAACACATTTCAGGAAAATTTCAACAGGAAACTGGGAGAGAGATGCTTTCATCCATTTTCACATATTTCTTAATATCTAATCTAGTGTAAAAATCCACGATTAATAACATAATCAATCGATCCTGTTTATCAGTAGAGAGTTTGTGGGAATTTCGCTCTTTTTCCGTTCCAAAAACTGTAAATTAAACTTTTGTTTGTATATAAAAATTGAAAAACATATTTTTTTCTAAATAATGATAACTATAAAATGAAAAGGCCTCCAGTTTATTTATATTGTATCCTGGATAGCTGCAGTGCATCGGGTAGCCTTCAGCTGCCTGTATTAAAATCTGTGTCAATATTAAAACAGTTTAGTTCTATTTTTATATTCAGATTAAATTATATCAAACGTGTTTTCAATCATTCTGTTTCATTTTATCTGAGTCTATTTCCGCATTCCAGTTGCAGCCAATGTTTTATCTCACCTTTTGCTACATTTCCGGTCCTCATCTTTATTAAAACAAACACATCAAATCCATTTTTTT
Source organism: Cyprinodon diabolis (assembly GCA_030533445.1). Lineage (NCBI taxonomy): Eukaryota > Metazoa > Chordata > Actinopteri > Cyprinodontiformes > Cyprinodontidae > Cyprinodon > Cyprinodon diabolis. Next base: position 21,558,824 of record CM060085.1, read on the forward strand.
TTCAGTACCTGGGCTCAAATCAAAGATTTATCACAGTAATCAGCCCAATTCAGATCCAATTAACTGATTAACACTCTCACCGTAACACAGTATATGTTTATCTATGTATAGAAATGACCAAAACACAGTCACATGGTGTTTCGTCCACACGTCTTTCAAATAGGAATTTTAAATTTCTAAAACATGTTCTACATGAAACGCATAAAACTTTTCGTTTTATAGATGTGTAAACAAATAAAATTAGATTTAAAATTCCTCCTGACATATGTGACTCTGCGGGAGTAATGCAACAGCAGCTTTTCATTTTTAGCCCCGCCCCCTAATGGCCGCCATCATTGGAAACTAGAGGCTCAGACCTTTCCAAGGAGGGGTCAGAGGTCATTGTGCGACCATTTCAGGTGATGGAACCGACGAGCATTACATAAGCTTGCTCTATTATTTTTATTTTATATTCGGTTTAGTGATATTATTGGTCAATTTCAACAAATCTTAGGAGCAAAATGCTTTGTCTCATGCAGATGGTCTCCAGTAATGGAAATCAGCAAGTTTGTCTGACCAGATTCCATTTTATGAGTAAAAAAATGCATTTTTTTTACTGTGCTAAAATCCCATTTCCGCCTAGTACACTGCCCACTAAAACCTTTATGGAACAAAAATGCTTCAACTGATTCAGCACAGATTTGCTTTAGTTATAGTTAAGATGTGGATCTTTTTGATAAAGCTTCTAGTTAGAGTGGCTCAGGTTATCCTGATCTATCTCTATAGTTCTGCTGCTATAGGCTTAGACTGCTGGAGGACATAGGGACCCCTTTTTCATCATTCTGCTTCATTCTATCTCTATTCTCACTCTCCCAATTTGCTTGACTTATAGTCAAGATGTGGATCTATAAAGTCTGAGGGTTCTTTCAGAGTTTCCAATGGAGTTTCATTGTGTTTTGCTGTGCTTATTTTGGATTTTTTTTTTTTAGTGAGGCTAACTGTTTTTCTTTTTTTTCTTTGTTTAATCACCTATAAATCAGACATGGTGACATTAAAAAGTTTCCTGAAAAATATTCCTCAATGCCTTTTTGTCACAAAAATACAAACAATTGTATTTCCAATTTATAGTTTGGGGGCTAAACTTGCTTTAATTCAAATTAGGGAATTTCAGGTGAAATTTTCTCCTGAGACCCTCATAGTTTACTTTAAGGGATTAAAAGTGGCGCTGTGATCCTGGTCTATATGCTAACAGCTGTTTCTGCGCGCAGCACGCTCTTTCTACTGTAATAACAGTTTAGACGCTACATTTACCCCCCTCATTCATAAAAACTGTAAAATATTCCAAAACAGGGACTGTCCCCTGAAATCTGGGATGTCTGGTCACCGTACTTAAAGCTGAGGGTTTCCTCTTAAAGAAATCTCATTGGTCAACCTCTTATTACTTCCTGTTAAAAAGGGAAAGGTTGATTTGTTAAACAGAAACCACATGTTTGAAGATGTGTTGAAGAACATCCTCCCTGATGAATAAATGAAGTTCCAAAGGTTTACAGGCTGGACTTTACTCCATGGACTTTTACATAACTTTTTAGATTTTCGCCTGAAATGTTAAACCCAGATGTTAAAATGATGAATTTTTAAACTCACTTTAGAACCAGGTGCTGCGGAGCTTTTATTAGCAGAGATAATAGCTTCACACTGTAGGCAGATGAAAGGTGAACTGTTAAAGTTAGACGCATCTTTGAGCTCCGATTATACGACGGAGTGTTAGGGCCAGGATAGAGATTTAAAATTTTTTTATTTTATATTTTGAGATAAACCACATTCCTCATTTTAGGAAAGAAAGTACTTCTAGTAAGAGTCGTTATAAAATACAGCTTGTTTCTCGTAATTTTATGACTTTGTTCTCGTAATGTTATGACTTTATTCTCGTAATATTGCGACTTTATGTAATTTTACGACTTTAGTCTCTTAATTTTATGGCTTTTTCTCATAATTCTAAGACTTTATTCTCCTAATTTTACAACTTTTTTCGTAATTTTATGACTATTCTCGTTGCAACTTTATTCTCGTAATTTTATGACTTTATTCTCGAAATAGAAAAAAAAAACTCAGTCATACCAATTAAGACTCTGAAAGGAGGTGAAAGTTTTCTGTTTTTATGGAGCAGAAACTCAAATGAGATTTAGTTCCAACCTAAATGTCTTTTTTAAATGACCCCTGTGGTTCATCACTCACTGATCAGACATGTATCTGTGTCAGACAGTGTGTGGTTGGACAGACTGGTTGTCTTATGGTCAAACTGCCTACATGGTGGGATTGCTGCTGGGATCTCTGGTGGGAGGAGCCATTTCAGACAGGTACACCCACCTGCACTCACTCATATCCCGTCAGCACGGTCATTCATTCTCTTACCTGCAGGATGATTCCTCTGCAGGTACGGGAAGCGTCCGGTTCTGCTGGTGTGCGCCTGTCTGCACGCCTTCTGCGGCCTGCTGCCTGCCGTTTTTCCTCAGCCGCTCCTCTTCCTCGCCATCCGCTGCCTGACGGCGGTTTGCTGCTGCTGCATCAACATCTGCGCCTTCAGTCTGGGTAACACCGACATCACACCCAATTAGGGCCTGATGTTTAGCTGTTCCTTAGCGAAGGAGTTTAAGTTGCTCTAATCTGAGGTTAGAGGTTCAGATCAACCTGACCCTATCAGAGTCTGCTCCTCTGAAAAGCCTTTCTTAACCACAAGGGCCCCTTCTAATTGGATTAAATCCATCACCTGTGAGTTCATTTAAATCAGAGAGAATGAAGCAGAATGATGAAAAAGGGTCCCTATGTCCTCCAGCAGTCTAAGCCTATAGCAGCTTAAATGTAGAGATAGCTCAGGATAACCTGAGCCACTCTAACTATGAGCAAAATGTCACATTTTCTTACTATTAAACCTATAATTAATGTAATATTTTTTATTTGTGTGTAATCAAACCATTAGTTGGGATCCTGAGTCCGTTCTGGTTCAGGAACCTCTGCAATAAAACACTAGCTAAGCGGTTAGCAAAGGGCCTGAACACCCTGCCACATGGTCCACTAAGGACTTGTTTACATCTCCACATCGATAATTAAACCCCTTTTGTCTACATTAGTCGTTTGTTTCCTAATACATTAATAACTGACATGCTGTTACAGTATGTGCTACAACGGAGTGTTAGGGCCAGGCTAGACTTTTTTTTTTTTTTTTTCCTTACTTCGAGAGTAAGGTTGTTATAGTAAGAGAATAAAGTCATAACTTTATTCTCATAATATTACGACTTTATTCTTGAAATAAAATTAAAAAAAACTTTGTTGTACTTTTTCGCTTTAAGTCGAAAAAGGAAAATTTTTATAAGATCGGGACCAAATGGCCTGAGTAGGTAAAACCAATTCTATCCTACTTCATTTGATTGTTCTTCTGATATTTCTTACGACTTTGTGGTTTCATTGCTCGAGGCGGTCCAATCTCCCTTATTGTTCAATTCTGTCCTTTTTTGTTATCGTTACAACTGAGTGATATTCTGTAAAAAAAATACTAGCAAGTCAACATGGATAAAATCATTTGGACTTTCTATTTATATTTTCAGGTACGATCTTAAATGGGTAAAGCTGTAATCACTGAATGTGATGGAAATTTGTCTAAATAAAATAAAACTATATTTATATATTAATAGTTTGACAATATTTTAAGGTTTCCTAATTATTATTTTAAAGTGCAAATAATCCTGAAATCTAAAATGAAACAAAAGCAAACAACCCGCGTCTTTAGAACTGATACTAAATTATTATTGGATTCAGCTGGAGGTTTCTTCCTGTTCAAAGGGAGTTTTTCCTCTCCACTGTCGCTACTGGTGAACTGGAAAGTGACCTGAGATGACATGATGTGAATTGGAGCTATAGAAATAAACTGAATAGAATTGGATCCAGCTAGTGACTGAGCTCTGTGTGACCTTTGGCCTCTGCAGCGACATAATGTTTCTGTTTTTAGTTCCTGCAGATCTTAATTTTTTTTTTTTGGTCCAATTTGAGTAAATGATGAAAGTAGAAATGTTAGAAATATGATGATGATGATGAAGCTGGAAACCAGCAGCTCTGTCTGATGGTTCCCACATGGCGCAGCTGGATGGGCCTTTGCTCAGCTCTTTCCCTGCTGTGTTTGTCCGGCAGCCGTAGAGTGGACCCTCCCGGCCGCTCGCCTCTGGCCCCCCGCCTTCCTGCCGTTCTGCTTCAGCCTGGGGACGATGGGCGGAGCGCCGTTGGCCTGGCTGAGCCCCACCTGGACATACCTGCACCTGTGTCTGTCCCTGCCGCAGATCGTCTGCCTGCCTCTCTACCTGTGCGTCCCCTTCCCCGTCCCCCTACCATCTTTATCCCGATCTCCTTTTATTTTATTCTCTCTCCGTGTTTCCAGATCCATCCCAGAGTCCCCTCGCTGGCTGCTGCTGCAGAGGAGAGAGGATGTTTTAGAGAGTTACCGTAGCAACAGCACGGCAGATAAAAAGTGTCTGGACCTGGTAAAACCGTCTGGCTGTAGAATCTAACAGTCCTGCTTCGGGCGGCCGGTTTAAACGGATGTGTTTCCGTTCAGCTGCTGGACGCCGCCTCCTCCGACCTGCAGAGAGCCGCCGAAGCTCAGGTGCCAACGGCTACCCCCGGCGGCCGCGGGCCCAGTGACCTCACCCACCTGAGGCACCCGACTATCCTGCTGCGGCTGTTCATCATGAGCTACCTCAGGTACGGATTTTGGCTTCCAGTAGAGATTAACGGGAGTGAACGGATCTCATGGTGTCCGATGATCCGACGCTAAAAGTATGGCAGCAATATTGTTGCAAAATTATTTGCAAATGTGTGGAGAGTTGTGTGTCTTTATCTCGATTTGTGTGTGTGCAGCAGGATTTGAAATGTGTAAATAAATCTGGAAATGTGTGTGGAGATTTGTGTCTGTAGCACAATCTGCAAATGTGTAAAACTACATGTGTTTGTTATCTGGTTTGCAAATGTGTAAAAAATCCACAAATATGTATTCAGATCTACAAATGTTCACTAAAATCTGCAAATGTGCACAAGATCTATACATGTGCACTATGTTCAGCAAATGTGCACTAAGATCTACAAATGTGCACTATCATCTACAAATGTGCACTATGATCAGCAAATATGCACTATGATCAGCAAATGTGCACTATGATCAGCAAATGTGCACTATGATCAGCAAATGTGCACTAAGATCTACAAATGTGCACTAAGATCTACAAATGTGCACTATCATCTACAAATGTGCACTATCATCTACAAATGTGCACTATCATCTACAAATATGCACTATCATCTACAAATATGCACTATGATCAGCAACTCTGCACTATGATCAGCAAATCTGCACTATGATCAGCAAATGTGCACTAAGATTTGCAAATGTGCACTAAGATCTGCAAATGGGCTTTATGATCTACAAATGTGCACTAAGATCTACAAATGTGCACTAAGACCTGCAAATGTGCACTAAGATCTACAAATGTGCACTAAGAAATACAAATGTGCACTAAGATCTGCAAATGTGCACTAAGATCTGCAAATGTGCACTAAGATCCACTAAGATCTGCAAATGTGCACTAAGATCTGCAAATGTGCACTAAGATCCACTAAGATCTGCAAATGTGCACTAAGATCTGCAAATGTGCACTAAGATCCACTAAGATCTGCAAATGTGCACTAAGATCCACTAAGATCTGCAAATGTGCACTAAGATCTGCAAATGTGCACTAAGATCCACTAAGATCTGCAAATGTGCACTAAGATCCACTAAGATCTGCAAATGTGCACTAAAATCCACTAAGATCTGCAAATGTGCACTAAGATCTGCAAATGTGCACTAAGATCCACTAAGATCTGCAAATGTGCACTAAGATCCACTAAGATCTGCAAATGTGCACTAAGATCTGCAAATGTGTTTTAAAAGTGGTGCGCTCTGCTCCCCGTCTGTACGTGCTCCCATAAGCTAACTGTTGTTTCTGTGCGCAGCATGCTCACACGCTCTTCCTACCGTAATAACAATCCCCCCCTCCCCATTCATAAAACGGTCAAATCTTGGACATTTCGGGGGACAGCTTAAGTCGAGAATTTGTAGATCTGAATACAGATTTGTGGATTTTTTTTTTTTTACAAATTTGTAAACCGGATTAAACACACAACTAGTTTTCCACATTTGCAGATTGTTGCAGACACACTAATCTCCTCACACATTTCCAGATTTATTTACACATTTTCAAATCCCGCTGAACACACACAAATCGAGATAAAGATACACAATTCTCCATACGTGCAAATAATTTTGCAACAATATTGCTCCCATATTAAAGTTGATCCAGAGGAGAATAATTAAAGCATCCATGAACTTTGACTGTAGTTTGTCAAAACACTGAGAACCACACCGTCCCAAAGCTGCACCTATCAGCCGCTGTTACGCAACACTAGTTATGTAATAACCATAGTTATGCAAGAAACACTTATCAGTCACTGTTTCTAGGAGGTGGAACACGTGCAGATATGATGTGAGGAGCCAACTCGATGAATTATTGAAGCAGTTCTGCTAAAGTTCACTGCAGCAAAGCAGCTCAGGTCCAAACTGGAGATCAGGTCCGTTATTCTGAAGAAAACCGACGCCGAGGCGGGAAATATGCAAACCTCACTGTTCAGTCGTCTGACTTGTTAAGACTTGTTTAACAAACAGCAGAGGAAAAAAAACAAAACAGGGGAAAGGTTGAAAAGGGAGCAGGAGACACTTTATACTTAATGTCTGAACATGTTCTGTTCTTTAAATGCATCTCTGCTCAGAAAAAAGGTTAAGATTGTTGTTTTGCATGAAAGATTTACAGAAGTAGGTCAAACTGCAGAGGAGATGCGTGTCCCGGTTGATTCTCTGATAACCGAACGATCGATGTCATCCTGACTTAAAACCGGAAAATCCAGACAAACCAACAGAGAATAAAAACAAACATCCAGACTGCAGGGACGCTTCAATTAGACGACCTGGGAGCTTTCATCTCAGCACTACGACCCAGTATTAGGGCCAGTTTACGACTTTATATACGAGGATAAAGTCGTAAAATTACGAGAATAAACCAGAGTCCAGTTTGATGCTGCTGCTAAAAGATTTCCTGATTAGTTAAACCGATGCTAAAGTATAACTTCCCATGATGCTCCACACTCCTCATTTTAGGGAAGAAAGGGCTTCTTTTAGCAGTTGTCATAAAATCCAACTTGTTTATCATAATTTTAGGACTTTATTCTCTTAATATTACGAATCTCTCGCCTGGCCCTAATACTCCGCCATGCAGCACAAACATCGAAAGCTAATCTAAGAGGTTTGAATATAAATTTTGGATTTGAAGTTTGAGTACATTAGTGATGAACTCTGAGTTATACGAGTCTGGATTGAGAGACTCTCTAAGGCGTGCTTCGTGTTTACGGAAGTGCTGGGTAAGCTCTAAGTCCAGTTCCCTCCTGTCTCCCTGCAGCGCCGCCACCGCCCTGACCTACTACGGGATCTGCCTGAACATCGGCTCGTTCGGCGTTGGCGTTTACGCCGCCCAGTTCTTCTCCGGCCTGTCGGAGGCCCCCTGCCTGCTGGTCCCTTTGGTTCGGATGGGGCGGCGGCTCATCTGCATGTTGGCTCTGTTCCTGAGCGGAAGCGCCTGCCTCGTATCACTGCTGCTGTCCAGATACCACGGTGAGCAGCAGCAGGAAAGACTCTGAAGCCATGCAAACATTTCACTCCGTCTGGCATCATTCATATCCCTGCTGACACACCAGATTAAATCCTTTACTGGGATTACAATCTAGAAGGCATTTTCTTTGTTTTTACTCCATGACTCCTATAGGTGCTGCTTTTATAGCCATGGGGTCAGTGGCGGTTCTAGACCAAATGGGGGCACAGGAAAGCACGAAGCAAAAAAAAAAAATAAATGGGGCAAGGGATTCAAATATATTGAGAGAGCTGCAGGAAGTGAAATTTCCATTCAGTTAGGTTTAATTAAAATTGTCTTCCAACTGAAAATATTTATTTTTGGCTTGAAAATTTTAAATCTTACGGAAGATGATTAGGGCCACTGAAAAAACAAAAAAAACATTCACGTTTTTAATATTTCCGTTTAATATGGGAAAAAGTAAGAATTCTTAGATTAAAGTAGGAATTCTGCCAGCTAACATGTTAGCATCCAGCCGTAGCCATGTCTGTTTTAGAGACTAGCTCTCTTGTTTTAATCTCCTTCTGCTCCTCTATTAATGAAAGAGCATCACCAGGGACCCTCAGGGATGTAAAAGTTGCCTAATTCGGTCATTTTCCACCAATGTGTTCCTGTTTCTCCCAAATTACTCTGGGAGTACGCTGAGAGCTCCACATCTCTGCCTTCATGGGGCCAATCCACATAAAGATCCACAATTCTAAGATTAAAGTCAGAATTCTGAGGAAAAAAACTTTTTCCCATATAAAATAAAATTTCAAAATCAGTTAACCTTTTTTTGTTTTTGTTTTTCCCCAGTGGCCCTAATCCTCTTCTGTACAGCTGGATTACCATTAAAATCAGAGTAAAAAACCTTTAGCATAGCAATAGAGCAACTAAAAAAAAAAAAGCTCTATACATTTTTAAATGATCAAATGATTTGATTTTTTTTATTTTGATTTTATATACTCTAATAATCCTCAGAGGGAAATTACTTCTCTGCATTTAACCCATCCCCTTGGGGAGCAGTGTGGGGATTAAGGGTCTTGCTCAGGGACCCAGAGTGGCAGTCTGTGGGAGTGGAGGATCGAACTCACAATCTCTATGCCCTAACCTCTAGGCCGCCACCCCCCAGATAAAGCTATTATTTGGAATATTAGGTCAATATACTTTCATAATTTAGGAATTTTAAACATTTTGAACTTAATTTAAGTTAAAATTACCATTCCTATAAAAGAATTAGAACTCAAGAAGAAAACAGATCATTTCAGCCCTAAAAGTATTTTGTAAAGGGTATTTGTTTTGGAAAAAAACATTTAGATGAAAACTGGGATCCTATCTCAGTACCACTGAAGCTTTCACCTTTTTGTTATTAAATAATTAGTAAAACTAAATTTATTAAAAAAGAAATCGATCCAAAGGACCCATCAGTATCCATGCAATTAGAATTTCTTTGAGTATTATGTCTTCAGTACATAGGATATGATCTACAGGGGCACTGGCCCCCGTTGGCCCCTGTCTGGAACCGCCCACGCATAGGGTTCCTGGATGGTTTTTGATCCCTGTTTCCGTGTTCCTGCAGGAACGCCGGCGCTGGTCATGAGTCTGGCTCTGCTGGGGAAGCTGTGCATCCTGGCGGCGACCTTCATCTCCGTCCTGTACTGCATTGAGCTGTTTCCTACCGTGGTCAGGTACCCGATACCATAGCAAAGAAACGTTTTCTAGAGAGTTTATTAGAAATGTGGCGCTGAAAAAAGGTTTAAAGCTACGCTGATGACTCGAGTCCTTATATGACGGCTAGATGACCTGCAGCTTAACTCAGATCTACTTGTCTTTGCTGAGTTTGTTAAAAACCGTTTAAGCCCGGTTGGCCTGGTACCGGGCCCAGCTGACACCATCCATTTATAGAAATGGCCAAAACACAAGTTAGAAGTTGTTGGACAGAAGTTCTGGACTCGTTCTGAATACTCCATGTATACGTCCAAATGGAAAACATCCATAGAAAGTTCAGCGTATGGCAGACGCTGGCTAAATAAGCCAGGTGTGACGGTCCCTCAAATGGGGTTTCATGCAGTTTATTTGGAAAATTTGCTAAATATTTCTCATTTTTCCTTCGTTTAATCACCTAAAAACCAGACATGGTGACATTTAAAATAGTGGTTCCACCTGATAAATAATCATCAACACCTTCCTGTCGCACAAATACAAACAATTGTATTTCCAATGTATAGTTAGGGAGCTGAACTTGCTTTAATTCACAGATGTCATTTCAGGTGGAATTTGCTCCTAAGCCTCTCTGGGCTTAAGGGGTGAACTCATTATTGATGCTGAAGCTCCAAACTAAACATGTCAGCGTCGGGTTTGTTTCATGCTTAAATCCTTTCTTTGTTCTCATCCCTGAACCATGCGGATAACTTTCTGTTTGTGTTGGAAAATATAGATTTTTCTCACTGTGGAATAAAAAAAGCTTTGGATTTCTCAGTCCGTCTCTGCTGCCATCTTTCCTTCGCCAAGCTCGTTTCTCAGTTCACTAGAACGCGAGTACGGACTCGTGTTTTCGGAGGGCATGTTCTTGAGAAGAGTCTGGACTCGAGGAGAACGGGATCAAGCAGGATAAATCTGGGTTAATTGGAACAGAAGCGTACTGATGACATCACCACACGCTCGGCTCATCTAGAGCTGCATTTCACCTCCTGTTAATAGTCTCTAGATAATAATAAATTATGACTCTTTCCGTTTAGTGGGGGAACAAGAGTTAACATAATCAGATAAACACAAATTAAATGAAAATTTTACCAAATAAAAAAAATATATATCACCATCAGAGCCAGCAGTACTTCACACACGGCTATGCAGAGAAAGGGCTGCTGCAGACGGGCTAACGTTAGCCCTGGCTGCTGCAGACGGCCATTATACTTTTAAGCATCACTATATGGCCTATTTTACCGATTTAATAGGCAATTATAAAAAATTTCAGAAGATGAGAGGACCGCAGCAACCAGCGGACCTCCGAGGCTAACTGCAGCCAGGGCCAACGTCGGCCAACGCTGCCTTAGACGGGCCAACGTGGGCCAACGCTGCCTTAGACGGGCCAACGCTGCCGTAGACGGGCCAACGCTGCCGTAGACGGGCCAACGCTGCCGTAGACGGGCCAACGTGGGCCAACGCTGCCGTAGACGGGCCAACGTGGGCCAACGCTGCCGTAGACGGGCCAACGTGGGCCAACGCTGCCGTAGACGGGCCAACGTGGGCCAACGCTGCCGTAGACGGGCCAAAGTCGGCCAACGCTGCCGTAGACGGGCCAAAGTCGGCCAACGCTGCCTTAGACGGGCCAAAGTCGGCCAACGCTGCCGTAGACGGGCCAACGCTGCCGTAGACGGGCCAACGCTGCCGTAGACGGGCCAACGCTGCCGTAGACGGGCCAACGCTGCCGTAGACGGGCCAACGCTGCCGTAGACGGGCCAACGCTGCCGTAGACGGGCCAAAGTCGGCCAACGCTGCCGTAGACGGGCCAACGCTGCCGTAGACGGGCCAACGTGGGCCAACGCTGCCGTAGACGGGCCAACGCTGCCGTAGACGGGCCAACGCTGCCGTAGACGGGCCAACGCTGCCGTAGACGGGCCAACGCTGCTGTAGACGGGCCAACGTCGGCCAACGCTGCCGTAGACGGGCCAACGCTGCCGTAGACGGGCCAACGTCGGCCAACGCTGCCGTAGACGGGCCAACGCTACGGCAGCCTGTACACAGATTGTGTGCACAGTAAACAGATTGAGAAACGGCCTGAGAATCCTGCAGAAGGGTTTGAGTAGATCTGAAATCCACTTGGCTTCAGGGTGTTTATGTTTTAAACTAGAATGACTGAAAAATTTTTAAAATCCTGCTGAGTGTCATGAACCGATGGGTAAAGGGAAACCAACTTCCTCCTCTTCCTGCCCCCAGACAGCGCTGCTTATCTCTGGTCAACCTGTCGTACCGCCTCGGTTGTCTGGTCACCACCTTCCTCCCGCCCAGCCCCTCCGGAGCCATCTCATTGGCTGCGATGGTGGTGTACAGCAGCGGACCAATCGTAGGCTGCGGCCTGTGCCTCCTGCTCCCAGAAACCAGCGGGGTGCCGCTTCCCGACTCATTGGAGGACTGCAACAGGCAGCCCAAGAACCAAGCGGCCAGCTTCAGCGCCCTCTGGAGGCCATGGTGAGAACAGCTCCAGGTCAAAGGGCAAACGGTGACCGACTGTTACTGACAGCCTGTTCTCTTCTGATTGTCAGGAAAACCAAGACCACAGAGATTCCTCCACCAGAGAAGGTCGACATCCAGACACCAGACACACCGTTCCTTTAACGAGGAGAACGATGGTCTGTGTTGGATTCTACCTCAGACTGCAGGAACCTGTACAGCTCAGACGGTTTGGTTCTTCTGAGGAAACAGAAGACTTGGTGTTTGTTTATCGCTGAAATGAACGGATCTGAACAAACGGTCTGCCGGTTGGTCTGCAGCCCGGATCCGGTTCCACTGACAGAACCTCATTCCTAAACACGGTCGGGTCCGGACTCATGGAGACCTGAACGCTACGGAAACAACTAAACTGGTGGAACTGCGCCCCCAATTGGTCAAAATATAAAGTGGGCACATCAGGATATTTGAATCATGTTTATAGTTTGAGCCGTGATTTGATTTGTGTTCTTTCTAGTACTTTGGTTAAAAAAATAAATTAACTGCATTTGTGAGGAGCTGAGGTTTAATTCCCGTAGTTACGGCATCATCTGCAGGATAAGATGTCTGACCTCTGCCTGCATGAGAAGAGTCTGGCTGCAGAGCTGTGCTGCGAGGTCTCCTGCTCCGTTAAAACCAGTTTATTCTAAAGTAAAAACTAGTGATGATGAACTCCCCGTGAAGCTCGCTTCCTTTCAAAAACAAGCGTTATGCTGAAAAACTTATTTACATGCACAATTTCACTCCCCAGCAAACTCCTATCTGGAATAATAGATATGTGCCACATAGAAATTAGTCATCTGAGCGCTGGATGAAAAGGTCTATAAGATATTTTATAAAAGACAGCGGAGGTTGGATGGCCCAGGAGGATTTTTTGCTTACTGTATAATTTATACTGCTCCTTTGCTCAGTTTTAACATTATAAAATCTAATTTGGCAGCAAACCCATGCTGCACTATTCCTGAAGACGGTGCAGGAGACGACATTTTGCAGGTCTGCGACAAAAGGTCCCGACGGTGCAGGTCTGCAGCCAGACTGGGACCCCATCACTCCTCCACTCAGCACTGGAGGACCTCAAGGCCCTGTCCTGAGCCTCCTTACCGTACAGTTACATACGGAACAAGGCGATCAAGCATCCGATACCATCCAGCAGAGACTACTAGTCTTTATACAGCAGTCACTGCCAAACCCAAATTAAGCAGTACGACTTTAAGGTAAATTCACTGAGGATGATCATAACACTGTCTGTAAAATAGATAATGGGAGAGGGTTTTTTGTGCTATAAAGGGGGGGTTTGGGTCTAAGGTTGCAAGGTTCTAACGAACCCTTTAGTTAAAGAAACTGTGCTTTTATTTAGTCTATTTTCCTTTTTACGTGAATCTCATCGTGTTTCCTTTGAATGCAGCAACAATAAATGTTATTTCCATAAACCTGGATTTCCCAGATTCTGTTTCATTATTCTAACAGATCCAACTTTCTGAAACATTGATCAGACAAGAAGCAGCAACATTAATCTTTAACCCTTAAACTGAGTTTATTAACAATGTTCCAGGCAAGAAACCAACACCGAACATAACAGCACAATCTGTAACAGAAAAAACTATTTAAATCCTATTCCATCTAAAACTTTCACCAATAACTAAACATTTCCTAATCCAGATGAGGTTAAAATTACAACCACTGTGCCCTGTGAGTCTAACCCCCTCCCCTCTGCTGTAATACTTGTAGAAATATAACATCTAGAACCAATGAAACGCAGCGGAAGATCTTAACTTTTAATATTTAAAACTAAACCTTCATTAACCTAAAAAATAAAGGGTTTCTAGCTCCAAAGTGTTTAAATTCTAATAAACCCAAACCTGGTAAAAAAGGTTAAAATCCCCGCAGATTTACAAACTATACAAACGTTTTTGCTGTACGGATCTCTTCAAAATACTGAACGACTGAGAATAAAAACTGTTAATTACTGAATTTTAAAAAAAAGATAATTAAGAGTGAAATCTTCCATTTTTCTTCAGAACCTGTAGTTTTCGCTCCTCCAACACTCTCCATCCCACCTCCAGGGGGCGACGTCAGTACGTGACAAAGTTGGCGGGAAATATCCCAACATTCCCGTTGTCCAGTTTCCCTTCCCACCAGTCGTACTGGGAGTCGGTCTTGGTGATGACGGTGATCCGGTCCCCGGGAACGAAGCTCAGGTCGCCTGGCTGCTGCCCTGTGAACGGATGGGTCGCCGTGACGACCAGAGAGCTGGTGGCCCCGCCCACTGTTACATCTGCAAGATTAAAATTACATTTTCACATTAAACTTCCCGTCATATGGAAAAATATGCTAAATTCCCAACACTGAATCAATGAGATAGAATTTATTTACTTTAATGTGATTTTATTTCTTGAAAAAAATATATAAATAAAGTCAGAACTTCAAAACATTAAACAATAAATAAATACCGTAGCTTGGAGGATTGATGGGGTCGAACTGACCTGGAAGAGTAAAAACATGAATCATTTTTTTTTCTCCTACATTTCTGTATCCGACACCGAATCCAATCGAGAAATATCTCCTTTAGTTTTAATTTACTATAACACAGATTTTTTTAAATTACTTATTTAATTTCCTCAAAAGTTTCTCCTTGAACCCCAGTGGGCCTCAGCAGATGGCCGCTCACACCGAGCCTGGTTCTGCTGGAGGTTTCTTCCTGTTCAAAGGGAGTTTTTCCTCTCCACTTTCGCTACAAGCATGCTTAGTGTGAGGGATTGCTGAAGAGTCAATGAGTCGATGCAATCAGCTGGTTTTCCTTAGATAGAAAACTTTGAATCAATCTGACTGGATGATCTGGTGAACTGGAAAGTGACCTGAGATGACATGATGTAAATTGGAGCCATAGAAATAAACTAAATAGAAAAGTTCATAATTATCTGCTTAAAGTCTGCGACAAACATTTTGGCCGTTAAAGCCCATTGAAAGTTAAACTTTTATCTTAAAGCAAAAGGGCGGTAAAATAAAGAATACCAGAACTGTTGACTGACAAACTATTTTCCACTGTTTCCACTCCAAAAGAAAATGGATACATTTATATTAAGATGACCATTTTGGTCTGTAAATTTGCTAATTTGTGTATAGATCATCATCTATTAGATCAGACTGAGAGTTAATCAGCTGATCTTAAAGCTTCGTCTGCATGGAAATACCAAGTGATTAGCATTTATGCAAATATTAAGACTGCAGAGCTAAATACTGGACGTTCCTGTTCAAAGGGAGTTTTTCCTCTCCACTGTCGCTACAAGCATGCTTAGTGTGAGGGATTGTTGAAGAGTCAATGAGTCGATGCTGGTGAACTGTAAAGTGCCTTGAGATGACGTGTTGTGAATTCGGTGCTATAAATTGAACTGAATTTAAACGTATGTAGCGTCATGCTAACTTTAGCTGCTAATAAAAGAGCCTCCTGTACTTCTTTTGATATCTGAGTTATGACATCACTGCAACATGATTGGACAGTTTTTCCCGGGTCATAAACTCTGGGCTTCATATAGAAACCATTGTAGCATCTAGATGTCCTGCTTTCCTTAGAAAATAGAAACTGACCCAACAAGCAGAATAGGGGAAAATTAAAGAAGGTAAAAAAAAATGTGTTGACAATTGTTCACAATAAAAATTTTGTTAAAACATTTTGTTAATTCATTACAATATGTTGGAAAAAATAATTTCTCATCCAAAGTAACAAAAGTTATGATTTATAACGGAGTATTAGGGCCAGGCTAGAGATTTCTTTATTCTTCTATTTCAAGAATAAAGTCATCAAACATCAACCGGTTTCAGAAGGAAAGCTTGGAGCTCCGCCCAGCAGATGACGGCCGACCAGCTCCACCAATCAGCAACCAGAGTCCACTTTGACATCCTGCCCAGTTTGATGCTGCTGCTAAAAGATTTCCTGATTCGTCAAACTGATGCTAAAGTATAACTTCACATGATGCTCCACATTCCTCATCTTAGGGAAGAAAGAGCTTCTGGGAAGAGATGCCATAAAATACAACTTTATTCTCGCAAAGTTACGACTTTATTCTCACAACAGAAGAAAATAAATCTCTAGCCTGGCCGTAATACTCTGTCAGAATAATTCTACCCAGATTATGCTTCTATTTCATTTGATTTAATTGGTATTTAATAAAATAAAAAACATGAAAATAAATGAAAGTGAAGATAAAAAAAAGCTAAATAATGTGTTTTGATGTTTGAATCTGTGAAATCAAACCAGTTTTAGGTCTAAAGGAGCTGATTGTTCGTACCATATCTCTGAAGATGACTGGAGGCGGCCTGGGCTGAAACGCAGAAGACAAACAGGAAGTTAAAATCAAGCTATCACAAAATAAAGGTAAGGAGCACAAAATAAAGACTGATCTTATAGCAATAAAAGAAATGAATATGCTAGAAATTAAAGCTCTTTAAACTCACTTTTTGCATTTGGGAAACTTTTATTCCATGCTAGAAATGTTAAATTAAATAATTTAAATCAGAGAAAAGCACCATGTTGGGTTTTATTTTCTGCATCTGATATAAAATCATGAAACTACAGGATGCTAAGCTGAAGGAAACTGGTTTATTTCTTCATTCAGTGAAATCTGCACTAGTTTAAACCTTATTCTATATCATAAAGAAAGACTTTTGAAAAACTTTGTTTAAATGTCAGTTTTATGAGAAGTTTGAAGAAAAATAATTCATTGGATTGTTGAACCTTAGCAGGTTTTAAAATCACGTCTAGTTTCCATCTAAATGCCAATCTAAGGTATAAAGATGCCAGAAAGATCACAGAGGCCCTGAATGAACAACTGTTAATATTTTTTTTTATAAATCCTGTTAAATTATAAATTAGAAAAACCAGTCAGAAAATGGATGAATGTCAAAGAACCACAATAAAAAAACAAAAACTAGAGAAAAAAAAAAAAAAGGTTGTATTGATCAGATCCTCCGATAGAGTCGGACCCTGGAGTAAAATATTTTAATAAATGACCTAAAACCAAATGGAATAAAGTCTGGAAATTCAATAACATGCTCTAAATTTATATTTATTTTATTTATTACCTGCAAAAATTGATTAGATTTTCAGATTCTCAGACTCATCACTCACACTCATTCACCATTTGTCTGACAGTCAGGTTAGTCTGTGATGCTCAGTAAAAGTTTTTTTGCAAACAAAGATAAAAAACGCAACAAAAAGGGACCTTTTTGTTAAATTTCCAAGTTCTTCTGTGCAAAAATCTAGGAGTAGAGAGACTGTGAAACGTGCCTTTAGCTGAGGGAGCAACTCACTTAGAGCAGGAATTAAACAAAGATTGTGCAAAAAATAAAAAAAGTTGACAAATTCCTTCAAACCAATTAAGCTTCATTTAAAGCTTAACTGCAGTACTGCATTGTAAACACTAGAGGGAGCCACAGCCTGAAACTGCTAATAAATCAATTAGGAGTGCTCTAAGTCAGACCCAGCTGTTTGTAGAAATCTATAAAAGATCAGCATGACCTCCGTTCAGTGCGATGCTGAATCCTGGGAACCATCAGCCGGTTTCTAAAGCACCTGAACTGAGCATTTGTTATTTTCTTTCTTTTTTCTGTCTTAATGTTGGCAGTGGGCTTTAGGCTGCCCTGCGAGGCTTTAAACCTGGGTTTAACCAGAGACTAAGCCATTCTCAAGCACATATTCAAGGAGCTCATTCTGAGCCTGGATCCAGATTTATTGTTGATTCTGTTCATGGTGGAGAATCAATGGAGTTAGAAAGTAGTCAAAATGTTTGTAAACATAAATCTTAATTGAATCAGAAAAAATATAAGTTCATATAGAATTTCAAATTTTTACCTTATAATCTGAGAAACTAAAACAGCAAACATAAAATAATAAAAATTTTATCGAAATTATTCCCCTCAACTTGAAAAAACTCAATTCAGTTTAGTATTTTAAATAAACTTTTAAAAAAAATTTTATTGCAGTTTTAGATTTTATATTTTCAGATTCAAATCCCTTTCCTCCAGTTTCCATTTTGTTTAGTTTCAAATTGCTTTTTCATTTTAAAAAAAAATCAGTTTTAAATCAGTTTTTTAAATGACTATTTTCTAGTTTAAATCAGTTTTTTTTTTTCATTCAAATTTTGACCCCAATCTGAGGGGAGTTGGCGGGGAAACGCGATTATAGAAATAAACTGAAATAAACTGAATTAAATCAAATGACCTCCATTCATCGTTTTAGCAGAAACCAATGGCGGCTGACCAATAGAGGGCGCTAGGACACCGCCCCACCCACCCAATGACATAGATTAAAACATAATATATACACATTTTTTTAGAATTTAATTTTAAATTAACATTTGACATATTTTGAAATATATTAATATCTATTTCTTAGATGTGCAAGATGCATATTTAATCTTTAATAACTAGAAAAGCGTCATTAAATTTTTCGGACTGGTGACATCTTTCCGCCCCAGGGCGCAACAATCTTTGCCCATTGACTCTCGTTAAAAGTTGTAAACGCCCAGTAGCTCGTCTGCAATACAAAGGTACAGCAGAGCTGACAGGAAGTGTATTTGCTCACCACCTCCTGCAACAGTGCAAATGTTTTGCAGGTGATTGGAGCTGGAGACGCATTGAGGAGTGAGAGAAATGGAGCAAGAACCGCCCTTTTCCAGGACCTGGTTCAGCTCCAAGGCTCGGCTAACTGCATGCAGCGAGGCTAAGGCTTTATCCTGTTTTCCCTGCCTCCTTTTTCAAAGGTCAGGATCTGAGCCAGCATGGATAAAGACAGTTAGGACTAATTTAAAGAACTTTGTAGAAAAGGCAAAGAAGAATCTGGGATTCACATGGAAAATAACAGAATATATTCTACTTTTTCTACGTTTGTTGATTTTCACAGTTGCTCTAAAATAAATACATTCGCAGAAAATAAACCTGATGGTTCTTTGAGACCAGTTGACTCCATGAAATATAAGAGGAACCTGATCAAACCTGAACCTTCAACCTCAGGGTAACCCTGACGGAAGGACTTACTCGATGCTTCAGACTTGTAGACGGAGACACTCGGGTAGAGCCTGTTTTTCTTCGCTTCTGAAACACAAACGCTTGGATGAACGACAGCACAAGCAGCCCAAGCCCACAGAAACCAGCTGCCATGCTTAGGAGCCTCACCATTGTCTGCCGCTTGCTGCCGGCTGCTGCTTTGAGGAGCCCTCTGGGAGGATGGAGCAGGAGGTCTGGATGGAGCAACTGACTGCAGACACAAACCATCAGATCCACCTTAAAAGACTAAAGGAGGACTGGAAAACCTTTGACCACCAGTAAAAATCTGTGTTGCATGCTTTTAACCCCATCCTTCTGATTAGTACCCTGGTTCGCATGTTCTTGTTGGTCCAGTCGGTGGTGTAGGCCTCAGTGTAGATGTCCAGGATGTGGTAAAGGTCGTGGAACTCCGTCGGAGGCTCGACGTCTCCGTTTAAGATGCGCGAAGCCCGGATATCTTGCTGGTAGAAACTGAAAACAAACCGTTCTGTCAACCGAAAACATTCAACAACGTCCGACGGGCGCACGGCCGCACTCCTTCATACTTGCGGTTGGTGTCCTTGCGTTCTATCAGGTAAGATCCCTCCAGAGAAACTCCTGCAAACAGACCTCTGGACCTGCAGTAGGTGAAGACGGCCGCCGTGCTGCGCAGGGCGACGTCTGCCTCCAGGTTCCTGGAACAAGAACATCCCACAGCATCACTCATCTTTGGGTCAAGAGAAGAGGTGGAGACAGATGGGAGAGGCGTCTGTACCAGCCTATCAGGGTAAAGATGACACTTCAAAACTTTTAAGACCGGGTTAATAATCCCACTCACCCGCAGGTAACGACCAAGGAAGGAGATCACGGATCTAAAGGCTGATTTATACTCAGAAACCAGATCGTCTGCATGTGTCGCAGTGAACGCAGACATGCCCCGCCCCCTTCTGAACACTCTGCTGCACCTCAGAGGCCTCTGATTGGTCAAATCTACATCTGCTCTAAACTATCCGTATTTCCTGTTTGGTTCCTTATCGGCTTGTTTTGTTTGTCTGGCCGCCATTGTGGAAAACAACTCGTGAAGATGGACCAGCTAGAGGAGCGAGGTGCGCAAGAACGCTGGGACCCTTTTTCCACCTGGATCCCCGCTCTTTTTTGCCCTCATGTCCCTCCGTTGTCGCACAAACTTGCCCCCACTTCCTCACCGCCTCGGCCGTATCTAGACCCACAGCTAGTTCCTGATTGGCCCTCTGGCGTTATGGCGTGGAATAACAGCGCAGACCACACTTCAATATTGTGCATAAATCGAAAATATCTGCATCATACCTGCAACAAGCTAACTACGAAGGATAATCGGGCTATCTTCACACTCGAGGCCTTAATGCTCAACTGCGATTGTTTCTGCAAAATCCGATTTTTCTTGTGTTGCCATTCATGTTTCCAAATATATGCGACTTGAGTTCGATCTCCTGTGTGAACTGCATTTGTACAACGCAAGTGTGCAAGCTGTTTACGGAAGTAAACATGGACGGTAGCACCAGAGCGCATCTAGCAATCTTTCCCAACCTTGAAAAATCAATCTTTTCAATAAAAATACGTCTCTCCGCATCATCGTCCGCCATGGTTGATGTTGTTCTTGCCGTTTCAACGTAACAAGACGCAGAATAGTGACCTTTGCTGGCTACTAATGGCGTTCAGGTCGGATGGTTGCGACCTGGTTCAGACGCGGGTCGCATTTGAAAAGATCAGATTCTTATCGGTTTCAGGACCACAGAGCCAAGTGGCCTGGTTCGCTCTGGGGAAAAAAATCGTATTTGCGTTGTTCATACCGTCAGGCAAAGTGGTGGAGGATTTGGTCTATCAGATCAGAGTCGCTGCTTCGCCACATCAAAAGGAATCATTAATAAAGTTTGACACTTTCTGAGCCACTAAAGATGCAAATTCATCCAGAACCCTGATTAACCAGACGACCTGTGGTCTTAACGTTTCTAGAAGATGTTCATCTCTGAGCCGAACCTTAAAGATGGAGAAAAACAAAGACCTTCTTCCCTCGACTTCAGCAGTCAGGCATGCAGAGGGATCATCCCTAAGAGTCCTGAGGAGATGCTTCTGCCGGCTCTCACAGGGTGATCACAAGACAGAACCAGAACTTAGCTGGAGAGATTTTATCTCATGACTGGCTGGGGAATTCCATGCCACAACCGGCTGGTTACTCGTGCTCCAACAACAGAACAATCTATGATGAAGACAACCAGACCACCGCAAGATAGAAACAAGAATAATAGAAATAGTAGAGAGGGACCATGTCAGGGTTTTATTTTTGGTTTTTTTAAGGCCGACATCGACAAGAATTATTCTGAAATCAGGCACATCTTTTGAAGCCAATATTGCTTTTTCCTTTTACCTTACAGCAAATAACAGAAGTAGAAAAGTTGTACTCCACCTATTCCTATTAAAACCTCATTCACTGAATAATCATGCCCCTGCGTTATAGATTCTGAAAGGCCTTGCATCAAAAAATCCTGCACATAATCAGTGCAATGAGTGCAATGCAATACCTCGGCTCCAGACGTCCCGCCCCCTCCACAGACGCTCCGCTGCTCCTCTCCCAGATTGTAGCTGACCGCAGACAGGAGGCTGGCTTGGTTTGTTTTCATGACCGAAATCGCAGAAAACAACTCGTGAAGTTTGACCCTCTAGAAGAGCGAGGTGCGCGAGAACGCTGGGATCCTTTTTCCACCTGGATCTCCGCTCTTTTTGGCCCTCATGTCCCTCCGTCGTCGGATTAAACTCGTCCCCACTTCCTCGCCGCCTCGGCCGTATCTAGACCCACAGCGTGTAGCGCAGACCACGCTTCAATATTGAGCATAAATCAAAAATGTCTGCATCAAGCTCACTGCGACACACTGCTGTAAGAGTATAACCAGGAAGCGAGGTAGGAGGGCAAAATAGGTTTAGCGCCACCGCAGCACGGGAGGGAGAATTACACCCAGGAGCAAATGGATAAAAATAAACCGGAGGAAAAAAAAAACATGAATCGATTCTCTTGCGGACGTATCGATGCATCGGATCGTCGATACAAAACAATGATTATTTACACCCTTTCTAGACAGCCATTATAGTGCGGCATCCCCCGTCTGCCAAGGCTCTTGGTTTGATCCAGAAAAAGTGGCCGGCCCGGCGGCAAACTTTTGAGAAACTAGAATCTCTTCTACCTTCTAGCGAATTTTATCGGCTAGAAGCTGCTGGACTGCATCAATCGTAGATTGCTTTGCCTCACCGAAAGGTCAACACATTTGGAGTCTAAGTTTTTGCAGGCAGTTGAATTTTTCTGCAGGCAAAGTTTTTGCAGGGGAATTGAGTTGCAGCTGAATGTAGCTGCAGGAAAATTTTTACCTGATAAAAATTAAATGTAGGGTGTTCAATGTGTAAAAAAATTCAGTGTTTAAAATTAGGGGTACAAAAAAAGGCAGATTCCAATGAGACCGTTTTTCTTCCATAGTGATCATAACGCTCTGCAACAGCAGTGCTGCGTCTGACTCCCTGCCAGCTCCATTATTCAAGTTCCATTCTTCCAACTCCAGCAGCTGCTGCTTCTGAACGCCTCAGAAGCTCATGATGTACTGCTTCTATGTTTCTCTCCTAATTCTGAATTGAAATTCTATCATAGTATCTGTTAAGTGTCATCCTGCTTGAAGTTGAAGCTCCTGGCATAACTAGCAGAATTAGCTGCTATGAAATGCTTTAGATTTTAGCAAAAAGACTAAAGATCAACATTTAACAGAACGACAGGAAAGAGAAAGAAGCTGCAGCAAAATGGCATAAAAACAGAGAGGAAGGAACCAAGATGGCAGACGAGCAGTTCAGATTATTTAACAGTGAAATTCTTCATTATTTAATTTGTTTAATAAGAAGCTATAAAACCAAAGTCAATCAAATTCAGGTCTAATTTACTCGTCTGTCGGCAGCTTAATTAGAGAAAAATCTGCTCAGTCAGACATCAGGCTCCGCCCACAAACCCAGCAGCAGCCAGAACCTCGTGTTCCAACCCGTCAGCCACCCTGAGAATAATTCTACAACCATCCCACCGACAGAACGTCTCATCAGATGACAGCTTATTAGAGGCAAAGCTATAATTTAAACCTCCTGTAAACAGAGGTAATTAACAAGCGTTGACGGCGGCAGGATCTCACCTGCCCATAGGTCCCACGGCGACGGTGCAGTTCCCGCCCAGCGTCAGGTTACCGCCCTTGGTGAAGGCGTCGATCGCCCTCCGCTGGTTCAGGATCATCACCAGGTCTGACACCTGAACACAACACGGAGCAATGAATGACGGCTCCTGATCCTCAAAAAACCCCGGCGACCCAACCCAGTCCTCTCCCGTGGAACCAACTACTAGTTTTATTCCGTGAGGCAGACACCCTGTCTACTTTTAAGGCTAGGCTTAAAACTTTCCTTTTTGATAAAGCTTCTAGTTAGAGTGGCTCAGGTTATCCTGATCTATCTCTATAGTTCTGCTGCTATAGGCTTAGACTGCTGGAGGACATAGGGACCCCTTTTTCATCATTCTATCTCTATTCTCCCACTCTGCAGAATCTGTTAGTTCAATCTCTAACGTTCTGCTCTCTCTGCTTTTTCTCATAGTAGCTTCATCTGGTCTGTTCCTGTTTGGCTGTGACTCCATCCTGGAGAGAAATATCAGCTGTGCTGCTGCCATCAACACCTTTGTTTCTAGATGTTGGAGCTTGGCCTGTTTTCCAGTGTAGTCCTGTTTCTCTGACTGTGACTAACTGGATGTGCTCTCTTCATCCTCTGACATGGGAGCTGGCTCGGAGCTCGTCTGCCTGGCTGTGTGATTCCTGGACAGGGCCGCCTGTGGAGCTGGTTGACAGTTGCCTTTTGTATCTATGCTTCTTTTTCTACGTCTGCTTCTGTCTCCTTGAACCCCAGTGGGCCTCAGCAGATGGCCGCTCACACTGAGCCTGGTTCTGCTGGAGGTTTCTTCCTGTTCAAAGGGAGTTTTTCCTCTCCACTGTCGCTACAAGCATGCTTAGTGTGAGGGATTGCTGAAGAGTCAATGAGTCGATGCAATCAGCTGGTTTTCCTTAGATAGAAAACTTTGAATCAATCTGACTGGATGATCTGGTGAACTGGAAAGTGACCTGAGATGACATGATGTGAATTGGAGCTATAGAAATAAACTGAATAGAATTGAACTGACTTACCTCCACACCGATCTCAAAGCCTCCGCCGAGGCCAGCGATACCGATGGCGGACGGTGCTGACCAACCTGGACCCAGAAAGGCTCGTTAGAGCTGAGCTGGACGCTTTACATCGTTATATAAACGCTCATAGGAGCCACTTTGTTTCTGAAGCAATAAAACCCAACCCCCACCAACTCGGAGAGGTCTTACGTCTGTCGGCAAGTCTGGCGATGACGATGCCGCTGCCGCCTCTGGCTGTGACCATGAAGCCGGCCTTGATGACGGAGATGATGGCCAAACCCTCGGCCTTGGCTATAATGTGAGCTGAAACACAGAACACGCCGGTTCAGATCCGGGGTTTTAGAGCTGCTTTCAGCACCAAGGACGTCTCCTACCGGGGATGAGTTTATCCGGCCCGGTCCTGTTGGAGATCTGGGTGAAATCTCTCAGGATCTTGGCGGCCTTCTTGGCCTCAGACTTCAGGTTGCAAGGGATGGGATTCACTGCAGACACGAGCATCACAGAGAGAGTTAAAGTCTCTTTTCCACCAGGAGAGAAAGAACTCAGCCTACATGTGAGGAGAGGCTGGAAGGTAATGGGTTCTATCAGGGCGACGTTATAGAAATGAGCCTCTTTATTTACTACAACTCATGAGAACTCTTAGCCCGGTCAGAAATACGGAGAAAATAGGAACAGATTTGGTCCCAGAGGGATCCTGCACAGGGGCGGAGCTAGATGAGGGGCCATGGCCACCATTAGCCAATCATTGGCCATCCCTACTATGTTTTTCCCTCTAATACAGATGGTGGCAGCAGTAATACTCTTAAGAAGAATATTAAAAACATTTAAATTTTTCATATATCAACAAGTTGTTAACAAAAACGCTGGTTAATTATGCATTTAAAGATGACAAAGAATTAATGCTTTTTTCAGAAATAGATTTTGTATTTTATGGGGTAAAGAGAAAATGATGCATCTCTGCAATTCATCTAGGAGTCTTAAGTGAAGTCAGATATTTTAATAAAAACTTTTTAAATAATGAGAAGTTAGGAAGCTGAGACAGAGGCATTTCTTGCAAGTAAACAGGTTCAAATGTATCTAACGTCCTCAGATGGAGAGATAGAGGATACATTTATACTTTACAACATTCTAACGTTATCCACTATACCTTTTATCTAGAAGAAACATAGATGTTTAAATATGCGTGTCTTTTTGTTAGCAAAGGTTGTAGGAAAGTAAAGTTTCCTGTAGTTTAATTTTCCCATTGCAACATTGGTTAGATGGGTTCGCCTATCCATTAGCCACCCCTCAGTGTACATCGGTTACTGCCTGGAAACCCTAATAAAAGTTTTCTGGGTATGTCTCTGATCCTGCATCCCTCCTGTAGGCAGAAATGTGTCATGGGGGGGCAGTAAAAATCTTGGGGTGGCCACTGAAGCTAAATGCCATAATTTCAGGGTTTGAATCTACTATTGTGGTAAAACTGCCTGTAGAAATCAGAAAGACTTCAGTAAACACCTCCTCAGGTCCTGGTTGATTGTGTGATTTTTAATGTGAGGTCGGTGGCTGTCCTGAATGGGAGGAAATGCTTAACTGATGAAAAATGGAGAACAGATAAGCAGATCATGGCTTGTCTACAGTGAAAAGAAGGACTGGGTTATTTACTTTGGCCTTATTGGAAACACAGGAAGGAGCAATCAGCTAAGTGAGCTTAGTGCTTGGAAAAAATCTTTCATTCCTTTAGAGACAGCATGAAAAGTCAGCTGAGTACAAAACATAGAGAGGAAAACAAGAAGAAAAGGGACGAGAAGAGAGGGACACAACCTAGAAGAGATAATGGATGTCTATTCTATTAACATTTCTCTATCTGTAGAATGGGGCTGTTTATGTCTTCTCCATTCAAAGGGCCCCCTGCCTGTCTTTGACTAGGGCCCCACATTTCCTAAATCCGCCCCTGGCTATCAATAAGCTCTGCAGAAAGTATTCACACCCCTATTGTTATAATTGGTGTGACGGTAACAATGTTTTAGACAAAAACTGAGTAGGGCAGGAAATAGGAAAACTGATGCAGGACTTTAAAAATATAGAACTATTGACAGCAGAATCAGTTCCTGCTGCATTGATCTCATTCTCTGAGGATTATTCAGCTAAAATGGCTGAGCTGATTCAGCCCAGAGGGAGGAAGACAACTAGTAGATCTTTCCTCCATTGATCTGTTTTTCACTATGTCATTCATTCAGAAAAATGGTACTTTGTTAAATCAATATTTATTTTATTTGGAGCTAAATATTTATTTAACAAAGTAAGATTTTTATAAATAAATGAATGATAGTGAAAAAAAAAGAGTTGGAATAAAATAAGCTCTTAAAACAGGTTAAATAAGCATAAATATTGCTCCTCGTTTAATACTTTTATACCATACCGTAGTTTCTCCCACTAAAGTTTCCTCCTTTCAATCTAATCCCAACTGGAGCCGTTCTTCAGGTGCTGAAGGTCCAAATCTTTCTAGAATCAATTTCTAGATTCTGTCCCAACCTGCCGTCAGTCTGACTAACCGACAGCGACCCGACGGGCGACGGCGTTCCTGCTGCAGCAGCACATTCCTGACCCTCCATGTTCTGCTCACTCTCATTCAGAGAGCCTTCTGCCCAGAGGTCAAAGTTCAACCCAAACAGGAGCATTCACAGGGCCTAATGTTCTAGTTAGCTTTATTTACCAGTATTATAGGATTATATTTAAATTATTGTTTTCTTTTTGGGTTTAAGGAATCACTGGATCACATTAGTAAGAAAAAGGCGCTCCATCATGAAGTCAGAGAGCTCAGAACCAGAACTAAAACCCGCTTTTTATTAATGACCTCAGAGGTTTAATGAGGTTCTGTAGAGGTGAGTCAACAGGCTGCCAGGGTTTCCCTCGCTGCTCGTTTGGTTCTGGGTCAGGATCTTTACACATAAAGTTTGTAACCATCGCTTCCAGGTTTGATATAAAGAGCTTAAAGGATCTTTGCAGGTCCTGGTTTCTTTTCTTTCTAAGCTCATTCTATCTGAACGTTTCCATCCACGGTTTTCACCTCAAGAAGAAAATAAAGGTTTAAACCATTTTCTCTTCTCACTGCTGGTTCCTTTAAACCAGGACTGAAAACATTTACTGCAGAGAGCACAGAGGTCAAAGGTCGTCACAACTTTTTTAGATCTAATTATGTTTTTCTTTCTGATCAGATTCATTTTAAACCAACAGTTCTTGTTTTTCCTTGCAACAGTTTAAATGATCGCATGTTTTAATCTAATGGTCTGTTTGACATCTTTGAATTGAGTTTTGATTTTGCAGATCTGTCTGATATTTAGAATAGAATATGGTAGAATAGAATAGAAAATCCCTTTATTGTCCCACAATGGAGAAATTCTGGTGTTTACAGCAGGAAAAAGATTATAGAGGAAAATGGTCACAAATGGATGGAAGAGGATTAGAGCCACTGGAAAAATAAAAGCGTTTTTAATAAAATTTAACATGGGGGGGAAAAAGTCAGAATTCTCTGACTTTAATCTCAGAACTTTCTGACTTTAATCTCAGAACTTTCTGACTTTAATCTCAGAACTTTCTGACTTTAATCTCAGAACTTTCTGACTTTAATCTCAGAACTTTCTGACTTTAATCTCAGAACTTTCTGACTTTAATCTCAGAATTCTCTGACTTTACTTTAATCTCAGAATTCTCTGACTTTAATCTCAGAATTTTCTGACTTTAATCTCAGAATTTTCTGACTTTAATCTCAGAATTTTCTGACTTTAATCTCAGAATTTTCTGACTTTAATCTCAGAATTTTCTGACTTTAATCTCAGAATTTTCTGACTTTAATCTCAGAATTTTCTGACTTTAATCTGAGAATTGTTGATCTTAATGTAGATGGGCGCCATGAAGGCAGAGATGTGCAGCTCTCAGCTTCAGTAGTTTGGGAGAAACAGGAACATATTGGTGGAAAATGATGGAATTAGGCGAGTTTTTCCGTCCCTGAGGGTCCCTGCTGATGCCATTTGATTAATGGAAGAGCAGAAGGTGATTCAAACTTTTCTTAAAATTTAAGAAATGTACAATAATCCCATCTTTCACTATAAGGACTCCATTGCCAGCAGTAAAACTCAGCACTACTCCACCCTAACCATTGCCAATCAACGTAGCTCCAAGTCACTTTTCTCCAAACCTCAGGACTTTGACGACTGTTTCTCCCGCAGTGTTTTTATCTTTGTACGGTGACCTTCAGTGTCCAGAAAGGCGCCTTTGAAATAAAATGTATTATTATTAAAAAGAGAGATCTAGTCTCTGAAACAGACATGGCTACAGCTTGATGCTAACATGTCAGAATTCTGACTTTTTTCCTAAAATTAAACTGAAATAAAACATTTTTTTAATCTGTAACTTTTTTTCCATTTTTATAGTGGCCCTAATCCACTTCCGTACAAAAGGACCTTTGAAAAACATAAGAACAATATTGAAGAGTTAAAAGATAAACAATAAAATCCTGTTAGTCTGACTTATGAACCGTGTTTTACTCATTTCAGTATTTTTTATTTCTGTGATAACTCGATGTTTTAACATCAATATATTTATTTCATCATACATTCCTTAAACCCTTAATTCCCTTTTATTGCTTTCCTCTGTATCGTTGAGCAACATGTTAGCAACCTGTGATCGACGCATAAATGTTTCCTGATAACTCCTGACTCCAAAAGTCTTTTTAAAGGTACAGTAACGCAGATTTCCCAGAACAAGACGTGACAAAGATCTGCCTAAATCATTAAATAATTACTGTTAACTGAAATAATGCAGTAAAACTGAAGGTAAAAGCTAAATATCAGAGAAATAAACAAAATGTTTAAATCAAATCTGTTTGATTTAATTTAGGGTCAGATGAGCATACCCATAATTAATACCCGTTTATCCCTTTAATTTTGTACGAAAAATAGACTAAACTACCCAAACAAACGTGTATCCCTTTAGTCATGTATAAAGAACTAATTTAATTACTTACTTTTTGGTGTCTTTTGAAGCGTATGCTGATCTGACCTTAAATTTTATTTTTTTGTGTGCATGACTGAAGGGAAAAAAGGCAGTTGAGGAAGTTTTAAAGTTTATTTTTCGTACTAAACTAAAGAGATAAATGCAGATCTGATGTCTTGCGTATGGACTGTAGGTATGTTGGTCTGACAGAACAGCGGCCGGAGCTTTGTCCTCCTGAGGCCCTTCAAAGGGCCCTGAACCTGAGGTTGGGCACCAGAACAGGCCCATTAAGGTCTGGTTCTAAACTGGTTTTTCTGGCTGCTGATCTCCATGGAGCACAGGTGAGAAACTGGAAGTGACGACAACAAACAGAACCATAGAACAAGAGAACACAGAATATAGAACCTGAGCACATAGCATCAGAGAACATAGAACCAGAGAACATAGAACAGCTCCCCTCAGATTAACGGCCATATTTCCCGCTTTAACTTACTTTTTTTCCTCCTTGCTTATCGACAGGTGAGCTGACGGGTGACTCTTCGCTCCTTTCTTCTCTTCCGCCTCACCTGACAGCCGGAAGCTGCGCAACGACGCCGATGATGTCAGCAAAGAAACGCGCCGTGGATGCACCTGCTCAGGTGCGCCCTGTTAGAGAAGGCGGGGCTAAAGCGTGATTAAAGGGACCGACAGGTCCACATGCAGGTGTGAGCGGCGCGCGGACAGCTGGGCGCGTTCCCGCTCCTCTGGCTGCGCCTCCACGTGGCGCGTTCACATTAGCAGCTGTTTGTTTTCCCTCCGCCTTGTCTTTCAGGCAACCCAGCTTTATTACATTACCTTTATTTGTTCTGTATAAATAGAAAACTGGAAAATTGATGTGAATGCCTACTAAGAATAGCATCATAAGTAAATTTAATATACATTTTTATTTTAAGTTATTGTTTTATATAAAAATATTACTCTAATTTAATAAAAGAGAGATAAATTAGGAATCATGTCTGCATTGTAGTGAATAGAGGATTTACGAGACGTTCAATTCTACTATATAACTATTGTTATATTCACAGCACTACTACTAATAATGCTGATACAAGGCCACTGCTGCCAGTAATTACAATAATAATGTGTATAATTCTAAAATTAAACAATAAATCATGCATAAAATAATATTATGTAATCATCATCCAACTACAATCAAAGATTCTATTGACAAACAACATAAACTGTGATTTATATTCAATTTATTAGAATTAAAAACTTCAAACACATAAAAATTAATTCAATTCTATTCAGTTTATTTCTATAGCTCCAATTCACATCATGTCATCTCAGGTCACTTTCCAGTTCACCAGATCATCCAGTCAGATTGATTCAAAGTTTTCTATCTAAGGAAAACCAGCTGATTGCATCGACTCATTGACTCTTCAGCAATCCCTCACACTAAGCATGCTTGTAGCGACAGTGGAGAGGAAAAACTCCCTTTGAACAGGAAGAAACCTCCAGCAGAACCAGGCTCAGTGTGAGCGGCCATCTGCTGAGGCCCACTGGGGTTCAAGGAGACAGAAGCAGACATAGAAAAAGAAGCATAGATACAAAAGGCAACTGTCAACCAGCTCCACAGGCGGCCCCGTCCAGGAAACACACAGCCAGGCAGACGAGCTCCGAGCCAGCTCCTATGTCAGAGGATGAAGAGAGCACATCCAGTTAGTCACAGTCAGAGAAACAGGACTACACTGGAAAACAGGCCAAGCTCCAACATCTAGAAACAAAGGTGTTGATGGCAGCAGCACAGCTGATATTTCTCTCCAGGATGGAGTCACAGCCAAACAGGAACAGACCAGATGAAGCTACTATGAGAAAAAGCAGAGAGAGCAGAACGTTAGAGATTGAACTAACAGATTCTGCAGAGTGGCAGAATAGAGATAGAATGAAGCAGAATGATGAAAAAGGGTCCCTATGTCCTCCAGCAGTCTAAGCCTATAGCAGCAGAACTATAGAGATAGCTCAGGATAACCTGAGCCACTCTAACTAGAAGCTTTATCAAAAAACTAAAACTGGTAGTTGGTTCCACGGGAGAGGACTGGGTTAGGTCGCTGGGGTTTTTTGAGGATCAGGAGCCGTCATTCATTGCTCCGTGTTGTGTTCAGGTGTCAGACCTGGTGATGATCCTGAACCAGCGGAGGGCGATCGACGCCTTCACCAAGGGCGGCAACCTGACGCTGGGCGGGAACTTCACCGTCGCCGTGGGACCTAAAAAAGGGTCCCTATGTCCTCCAGCAGTCTAAGCCTATAGCAGCATAACTATAAGAGATAGCTCAGGAAAACATTATTAGAATAAAAAAAACTCCAAGAACATGAAAATAAATTTATAGAAATGAAAATAATTTAAATAAATACCAGTTTATATCTCAATAGAACAGTTACTTTAAAGTATTAAATTCCCCCAAACTGTTTAACAAGATGAAAGCATCAACAAAGACCCTTAAATAGATAACCTTTAATATTCCTGATCTTATAAATGACTGTAAGGCATATTTAAACAGTTTTTCCTTTAAATCTTCACTTTCTGCAATCAGCTGCAGACACTGAACAACAATAAGACAGAAGATGTCAGCCGATGTTCCTGCAGGATGCAGATGTTAGCTCCATTGTTTACATCGATATGAAGTCATTTCTATATTTATTGATCGATTTTTATCAACAGTCTGTGATTAGTTTTTATTTATTCATTTTTTTCTAAATGAAAGAAAATATATTTAGGTCCTATTAGAATGGAAACTTGTCATGGATCCAATCAGCGTGGATTTTCTCTTTGATGTCCCTAAAACATAAGGGGGAAAAACAACAAGCACACGTGTTTTATGGGTATTTGATTTCCTTTCTTGTTTAAAACTGTAGCAGATGTCTGCATATTTATTTCAGGGTTCATGTGTTTCACTTTTTGATGTTTTGGAAATATCCTCTTTCATGAGGAATGATGCATCATGGATGTTCTGGAAGTCAATAGATCAAGATGAGAGATTAAATATGAGCAGATTTCCTGCTAAAAACTAACAGAGAGAAATGTTTTCTTTTGCTGTTATATTTTCTTTTAAGGTGCTTTCTGCTGTTCTGACAGCAGATGTCCTCAGTGACGTATGGAGCTCCGTCTACAGGTGAGTTCACCTGCAGAGAGAAGCAGCTGCAGTGCTAATGGATGGAGGGGGTCCTCTATACAGAGGCGGTTCTAGAGGAAGTTTACCAGGGGGGCCGGGGGGGGGGGCTGTTTTTAATGGGGACACAGAACAAAGTTATTGATGATGAAAACCTGGTTGTATCTTAATATGGCTGTAGTCAGGATGGTCATCTAAAATGTAAAAACTTCTTAAAATGAGTGGGTAAATAAGATGATTGCCAAAAAAATATATACATATATTTACCCTCAAAATAAGATAATGACGTATAAACTACTTGAAATAGGAGGATGGATTCTTTTTTTTTATCATGTTATTTTGAAATCACCTTATTTCATTAGTAAATTGTCTTACTTATGCATTCAGGAAAATAGATTTATATGTTATTTTTTTATAGTGTATGTTTTAAGTACAGGGGCCATAACAGCATCAGTTCTCTAGGGGCGCTGTCCCCTGTTGGCCCCTACCTAGAACCGCGTTTGCCTCTTTAGCAGCTAGTGGTGCTGAGCAGAGCAGAAGAAGAGAAGAAGAGTCAGCTGGTTGGAAATAAGGAAGAGGATTAGGGCCACACTGGAAAAATAAAAAAGTTAACTGAGTTTTTAATTTTATTTCAGTATAATATGTGACAAAAGTCAGAATTCTGACTTTAATCTTAGAACTTTTATTTCAGAATTCTGATTTAAATCACTGAATTCTTACTTTTTCCTCAAAATTCTTACATTTTTCTCAGAATTCTGACTTTAAAATAAAAATTTGGATTTTTTTCCCCGAGAATTCTGACTTTTATTTCAGAATTCTGACTTTAATCTCAGAATTCTTACTTTTTCCTCAGAATTCTGACTTTTATTTCAGAATTCTGACTTTAATCTCAGATTTTTTACTTTTTCCTCAGAATTCTGACTTTAATCTTAGACTTCCAACTTTTTTCTCACAATTCTTACTTTAATCTCAAAATTCTGACTGAATTCTGCCAGCTAACAAACATGTAAGCATCCAGCCGTAGCCATGTCTGTTTTAGAAACCAGCTCTCTTGTTTTAATCACCTTCTGCTCTTCCATTAATCAAACAGCATCACCAGGGACCCTCAGGGACGGAAACAGTCGCCTAATTCAATCTTTTTCCACCAATGTGTTCCTGTTTTTCCCAAAAAATTCTCACCTTTGTCAGAGATTAAAGTCAGAATTCTGAGATTAAAGTCAGAATTCCTACTTTTTTCCATATTAAACTGAAATAATCATTTTTTTTTTTCCAGTGGCCCTAATCCTCTTCCGTATGGAAACCTGGAGTTCTTAATCAATTTATTATACACTTCTTAATCTAAAAAGGTTTTGAAAGTAACTTTGCTATTTTCTTTTTTTTTTTAATTTTTATTATAAAGATCGCTTTCATCATATTTTTATTGCACTTTTTAAAATTCTGTCTGTAAAATTAGAAAGCATGTGTTCATTTTAACCCTCTAACTGGGAGTCATGGTCCTCTGAGAAGCTTTTTTTTTAACTAGCAAAGAAGAACATTTATTGTTTTCTCAGGCTTCTTGCATTAAATTACTAACTTGTATAAATTTATAATCTGTTGACATTTTTAGCTGAAAAAGCTCCGTATGTCTAATGAACAGATTTTTCGGTGGCATCTCTAATTTTTATAACCAACCCGTCTCCTAACTTTTATTTAAACATTTATCGAACCGCATAGCTACTACGCAGTAGCTACCGGAAACCAGTTTCAGGTCAATAGAGGGCGCTAGGGTCCCGCCCCACTGACCCAATGACCTTAAATAAGATATAAAAAAGCTAATGGAAATTAAATTAATAAAATAAAATATTTTGACATATTTAAACATATTTTTTAGATGTGCAACATAAATATTTAATCTTTAATGACGAGTAAAGCTATTTCATTTGTCGTTGGATTGGTGACGTATTTCCGTTGATGCGTCTCCAGAGGAAAGCCCTCTTGATCTGTAAAACATCATTTAAAAACATGAAGAAAATGTAATATTACAAAACAAAAAAAATCTCAAAAATAATTAGAGAAATAAAATGAATAATAAAATCTTGCAAAAGTTACTGATTTAAGTTTGATTTCTGAATTGGCTTTTTTTTTTTATTTCCATTTACAAAGTATTTCCTTTGCTTCCAACAATAATGGAACAAAATTTACTCCATACTTTTGCAGATGGATCTGTCTCTGGGAGAGATGGGCCGCTGTAGCTCCCCCTAGAGGAAGCAAACGGACCTACACCAGTTATTTTTATAGTCTAAATCGGAGGTCTTCAACAGGGGGTCCGTGACCCCTAGGGGTCCAGGGGGGTACTGCATGGGGGTCACGAAATTTTTGTTTGGTTAGACTTTTTTTATATTCCCCCTGTAAATTTTTCCACTAATTAAAATGTCTTTAAATCCACATGAACATGAATTCAACAGACTGCAGTAAACAGATAAATGTTGGCAGAAGATGTCTTTCAATCATCACTGACAGTGGCGGTTCTAGACCAAATGTTCCAGGGGGCCAGGGGGGGGTCTGCGTATTTTCATGAGGGGCCCAGAAAAGCATGAAATAAAAAACAAGGGCAAGGGAGTCAAATATATTAACATAGCTGCATGAATTTAAATTTCTATTCAATTAGGTTTCATTAAAATAGTTTTTCTTATTAGGTCAATATACATTCAGAATTTAGGAATTTTACATATTCTTCACTTAATTTAAGTTAAAATTACCGTTTTCTATAAAATCTGAATTAGAACTAAAAATAAACGGATAAATACAGCCGTAAAAAATAAGAGCAATTTGTTTAAAAAAATAAAACAATTAGCAAAAGAAAACTGGGATCCTATCTCAGTATCACTGAAGCTATCACCTTATTGTTTTTGAATAATTAGTAAAACAGAATTTGTGAAGAAAAAAAATGAAATACATCCAAAGGACCAATCAGTAACCATGTCTGTTCCAGCGCATCATCATTAGAATTTCATTGAGTATTATGTCTTCAGTACAGGGGCCATAACAGGGGCCAGGACCTGATCTACAGGGGCACTGGCCCCCGTTGGCCCCTGTCTAGAACCGCCCATGTTCAATGCACACATTCAGCGACACACAGGAGCTCTTTCAAGCTGGGCACCGTTTCATTCACAACACCTGTCCCATCAACCAGGAATCAGAAATACTTTAATAATCCCAGGGAGGGATTACTTTAGTTACATTACTCCATCTGTAATAGAGTGACTATAGGAGCAGTTTGATAGAACACTATTTCATACAATATATATAATTAGGGGGTCCCGCTCCATTTAACCATCAGTTTCTGAAGAACCCTGATCTAAATCTTATTTCTACCTTCCTTCTTCCGGGACATTAATCAGGCAGGTATCTCTGTAGTTACATCAGAATGGGAGCAACTTTCTTCTTTTAGGAATAACTTCATTTTTTCACAGAGAAATAAAAATAATAGTTGTAAAAGTGATTTATTATATTTTATGACCCGTTTTACAGTGGATATATTGACTGAGTAACATTTGGACTGAAGAACATTAAGAACTTTACTAGAACCAAAATTAAACCATGGCTTATAGGTTTTTTCATGACCCACATCTTTCGTCTGCTCCTAGTTTGCATCTCCTGGTCCCTTTCTGGTCCCCCCCCCCCCTCATGTTTTCAGAATGGTCCAGGGTTCCTCTGCTTTAAATAGCCTGCAGGATAAACAGCACTGCGTCTGCAGCCATTAGTCTCTCTAATGTGTTTCCATTCTGGGTCTATTTGCGTGAGGCCACCCAGACTCAGACCCATCCAGACCTCAGAGTCCTCAATGGATCTCCTTCATTTTATCGCCTTATAAAACAATTCACCAGTTGTTTCCTAAACTCCTCCTCCTTTAAGGTTCTTCAATCCCTAATTAAGTTCTTCAGGGCGGTTCTGAAGTTGAGTGGTTTTAGAGACGCTAATTCACATCATGTCATCTCAGGTCACTTTCCAGTTCACCAGATCATCCAGTCAGATTGATTCTTTTCTATCTAAGGAAAACCAGCTGATTGCATCGACTCATTGACTCTTCAGCAATCCCTCACACTAAGAATGCTTGTAGCGACAGTAGAGAGGAAAAACTCCCTTTGAACAGGAAGAAACCTCCAGCAGAACCAGGCTCAGTGTGAGCGGCCATCTGCTGAGGCCCACTGGGGTTCAAGGAGACAGAAGCAGACATAGAAAAAGAAGCATAGATACAAAAGGCAACTGTCAACCAGCTCCACAGGCGGCCCCGTCCAGGAAACACACAGCCAGGCAGACGAGCTCCGAGCCAGCTCCCATGTCAGAGGATGAAGAGAGCACATCCAGTTAGTCACAGTCAGAGAAACAGGACTACACTGGAAAATAGGCCGAGCTCCAACATCTAGAAACAAAGGTGTTGATGGCAGCAGCACAGCTGATATTTCTCTCCAGGATGGAGTCACAGCCAAACAGGAACAGACCAGATGAAGCTACTATGAGGAAAAGCAGAGAGAGCAGAACGTTAGAGATTGAACTAACAGATTCTGCAGAGTGGGAGAATAGAGATAGAATGAAGCAGAATGATGAAAAAGGGGTCCCTATGTCCTCCAGCAGTCTAAGCCTATAGCAGCAGAACTATAGAGATAGCTCAGGATAACCTGAGCCACTCTAACTAGAAGCTTTATCAAAAAGGAAATAGAATCGAAATAGAAACACATTGAAAGCCTTTACACGTCATGAGAATAAATAAACTTGTCTTATGTTGAGATTTTTATGATACAGACCAATTGGTTCCCGAATCTGGGGTCGCGACCCCTATCAGCTTTCTTGACCAATCGGTATGAGATCGTCTATAGGAATTTGTAAAAGTGCTTAAACTGTAGAAATAACTGGTTGTTGATGCTCTTTCTTTTATGATTCGACCTGAGGTCAATTGATTTGGGTCATGATTCAGCTCTGGTAACATTTGTTAAAAGTTTGGGAACTTCTGATCATTAATGAATGATAAAACCTAATATACTAAAAAGGCAAAATCTGTGGCGCCCTTTATATCCTGATCAAAACCTAAGAGGTTCTTCCAGCATCATGAAGAGCAGGGGCCATCTTTAATGGCGTCTCTAACCCGGTGCTTCCCAGTCTCAGCTCAGATCCGTCTGGGATCCACCAACTATGTGAGGAACGTTGAACATCCCACGGGAACACCCTGCAGTGCCTGAGCAAACAAAGCCGGGACACCGCTGGAACAATTAGTGATAGACCGTTAACGAACACGTCTCACCGGCACACAAAGCTCACCTGGCCCCGCCCCCGAGCCGTCCATCAAAGCTCTGCTCCCAGGTATGGGAGGGTGTTCGTGCCTCAGCGCAGGAATGTGTTTATTTAAAGCAGATACTGTGAAAGTGTGAGTTTAGAAGGCAGCAGACCTGGCTGGGGTTCAGGAATAATTCATCACAGGTTAGTCATTACCTGCCACAGCTGTTAGTCACCTCATTGCTCTTTCTCCTGCCTTTTTTCTTTCTTCTCATGTAACTTCACCCTCGCTGACCTCCAAGCAATGCCGCTCAGAGTAATAATGGAGCTATAAATACGCACGGCAACACGTGAAACGCAAGGCGTCAACAGGAGCAGCATCCTTCAAGGGGTTTTTACTGGAGAAATCAAAGCCGTGCGTCTCTGCGGCTAAAAATAGGAGTGTGGGTGGATGCAGAGGAGATGAAAGTTGGAGAATGAGGGAATGGAAAATATGTGAAAGAAGAGCGGGGGGGGGGGGGTGCAGTCATGTGGGCTGGGAGAAGTCAGGGTCTCTCAACAGATACTGTATCTCGTGGAAAGCAGAAGGCTTTGGCTCAGAGACTCCTGCTGAACTTTGCCTGAGTCATATGGAAATCAGGTGGCTGAAGCGCCGCAGAGCAGGAGAGGAAACTGAGCCTGAGGAGCATCATCGTTAGAGATGGAGAACCCGCTCCAGGTTCCTGAAAGACCTGCACACTGACTGGGAAACATCAACTTTTCTTCTGCTAACAGATGGGGTTTCTGTTCATCCTGCAGTTATGAATGAAGATGCTAAAAGTTTCATTAAATGTGACTAAAGTGTTTCACCCCTTAAGCCCAGAGGCGCAAATTCTGCCTGATATTGCATCTGTGAATTAAAGCAAGTCCAGCTCCTAAACTATACATTGGAATTATAATTGTATGTATTTGTATGACTGAAAGGCATTGAGGAATATTTTTCAGGTGGAACCACTATTTTAAATGTCACCATGTCTGATTTATAGGTGATTAAACAAAGAAAGAATGAAAAAAATATTTAACCCAGGAATTTTTTTTCCAAAATACTACAAAACATCATGAAACCCCATTTGAAACTATGGATGAACCCTCAGACTTTATAGATCCACATGTTGACTATAACTCAAGCAAATTGGGAGTGCAAGAATGGAGATAGAATAAAGCAGAATGATGGAAAAAGGGGTCCCTATAGGGGTTGGACAATGAAACTGAAACACCTCTCATTTTAGTGTGGGAGGTTTCGTGGTTAAATTGGACCAGCCTGGTGGCCAATCTTCATTAATTACACATTGAATCAATAAGAGCAGAGTGTGAATGTCCAATTAGCAGGGTAAGAGCACAGTTTGGCTCAAAATATTGCAATGCACACAACATTATGGGTGACATACCAGAGTTCAAAAGAGGACAAATTGTTGATGCACGACTTGCTGGCACATCTGTGACCAAGACAGCAAGTCTTTGTGACGTATCAAGAGCCACAGTATCCAGGGTAATGTCAGCATACCACCAAGAAGGACGAACCACATCCAACAGGATTAACTGTGGACGCAAGAGGAAGCTGTCTGAAAGGGATGTTCGGGTGCTAACCCGGATTGTATCCCAAAAAAAAAAAGAAAAAACCACGGCTGCCCAAATCACAGCAGAATTAAATGTGAACCTAAACTCTGTTTCCACCAAAACTGTCCGTCGGAGCTCCACAGGGTCAATATACATGGCTGAGCTGCTATAGCCAAACCTTTGGTCACTCATGCCAATGCCAAACGTCGGTTTCAATGGTGCAAGGAGCACAAATCTTGGGCCACAGCCTCTGATGAGTCCACCTTTACTGTTTTCCCCACATCCAGGAGAGTTACGGTGTGGAGACGCCCCAAAGAAGCGTACCATCCAGACTGTTGCATGCCCAGGGTGAAACATTTTGATGGTTTGGGCTGCCATGTCATGGTATTCCCTTGGCCCTATACTTGTGCTAGTTGGGCCAAGGACTACCGAAACATTCTGGAGGACCATGTGCATACAATGGTTCAAACATTTTATCCTGAAGGAGGTGCCGTGTATCAGGATGACAATGCACCAATACACACAGCAAGACTGGTGAAAGATTGGTTTGATGAACATGAAAGTGAAGTTGAACATCTCCCATGGCCTGCACAGTCACCAGATCTAAATATTATTAAGCCACTTTGGGGGGTTTCGGAGGAGCGAGTCAGGAAACGTTTTCCTCCACCAGCATCACGTCGTGATCTGGCCCCTATCCTGCAAGAAGAATGGCTTAAAATCCCTCTGTCCACTGTGCAGGACTTCTATATGTCATTCCCAAGACGAATTGATGCTGTATTGGCCGCAAAAGGAGGCCCTACACCATACTAATAAATTATTGTGGTCAAAAACCAGGTGTTTCAGTTTCATTGTCCAACCCCTGTATGTCCTCCAGCAGTCTAAGCCTATAGCAGCAGAACTATAGAGATAGCTCAGGATAACCTGAGCCACTCTAACTAGAAGCTTTATCAAAGAGATACATATCTGAATTATAAGTCAAGCAAATTTGGACTGAATAAGTTGATTGTTTGTTCCACAAAGGTGTTAGTGGGCAGTGTGCTAGGAGGAAATGGGATTTTGGCACAGGTAAAAAAGTGCAAAAATTCATTTTTTCCACAAAGTATATGTGGAAAAATAATTTTGAAACATGTTCTAGAAATTTTAAAAACCAATTTGAAAGGTGTGTGGATGAAATACCATGTGACTGTGTTTTTGGCCGTTTCTATTAATAGATAAACATGAGCAGGTGTCAGTTGGGTGTTGTACCGTTCCCACTGGGCTTAAGGCGTTAAATGATCACAAATAATGAAAGAATATTTTATTATAAAAGAACAATTAAAACTGCAAATGAATTCCATATAAAGTAACGCTAACAGAGGCAGAACCATGGAGGAGTTGTTGCAGACATCAGCAGGTGGATTCCAGGTTTAGACTTTGACTAGACCACATGATTCTTCTGTTCCTCATCCCTCCTGCTGTAGATTAGAAGCTGCTTTATGGATCATAATGATTTCAGAATATATTTACCACTGGTATGTGTGTTTGCCATGTTACGTTCTAATTGGTTGAGAGTCGTAGTGCTGAGCATTAAGGTCAAACATCTCCACCCATTTTCCCATCATGGCCAGAGAACATAAGGCAATGCACGATCTGTCCTAGGACAGAATCACTGAAACGATGGATGGATGATAATGGACCATGGATGGATGGATGGATGATAATGGACGATGGATGGATGGATGGATGATAATGGACGATGGATGGATGGATGGATGAATGATTGGATGATAATGGACGATGGATGGATGGATGGATGATAATGGGCGATGGATGGATGGATGGATGGATGGATGATAATGGACGATGGATGGATGGATAGATGGACGATAATGGACGATGGATGGA